>LR539773.1:117609-130979 GCA_900536315.3 Caenorhabditis becei | reverse complement strand
CAAACACGTCGACTCCTCCCACATTCGAATGCCACGTCGAATCAGACTTTGAAAGTTGTCTGAAAACAATCCCGTTTTTCGTTTCCCACTCTCGAGGTCAAATCGGTCGGAAAAACGCGTGTGGGGGGATGAATGGGGGATGGTAAATTATGTGAAACGAAACGCCCGATGACGTTTTTTTTGTTTGAAGCAAGGCCATTCCACTTGAGATGAGACTTTCGGTTTCTGGCGGTCATTGAACCCTTTTCCAGACTTTCCAGAATCGAATGAGACACCCCATGATGATGATCCAGGTACTTCCTCGATTCTCATAACACTTTTAATACGCGTGATTCGGATGTCTGCGTCTCTCGCGCCGTGCCCTCTCTCTCGCTACCAAAAACTTTCACTTCATCTGCCAAACTCCTCTTTCTGTGATGAGGCGCTGCGCAAAAACCATATAATCGTCTGCGCTTAAGCTTCTTACTGTACTGCCGACAGATTGCATAAGAAGAAGACGAATTAGAACTCACAGTCACCACCCCAAATTTGAAATGGGATTTCGTACGAGTTCCAGTCGTAGATCGGGCCTGCAATCACTTCTCGTCGGTGGCGATGGACCTGGAATTGGGCAATTACTCGACAAAAAGGTTCTAGCAGCGAGTGGTTTCGATCCACCGACCTCTGGGTTATGGGCCCAGCACGCTTCCACTGCGCCACGCTGCTGCGGTTTCACAGCAAGCCAGTGTGCGTAGATGTGCAAGAGGGAGGCGGGTTGCGCAACTGGCTAGCATAAGGATGAGGGCCCATGTTGGGGGATGTTGGGGGAAGTAATCAGTTCTCTATTTCTCTTCTTTTTTCTAGTTTGTTGTGTCGAGGGGTGTGATAATGATGACAGAATCGATTGCAGAAGAAAGAACACATGACCCCCAGAAACTCACTTTAGTCCGGCTAACCGTCTCGATGGTGGTGAAGTGCGGGTACTTGTCGGACGCCATCACCTCCAAGCCGGGAATCTCGAAGATCTTGGATCGGTTGCCGAAGGCGGCGTCTCCGAAGGCCACCAGGGCCAACGGGACCAAGAGCACCAATGAAGAGGTCATTGGTGCTTGAGGTGACTGTGACCTGGAAAAGGGGGGATTCAGTGTGAGAAGCAGAAGATTCAGATGTAGATTCAGATGAGAAAGCAGTGAAACTGATTTTTTGCCAAAGAGGTGACATATAACTGCGGAAACATGGGGGGATGATGATGGCAAATCGAAATCTGTACGGGGCACGAGACACAAAGAGACGCAGGCAGAGATACACAAGTCAGGCGGGTTACGGTGGGAGGGAAACGTCGAGAACAGAGACAAAAAGGTGTCTTCTGATTGGGGGCGGAGCCAAGAGCAGAAGAAGTAGAAGAGAATTGGAAAATGAAGGAGAGGGGGGGGGGGACGGTGTGTCTGGTACTAGAGAAGTAGTAGAAGCGACCATAGGGGCGACACACCGGTTTGCAGAAGGGGGAGGCAGCCAAAAGTATATTGAGGGGAGAAGAAGCATTCTGAGAAAGGAAGAGGAAACGATCTGCATCGTTAATATAGGGGGGACGACGAACGGTCGGAAAAGGCTTATCAGCTGGGTTTGTTGGAACGAATAGCTTTCACTTTTTGGCGGGAAATTTGAAGTTTTGAGAGCTTAACTTAAAAACGAAGCTGAAACTTCGAAATTTGAGCTTGAAGGCTTCAATAGAGCGCAATTGCACCTGAATTTCGCAAAAGTTAGTTTAGAACCGCGACGCGACCGCAACGCAGCTGAAATTTCAGAAAGTTAGCAAGTTTTTAGAGGTTCACTTGGGCGAACTTGCAGAAAGTTTCAGTTTTAGCAAAAACTACAATTCTAGACCGCGACGCGACCGCAACGCATCTGAAATTTCAAAATTTCAGCTTGAGAGCTTCAAAAGAGCGCAATAACAGCTAATTTTGAGAACAAGTTAGTTTACGGCCGCGACGCGACCGCAACGCGGCTGAAAGTTTGGCAAGTACACAAATGAAATTTCAAAACAAGTTCCCGGAAGTTTAGTAGAGCGAACTTGCATTAAAAAGCATTTCTGTAGAGCGAAACTGCATCAAGAGCAATTTTCGAAAGTTTCGGTAGAGCGAACTTGCCTCAAGACGAAATTTTTGGAAAACCGATTAGAGCGCCCTTGCCGCAGATGCCAAAATCGCTGAAAACCGCCACACTTTTATACCGTCTCAAAAACGATTACTCCTCTGCGAATAAATAAATTTCCCAGGAGAAAAATTGATGTTTACGACCGGCCGAAAACCATGTTCCGAAAATGGCAAACATTCCTTCAAGATGGTCTCTTTTGAATTGGAGAGAACGAGAAGAGAAGGAAGAAAAAAGACGATAATAGGGAGCAGAGGGCCAAGGTTTCAAGGTCTGAAAAGGGAGAAAAGGACAAAGGGCTTCAGTCCGCCCATCTTTCCGCTTATGCCACAGACTGGAAGTAATAATAATATTATTATATTACGCGGCAGTTTGGAAAGGCAGATTATGCGCGTAAGTACAGTAAGTACAGTATGGGTCCTGCAACGAAAAGCTGGAATTCTAGACCGCGACGCGACCGCAACGCAACTGCCAAAGTCTGAAAAAACACTCCGTTCCCAAAATCCGTCCTCCAAAACCCAAATCAAGGCCAAAGTATCACGACAAGTCTCGAAAAGTCGAGTGTAACATGTTATTACACACTTCCTTCATTGTCGCCACCAGAATCTCGATATCTGGGGGCACCGGTGTGTTCAGTTGGTTATAACTGGTTTCTTGAAACATCTTTCTCTTTTGGATGGATGTTTGTACATTTGAAGAGAGAGAGATGCCATAATACACACTTGTGTTTCACAACTTCATTTATTACGGTGATTCGCATGGATTCAGAAGCCTTCTGAATCCTCCAGATGACGTGGCACCGACTTCTGAATCACCCATCATATCTGACCTTGTCCCCATTTCTTATTTCCCAAACAACCTTGCCGAAATGATTGCCGAACGCATCGCCTTCAAAATTGGCACGATGATCCCCCCTGGCCTCGAGAGTTTGACCTCGAAATGAAAGGAAATAGTACAAAACGCAGCCGGTTCTCTGAAAGTAGTAACACGGAAGGTCGTGTCGAGGAGAAAAGGGTAGAAGCTGAGGGTGTAACAGGGGGCGAAAGTATCAAACACACACACTGGTTTATGATGGATGTGTTCGAATCGCGATTCTGTTTTCTGACTTTTGTGGATGGCAAAAGGGACAGAGATCGAGGGGGAAAGTTTTACTTTATTTTATTTTACCAGAAAAAAGAGGATTAGTGAGCGATGGAGTGCGAGGTTTGGGTGTCGGAGAGGCTCTCGGAGCTAGTCGAAACGGCAGTCATCAGGTCCTGAAACTCCCTTTCTTCAGAATCTGATTCCTTTCTTACCGAAATGGCGACTCCGCACTTGCTAGCCGAGTTGTGAAGAGCTTCCAGCAAGTTGGAGGTTTGGGTCTCGGCTGGAAAATGAAAAAAATTGGGAGAAGAATCATGCCGGCGAGAAAGGGGAGAGACAAGTTGCCTCGGCGGGGGCTGCCACTGCCCGCTACTTCTACTCAACGTGATTCTAGGTCTTTCGCCGCCCGGTTAGCTCAGTCGGTAGAGCACCAGACTCTTAATCTGGTTGTCGCGGGTTCGAGCCCCGCATTGGGCTGATGTTTTTTGCACTTCTTACCGACTTCCTTGGCAGTGTGCAGAGCGTCTTCGACCATTTCACTGATCGAGATGTTCGAGAAGTTGGAAAGGATTGAGCCAGTTGCATGAGATGGTTCGGTGTCGGAGGCACAGGTTCTGGGTGGTTGGGTGACAACGACATCTCCTTGGGAAAAAGCAGTTTTGACGGAAAGATCTTCGGAAGTCAATTCCTCACGCATCTTTTCGAATGATTCGGTGGGCATCGAGTTGAGAGACACTGGAAATAGGTTTTGAATTCAGAATTCAGAATCAGAATCCTACGAGAAGACATGGTGGATTGGCCATCGCGAGAAGTGAGTTGGTAGGAAGAAAGAGTCATTGGCTCGCCGAGGGACAGAATACGCGAACGGGAATCAGTGACAGAAGACCATCTGGAGAAGTTGGAAGCAGAAGACCAAGAGCTGAAAGAACTGATAAGGAAGTGATAAGAAAGGCAAGACGGACTCCATGTGGATGGGCTCGTTGACAGCCAATTTGATGCGAGCACTGCGAAGATCGCCTTCCAGATCGCTGAGATTCGAGTCGTCGAGGGGCAGATCGGTGAGTTGGAACGAGGAATTGTCGAGCACACTGTTCCAGTTGTCGCTGTTCACAGAACAACCCACCGACGCCGTCTCTTGCCACGAACTCATGACGGCGAGCACGTGTCGGATGAGCGTCTCGCACTTGAACTTGCCGTCGTACTGCATGTTCTGCTCCATCGCCCTGATAACACTTTCCATATCAGCTCTCTCGAAATTGTTCAGCGGCAGCGAACGGATCATTCCGATGACACTGCGCAGCACTTCTCCGACTCTAGGGTCCTCGTGTTCGAACACAGTCAGAGGGGACACGGACGGTCTGTTAAAGTCCAGCTGAAACAAAAAGATTCTGATGATGACGCCTTCTGAATCCTCACCATCTTCTGAATCTTCGCAACCCTCTCCTTATTGCTCTGCAACAGCTCCAAAGTGTCCATGAACGTGTAGTACATGTCCTCGTTCTCCCTCAAGCACTTCTCAATCTCCGCCTTCCCCTCGAACGTCGCCATCATCTGAAACTCTCTGTGCAAGTGCGCCCCACTGCCAATACCTCGTTCAGTTTGTCCTGCGCATCGTTCGTCTGCCCCTCCAGATGTCCCAGTTCCTCATCGAACCTCTCCTCCATCGTCTCCACTGCTCTCTTCGTCCTCTCCAACACCTTCTTGCTGATCTTCTTCTCCAACTCGAAATCTTCTTCCATCTCTTCATTATACTCTTCCATTCGGTTCTTGGCTTGGATGACCGCCTGCAAGTACGGGTTACTGTAGCTCTTTCCCAAGTTGTCACCTTTGTCAAAATGCCGATTCCAAACTCCTGAAGCGAGAAGCACTGTCGTTCCTCGCGAACATCCGTCTGCTCACTCAGAGAGTTCATGCTCGGATTCCCCGAAGGAAGGACATTCCCATGCGAAGTGACAGTATTGCATGTTTCGGAAGAACGGATCGATCCAGTTCCATTCGAATCCGACATGTTCGAGAACGAAGAGAGCATCGTCGGTGTCTCCTTGGACATCGCAACCGACGGCACCTTCCTCCAGTGCGCTCCCAGACTGCTCGACATGCTGCTCGTCGTGTCCGAAGGCCTGGAAGTTTGCAATCCGAGGTATTCGGATGGGGTTGATCTGAAACGGATCCTTCATCCCCAAATGACTCCGAATCCACTCACTTGGGCCGTTGGTGGGCCAGTTGACCAAAGCTCATGCGCGGTCCGTAGTTGAAATGATCGGTCATCGTTACGAACAGATTCGGCACAGAAGACGATCGTTCGTCGGCGTTGTTATTTCAGAAACTGATGTGGAACGGGCGGCCGGCAACACTGATAACATCATTGAGACGTGGAGAGCTAGGGGTCACGTGGGAATTCAACTTCACGTGAATCTTTCGGTTCTTTCGGTTCCCACGTTTCTCTGGACCCAATTTTGTAATTTTGTACAATAATTACCAAAATTTGATCCAAATTTGATCTTCTAAAGCGGGGGTTGGGGGCTGAATAGTAAGCCAATTATTCTACATGGATGGGTCCGTAATTGGGAGGAGTGTCACAGTTCGGATAACGAGTTGTTCGCAACATTTTCAAGTAGATTTTGCAGTTTTTCATGGAATAGGTGGTTAGATTTTGGATTTCCGGGAAAATTTTGAAAAAATTCTGAAAATCTGGAAAAAATTGGGAAAAATTGGCTAAAATTAAAAAAAAAATTTTTTTTTTGAAAATTTCGGAAATTTTTATTTTTTATTTTTTCTAATTTTCCTTTTTTTTCTCAACAGATTCAGGGTAAAATAGAAATTTAAAAATTTCTGGAAAAAATGAAAATTCAAACATTTCGAAAAAAATTTTTTTTTTGCCAAATTTTTTTCATTTTCCCCAGTTTTTTCAACAAAATCTGGCTAAAACCAACTTTTTTTGAATGTTAGAAAAAACTGGGATTGATAAAAAAAATTTGAACATTTTCGAAAATTTGACCTAAAACAACGATTCTCAGTGTAAGATTTCCCAAAAAAATGTTTTTTCTGAAAATTTTAGTTTGACCCAAATTTTCCGAAAGTTGGTGTGTCACAATAGTAAACAAGAAGGTAAACAGGGGGCAAAACAAAAATTGGATTCTTCTTCTGCCAACAAACCGAATTTCATTTTCTTGTCGAACGCGCGCCGCGGCCAACATTACCTAAATTGGCCTAAACCGCCCCATCTCGCGAACAACAGCTTTCCGTTTCGTCTTTTATGAGATCTCACCACTTTTTTCTTGGGGCTCACACTTTTTTTTTTTTTTTGAAAAAAGGAAAAGAAAAAGGGTTTAGTGGGGCAAAATGTACTCTGACTCTACGAATTTTTATATGTTTTTCTGGATTTTAGTGAAGGAAAAACGCAAAATATTTTATGGCCGCTGCTCGGGGAGACAGATGTTTTATTGGCGAAAAACGTCATGGGTCTCGAACGGAAAATTTTATTAGCAGGATTTAGAACTTTGCTTTGAAGAAGTTTAAAAGAAAAAATTTGGTTGAAAAAAAAATTTCAAAAAAAAAAATTTTTTTTTTCAAAATTTATTTTTTTTCAGTGTACTTTCTTGTGAACCTGCTTCTTTAACCGTTTTTGATTTTTTTTGCAAATTCCCTAATTTTTATTTTATCATTCGAGCGCACTTTACCAAAGAGCCTCCAATGACATTGTCACTTCTTCTTCCTCTAACAAGTGTGTAGCAGCATCTGGTCGAAAGGCGACATCCCGCTCTTCCGCTTCTCAAATCTACTTCACACCCAATTGTCTTGTGTCCACTTTGTGTTCCTCCTCGTCGAATTTTGAGTTCACTAGAGCGAACTTTTCGGTATTTTGAATTGAAAATTCGAAAAACCCGGTTTTTTATAGAAAAATCTGAAATTCCTGTTTTTTTCCTGAAAAAGATCTGAAAATAACTGAAAAACATAATTTTTCCAGGTGAAAATCAAAAAAAAAGCGAAAGGAACCTGAAATTTGAAAGATTTTTGCCTACAGTAATCTAAAGGCGCATGCCTCAAAATGACCGGCGGGTCTCGCAGCGAAAAGTCAAAAATCCTTCAAAATTACCGGTTTTTACTGGAATTAAACATTTTTTGCCGGATTTTTTGTAAAAAAACCTGAAAAACACTTTTCTCCAGGTGAAAATTGCAAAACCCCCAAAAGCAGCCCAAAATTACAAAATCTGTAAGCTACAGTAATCTAAAGGCGCATGCCACGAAATTGTCGGCGAGTCTCGCAGCGAAAAGCAAAAAGATCATGAAAATGACTGTTTTTGCTCAATTTTTCGCGAAAAGTGAGACAAAAAATCAAAAAAAGTAAAAAGCTCCCAGAAAATCCCGAAATTCCAGCGAAAACTCACAAAACCTTCAATTTTCATTTTTTTTCCACCAATTCAACTGGGTCCCGCCACAAAATTAAACCGATACCTTCCAGAAACACTTCCTGTGTAACCAAATCCCCTCTCATCCGTCAAACATCCGAAACCTTCTTCAAAGTGTTTACCCACCATTTTTCCATTGCACGTCTAATCAACCGTTCGTCCAGCTCCTCAAATGAAAGCGTCTGCGTCTCTTCATGGGCGAGAGAGTGTGTGATCGGAGGAGAGACGAGACAGTCGGATCGGTGTCGGAGACGACAGGCGATGGGGCGGGGACACCCAGACCAGGGGCGCGCGCCTCTCTTTCTCTCTCTCTCTCTCTCTGTCGGTCATTTCTTTTGTCGGCCCTTCCTCTCCTCTTGTATACTGATACCTGGGGCTTCTTCTTCTTCTTCTTTTTCTCCCGAAACTCTTTCGAATCTTCCAGATCAATCCTGTCTCGTGCGGCGTATTCATGGGATTCTCCAGTGAATGGCTGGAACAGTCCTACCTGAACTGGAGGCATGCCGCTAGTGCACGGTGGGTCGTTTAAAGGGGATGGGCTTGGGAAATAGGTGTGGTGTGGCCTTCAGAATGGGAGAAAAGGTTCTAGAAGGTTCTGAAGCTTCCAGAATTCATAGAAGGCGTCAAGATTCAGAATCCAGAAGCCAAAACTAGATTCTGAAGACTTCAAAAAAGATCACCTGGTGGGTCTCGCCACGAAAATGGTTTTTACGGCTTCTAGGCGAATTTTCGTCACTCTTTCCCATAAAAATGGGTACAAAGACATGTTTTCAATCATTTCCAATCAAATTCCAGCAGTTTCCACCAATTTTCAGTACAAACACATGCATTTTTGGGTATTTTGCCGATTTTTACCAAAAACACCTAATTTTCCCGAAAAATCAGTGGAAACTGCTGGAAATTGGCAAACCCTTGTCCAGAAGCCGTATTTCGGCCAGAAACCATTTTCGTGGCGAGACCCAAGCTTCTAGAATCCTTCCTGACACTCCAAAGTCTGAAAATCACCTGGACCAATTCCCAATTTCTTTTTTTCCAGCCTCATCCGAATCGTGCTCTTCATCACCTCTGGCTCGGCCTTCCTCCGCACCCTTGGTCACATTCCCGGCTTCTATGCTCTCTGGACAGCTGCCGTCCTTCTTCTCTCCACCATCACCGTCGTTTTCCACGTCTTCCGGCCCTCCAGAATCACCGCCTTCCAAGTCTTGGCCTCCATAGTTCTGATCCTCGACGTTGCCTTTTGCCTCCCGGGATACGAGTCCTTGTTCCCAGCTCTTCTAGCCGTTTTCTCCCTCTACGTCTTCTTCTCCCTTCCGTTCTACGCGATTCTGGCGACGTCGACGCTGATCTCGATTGTTCAGACCTGCTCGTTTCTGCTGTTCGTCGAGCCGTTGCACACCAATGAGGCGAGTCTTTTATCATCACTTTTTATCACTCTTATCAGTTGGCCGGCCGCACTTTTTATGTTCTTGCTTTCCCCTTTGCCTTCCCCTACCATTAGTAGAAGTGGGGCAAATTGGTATTATATACATATAATTGGCAAGAAGTGATATCAACTGATAGTGGCATCCATCTCCGATATCTTCTTCTTCTTCTGTTTATTGTTTTTGATTGATAGGCGCGGCGCGCGGCGAGAGAGTGTGCGGAGGGGAGAGACGCAGACGGTTAGGGGAAATAATATACGTGGGAAAGTGTACGAATTTGATGACCTCCGAGGGAGGAAAATTGGGAAAATATCTAGGAAAAGTTATTTGTACAAGGTGGTTGCGGAGAATGCACAGGAAATGACGAGCGAATTTGAAATTTTGAGAATTTCTGTTTTGTGCAATTTTTCGTCGATTTGAAAGTAAAAAACACAAACTATTGCACAGGAATTCAAAAATTTTGTAAACAACTCACAATTTCGAAATTTTGGCAAAAAAACATTTTCTGTGCATTTTGTCGTAGTAGTGATTGCAGAATGCACCAAACTTTACGCGCAAAGTTAAATTTTTAGAATCCACTGAACTTTTTTCTAAAAACCGGGTGAAACTTTGAAATTTTTGAGAAAAAAGCTTGAAAAAAAAAGATTTTCGTTCTGCGTGCATTTTGTCGTAGTGGTGTTTGCAGAATGCACCAAACTTTACGCGCAAAGTTGAATTTTTAAAGTTTCTGCTAAAACTGTGTGAAAAATGGTCAATTTTTGAGAAAAAAGTTTGAAAAGCAATACTTTTTGTTTTCCGTGCATTTTGTCGTAGTGGTGATTGCAGAATGTACAGAATTTGACGCTCAAGTTCAAAATTTCCAAAATTTTCGTATTTTTTCGCCAGAATTGGTAAAAAATCTAAGTTTCCTCCCGATTCTCATTGGATCAAACTTGCTTTTCACCCCGTTCCCCATCTGCATATAAATCTCATTTCCTGAGCCAATTTCCGGTGTATATGTACATTTGCACATGCATTAATTGGCATCATCCCCACCAGAATAGTGCCTATTTTTTCCGGTTTTGCCCCAGTGAAAACATGGAAATATTATTGTTTGAAGAGGATTATGAGAAAAGAAAAAGGAGTCGGTTGAGGGGACATTTCATTTGTCACAATACATGTGATCGAACCCGTAGATATACTTTTGGAGTGACCAAACGGAGAGACATTTATCAAAAATGTGTGACGAGCTGCCGGGGGGAGGAGGACGTCTTTCGGAATGTGTCAAACTTATGACAGGGGATGGGTTAGAAAGCATATGGGGAAGTGAAGGACGGGGTAAGGGTGAAGGGGTAAGGACATTTTTCAAAGAAGGGTTCAAAGGGTTTTGAACAAAAATGGTGGAAAAAATTAGAAAAAAAATTAAAAAATTTTTTCTCAAAATTGTTTCGCATATTCAAAAAAAATCATTTTCGAAAATTTAAAGATTTTTCGTAGAAATTTTGAAAAAAAAAGTTGGAAATTTGAAATTATTTTTACAAATTCTGAAATACTTTTTCAAGATTTTCCAAAATTTTTGAAATAAAAAAATTTTCGAATTTTTTCCTATTTTATCTAGATTTTTTCAAAGATTTCAAATTGAAATTCATAGGAAAAACTGTAAAAATTTTGAAACTTGAAAAAAAATTCTCAAAAAAATTTTTTTTCTTTAAAAAATTTTAAAAAATTTCTAAATTGAATTCTTTGAAATTTTTCGCATTTTATAAATCGCCAAATTTGTAGAAAAATTATAAAATTTGAAAAAAGTTTTTCAAAACAAATTTTTTTCTCAAATTTTTTTTTTCTATTTTTCAAAACTTTTCCATTTTTTTTCAGCAAATTTCTATATTTTTTTTTAATTTTTCTAAATATTTGATTAAAATTTTTGAAAAAAATTTTTTTTTGAAAATTCCCAATCCAGAAACACTTTTCCATCCAATCCTAAAAAAAAGTTAATCAAAAAGTTGAAACTTATGCAATTACAAATTACAGTTTCACTTCCTTTGTTCTGTTATGCCATCTGTTTCAAACCTTTTTTTCAATCCAATTCCAACAATTCCCAACCAATTCAATCCAAACCAGTCTCCCAATAGTAATCCTTGAACTTGGCCCCATGCCAAGTCCCGTGGGTCTCACCACGAATACAGACCACCCATCCCATGGCAAAACATCAACTGGAAAAGTCTGCAAGTCCTTCCCCGTGCCACCTGACTCCCGGGGACCAATCCATTCATCTCGAGACGACACTTCAAAAATTGGACGAGTCGATTTCGAAATCACCCCCTCCTGTCGTTTTGTTTTACAATCTGTCTTCACTTTTCGCCGCTGTTTCTGTTTTTCGGGAGTGTTAATCACTCGAAGGCAGTGAAATCGAAGGGGGGAGAGTTACACTTGTAGCAGCTCGTAAGAAGATGATGAGATGGGGGGAGAGAGATAGGGGGAAGAACAGGTGAAACGGAGAGAGAGATTTATTGGTTCGTGCGGGAAAGAAGAGACGGTCGTCGGGGAGGAGGGTTTTATGGGAAAGTTTGGGTGGAAGAAGGTGGAAAGGAGTGGAAGGAAACGAATGGGGGGACCAGCCGTGACGCGACCGCAACGCATATGGGAAGCCTGGCGGGAATTTGAAGTTTTGAATTTCTTCTAGAAGTTTGAAGCTTGATAGAATTAAAATTGATAAGTTTTGGGAGCCGCGACGTGACCGCAACGCACGTGAAGCTTGACTGAACTTGGCGGGAGTTTGAAACATTTGAATGGGCGGACTGGAGCTTGAAACTTGGTGAAGAGTGCTCTAAATTTGATAAGGAAGCTTTCAACTTGAGAATTTCGCAATACGGGCCGCGACGCAACCGCGACGCATGTGAAGCTTGGCGGGAAGTTTGAATCGTTGGCTTCAAAGCTTGAAGGGTCATCTCAATTTCAGTGTGCAGTAGAGCGCATTTGCTCAAACTTCCAGTATGAACCATTGCGAAATAGTCTTGAGACCTGAAAGCCTGAAGCCTGAGAGCCTAAAAGCCTAAAAGTCTAAAATCCATCTCTCTTCCACTTGATCTCTGCTCACCCTTCTTCCTTCCCCTTCCAAATGACCAGATTGTTGCGGTAACTCAGTGCTCTCTGGAGCCCCCCAACTTTACAACGTGCTACTCGGTGTGTGTGTGTGTGTGTGTAATCGATTCCAATACACCGAGTTTCGATATAGAAAGCCATTATGAAAAGCTTTTTACTTTGGAAAGGGAGAGTAAAAAGTCGAAGTGCAAATTGCTTACGGCTCAATGAGCAAGTGTCCGTTTCACGTTTCATATGATCTTATGAGTTGGAGAAGGGGAAAAGGGGATTTTGAAATAAATTTTTTCGACTAGAAAAATGTGTAAAGAACAAGTTTACAGTTGAACAAAATTCATGAAAAATGTTTTGAAACTATGAAAAAAATCGTTGAAAAATGCAGACAACAAGCTTCCACCACACTTGCACCAACTTGTGAATTTCACACTGCAAAAACGTTTTCCCCAAAATCCGTCATGTTTTGACCAAAGCGGGACTTGAACCCAAAAGTACTAGTTCACAAGCGGCGCCGCGCGCCGCTGCGCCATGTGGCTGCCACGACACCAAAGTGTCGAGAGAGTATAGGTGCGCGATGCTTGTGGGGCGCGCGCCCACTCGCGCTCTTTGAAAGTTGTGAAATTGAGAAGTGGAAGTTACAAAATGGTCCCGTTTGGGGCTCTAAAAAGATTTTTTGACAATCTGTTCTGCTAGGCGGGTAGTTTAGACTATGAGCAGGCTGAAAAATAAGTACGCAGGCTGGAACTTTATTTTTGGCCAAACCCCAACAATGTGTGGAATGACTTCAGAATTTCGCTGGAAATTTGGACGGAAATCGATATTCCGGTCGTTCTAGACCAGTTAGAGAGAAACCCTTTTGGGGGAAGATAGTACTAAGGATGCCTAATAACATATCCAAGACCGGGCCTGATCGGTTCAATTTTGGCCAAACCCCAACGATATGTGGAATTAGCACTGACCGCCGATTTTCGTATAACTGAATTCCACACATCGATGGGGTTTGGCCAATTCGAAAGTTCCAGCCTGCGTACTTATTTTTCAGACTGTATAGGTCCTAGAGCATCTCCTCAAAAATTGTTGGCTCAATACGAATCGAATTGGCTGTGCTACACCCGTTTGTAGAGAAAAGTAGTTCGCGCGCCGCAGGCGCGCAATTTTTTTGCAAATTCAGCCTGTTAAAGCTATCGAAAATAAAATTCCAGCGTGTTGAAAAAAATTTTCACAAACTAGGTGCAAGTGTGTCCTGAACCAG
>LR539773.1:59930-116332 GCA_900536315.3 Caenorhabditis becei | reverse complement strand
GCGTCATCTGGTTCAGGACACACTTGCACCTAGTTTGTGAAAATTTTTTTCAACACGCTGGAATTTTATTTTCGATAGCTTTTTAAAGAAACAGGCTGATTTTTTTGCAAATTCAGCCTGTTAAAGCTATCGAAAATAAAACTCCAGCGTGTTGAAAAAAATTTTCACAAACTAGGTGCAAGTGTGGCTTCCACCTAACAAAGTTTGACTTGATTTTCTACTTTTGTCAGAATTTTTTTCATTTTTAAATAATTTTTTTCCGCAAGATAAAAACGTCAAAAACATATTTATAGTTTAACAAAATTTTTGAAAAAAGTTTTTAAGCCCTAAAAAAATCATCGAAAATTTGGAAAAATGGGGGATGCTGTATCAAGTGTTGACTTGATTTTCTACCTTTATCAGAATTTTTTCCACCTTGAAAAAATATTTTTGACTAAAAAAATGTGTCTAAAACATATTTGCAATTGACCATAACCCTTTAAAAAATTTTTTGAGCCCCCAAAAAAATCCCCTAAAAATGTTCAATTTCCCAAATTTTCCAGCTTCTCGCCATCATCGTCGTGCACATCTGGACCAACTTCACGGGCATCTACCTATGCTCCACAGCTGATCGACTAGCCAGAAATGCGTTCCTCTCGGCCAGAAACTCATCGGAAGCCGAGACCAGTGCCGAGTTTCAAAGCAATCGTTTGGTAGGTTCAGAGCAAAGCAAATAGAACGAGGTGTCAAATCGGTTGCGCATTGACAAATAAACGGACTGTACAATTGGAGACATGAAAAGAAATTGGAGTGTGTTGATTGCTTCTGGGAGAAAAAGAAATGGGAAATTGAAGGGGCGAAAGATCAAGTTACCAGTGAAAGGAACACCAGGGGGTTTTGAAAAGTTATGAAGAGGGACACATTTTGACTTGACAGAAAATCCCAAAAAATTTTTTTTTCAATTTCAAATAAATTTTTTACAGAAGAAAAAAGTGGGGAAATCAAATTTAAAGTTGAAAAAAAAACATGAAAAAATTTTTTAAGCTATGAAAAAAATAATAAAGCGTCGAAAATTGAAAACTGAAAATTTGACCTATCGATTTTCTACCTTTCACAAAATTTTTTCCACCTTCAAATAAATTTTTCCCATTAGATAAATGTCCCGAAAACAAATTTCCAGTTGCACAAAACCATTGAAAAATTTTTTGAAGCCTTGAAAAAAATCACAGAAAAAAAAATTAATAATATCTTTCCAGAACAAACTTCTCTCATCATTCCTTCCATTCCATTTGATAAATCAGGCCAGGCATCAAATAACACTTTACAAGCCGCATTTGTACAATGAGAATTATAGTCAGGTGAGTATTATAGCTATTATTATAGTCCCGTGGGGTCACCTAGTGGGTCTCGCCACGAAAATGATTTCAGGCTGAAATATGGCTTCTGAACAAGGTTTTGACACTTTTTTTAAATAAAAACGGGTCAGATTTCGCGAATTCAGTCATTTCCAGCAAAATTCCAGCAGTTTTCACTGATTTTCCATGAAAACTAGTTGTTCTTTCTAGGAAAAAGCGCCAAAAACACAAATACGCGATTTTCCACTAAAAATCGGTGAGAAATGCTGAAATTTGATGGGGGTTGACTGAATTAATGAGTTCTCACCCATTTTCATCGGAAAAGTGTCAAAACCTTGTCCAGAAGCCGCATTTCAGCTAGGAACCACTTTCGTGGCGAGACCCAACAGGTGACGGGCCTTCAGCCATCAGAAGGTGTCACAGGCTTTTAGGATTCTGAATCTCTGAAAGCTGGCTTCTGAAAGTTTCATTCCTGGATTATGAAGCTCCAACTAATCCTTTTCCCTTCAAGACCCATTCCCTTCCAGGTCTCCGTTGCCTACGGTCGTCTCATCGGATTCGAATCGGTCCTCTCGCAGTGCTCCTCCATCGATGCCGCCCGTGTCCTCAAAGAACTCGACAACCGAATCGAACGCCTCGCCGCAGCAAACGGCTGTACCCGAGTGGCTTCCGAAGGCATCACAGCCGTCTGCTCCATCCCAGGCATCGACTCTCAACATGCCACGAAGCTGTGCCGGTTTGCAATTGAACTCGAGACACTGATCAACTCGTTTCGGGATGCGACTGGAGCGGATGTGGCTGTGTGTATTGGGATTGATAGTGGAGCGATAACGGCTGGAATTGTGGGAGTGAGCAAGTGGCATTATGATGTGATTGGAGCAGTGGTCGACAATGCGCTGCTGATGCAGAGTAATGCTCAGGAACCGTAAGTGTATCTTTGGGATCATCATTTCTTCATCAGTTCTTGATAAAACTTGACGTAACCTAGATATCGATTTATCGGTTTTCAAGATTTTTGGAAAAATTCCTATTTTTCAACTTATCATTTCTTTATCAGTTCTTGATAAAAACCTGCAAGTTATAATACCAATCGATAGCTTATTACTTCCTCTATCTTTTATCAGTTGATCACTTTTTCTTATCTCCTACCGTAACGCAGATATCACTCGATCGGTTTGTAAAATGTTTGAGAGAAGTTCCAATTTTTCAACTTATCATTTCTTTATCAGTTCTTGATAAAAACTTGCAAATTAGAGTTGCAATCGATAGGTATTTATCTCCTTCATCTTTTATCAGTTGATCACTTCACCTCATCTCCTACCGTAACCCAGTAATTTCCAGTGGCGTCTACGTCTCCGATGAAACCCGTCGATTCCTCTCCAACACCGGAGAGTTCGAGTTGGAGAAGTGTCCGATCGGCTGGAAGCTCTACGGTCATCTCCCCTCCCCCGAACTCTTCCCAATCAATAAAAGATTCTCATTGGTGACAGTGCCCCAAGCAGTCAACAGAGTGCTCCAGAGCATCGTCGCCATGAATCCGACCCTCAAAACAATGGGAACCAATAAGAAGCGAAAGGCAGAGAAGAGTCAGGAGAAGTTTGACATGAGGAAGGAGAAGGTGGAGCATTCCACTATCATATCAGTGATAAGCCAGCGATTTCGCAATCCGGGACTTGAAGCCGAGTATCACAAAGAAACAGATCACTGGTTCATTCCATCACTGGCCATTTCCATATTCTTCCTAGTGGTCTATGGGATATATCACATGCTTGTCATGCCAAGGCTTATCACCAGTTTGGCACTGATAGTCGGGGCGTTGACTGTGATGTTCTTCATTTTGTTGATGCTTTACATTGATTACTTTCATGTGAGTTGGGGAAAAAAATTCTGAATTCAAAATTCAAGATTCTGAGCCTTGACGTCAAGATTCTGAATCCTGACGTCAAGATTCAGAATCTTAGTTTCCAGATTCAGAATCCTAACTCCAAGACTCTGAATCCTTCCATTTTCCAGACCTTCTCCCAATTCATCACCCGAACCTCTGCTGGCCATGCTGTCAGTATCATCCTTATCATTGTCATCCTCTTTGTCTGCGGAATCGTTAACACTGTAAGTGATCCACCATTTTGGCCGGGAGGAAATTTTTTTCACTTTGAAATAAATTTTTTCTATTAGATAAAAATGTCAAAAACATTTTTGTAGTTGACCAAAACTTCTGGAATTTTTTTTGAAATAGGGAAAAAAATCGGTGAAAAATCATGAGAATTGAAAAAAAGTGGGGAGATGATGTCAACTTTTCACTCGATTTTTTATCCCTAAAGGAATTTTAGCGAGTTTAGAATAAATTTTTTCCAATAGAAAAAAGGTTTAAAAACAATTTTTTAGTTAAACAAAATCGCTTAAAAATGTTTTCAATGGGAGAAAAAATCGGTGAAAAAAAAATCATAAAAAATGAAAAATTGAAAAAAGTGGGCAACTTTTCACTCAATTACCTATCCCTATTTAAATTTTTTTGAGACCAAAATAAATTTTTTCTATTAGATAACTGTGTCAAAAACAATTTTGTAGTTGAACAAAATGTCTGAAAAAAAAATCGGTGAAAAATCAAATCATGAAAATTGAAAAAAAGAGGTCTAATTTTCACACGATTTTCTACCTTTATTTGATTTTTAGCAAATTCAAAATAAATTTTTTCTATAAAATAAAGTTGTAAAAAACAATTTTGTAGTTGACCAAAATTACTGATAAATTTTTTGAAATGGTGAAAAAAATCGTCAAAAAATCCAAAAAAAAAAATTTTAAATTTTTTTCCAACTTGGCCCAAAAAACCTCCCATTTTCCAGTTCTCCTGTCCTCAACCCAATGCTCCAGATGTCTGCCAAAAAGCCCATTTCTCGGCCTATTCCTTCGCCATGTGGACCATCACCACCGCCGTCTTCGTCCGTTTCCCATCCATCTACCTTGCCATCCTTCTCTCGATCTCCCTAGTCACCTACGGCCTCCAAATCTATGTAACCCGACCCAATGACTTTGGACCAAAGGAATTCATGACCGAGTTGGATCTCTCTTGTTTTCTGATCTCCCTCGCAGCACTGGTGTTCGCCCATTCCAGAAGATGCGAGAAGCTTCTCCGTCTCGACTTCCTTGCCGTTGTCAAGGGAATCGAAGAGTCAGCGATGAAAGATAAGCTGATAAGCCTTAACAATCAAATGCTTCTGAATCTAGTCCCAGCCCACGTGGCTCCGGGAGTGATTCAGAAGGCAGGAGACGTCTGGCACCACTCCCATCAATCCGTCGGGATAGCCTACCTGGCAGTCAGCGGATTCGATCTGGAAGGCGACGCAGGCATCAATGGACTGAACTACGTGTTCTCGCACTTTGATCAGACAATCTCCAACTTCAAAGGCGTCGAGAAAGTGAAAAGTGCCAATCGATTCTACATTGTCGCTGTCGGACTGCTTCCCGATGCCGCGCAGAATGTCAATGAGACACCATGGACGATCGGAGAGCTGCTGAGCACACTGGCTCATTTTATCATTAGCATCTCGCAGTTCGCAGTGGAGAATGAGTTTCATGTGCAGATTGGTGAGTTGGGAAGGGTATTCAGAAGGCCTTCTGAATCCAGGAGGCTTCAGAATCTAGAAGATTGAGGATTCAGGAATTAGGATTCCAGATTCTGAATCCTTATTTCAAGATTCTGAATGTTGACGTCAAAATTCTGAATCCCAGCTTCAAGATTCTAAATCCTGACGTCAAGATTCTGAATCCTTTCCTCAAGATTCCGAATCCCAATCCAGCTCTCAGAAGCCTCAGGAGTCTAAATCCCAACTTCTAGCCCCTAGCTCCTGAACTCCTTCCCCTCCTAACCCTCCCATTCTTCCAGGCGTTGACTGCGGAAGCACCCTTGCCGTCGTCACCAACACCGATCAACCCCGCTACGAGATCTTTGGCGAGACCCTCGACAGATCCCGAACCCTCATGCAAGCAGCAGGTCATGACACTACCCTAGTCTCCGAGGAAGTCTTCCTGGCCCTCCGCCCCCGTCCCCTGAGATTCAGCTCCCAGCCAACGGCAGTGGCTCCGAATCTGAATGCGTATGAGCTGATGACAGGGCTCCGTGAGCTGCATGAGCAGTCTTGCGAACTTCCGACGATGCCACGGGAGGAACAAGAGAGGCACACCCAGGGAATGGTCGAGGCACAGTTCGCATCGCATTCCCGGATGTATGACACCCAAACCTCCGAGATGGCCTCGTCCATGGCTTCGTCCTTCTCTTCGGAACTCCGATCAATGGATGGAGACGCTGAAACAGACTCTGATCTGGAATGGATCACCCCGGAAACTGCACTGATGACTCATAAAGATCAAAGGAGTCAAAAGTACGTGATGCGACAATCAGATTACGATCCGTATCGGGAACCAGTCCATCGGAACTTCCGAGCAATGTCGGCAGAGGATTACTATGATCATCAGAGGAGGATCCAGTCAGGATCGGAGATGTCAGATGTAGAGTGTGGAGGACCGACGACGAGCAGGGCGACTAGTAGGAACAGTTGTGAGTTATTTGGGTGGATATGGGCTGATATGGGCCGTTTTGGGCCAAGTTAGAGGCAATTCAGGTCAGGCTTGTCCAATTCAGATTGATCTAGGTCAAATTGGGCGAATCTAGGTCAAATCTAGGGACGTTTGGGCCGAGTTAGGGTCATTTTAGGCCAGGTTTTTCCGACTTTGCGCAATAGACATAGATCTAGGGAACATTGGTCAAATCTAGGCCAAATTTAGTCCAGGTTTGGACCGTTTTAGGCCAGGCTTATCCGACTTTGTCCAGTTCACATTAATCGAGGTCAAATCGAATCAAATTTAGTTCAAGTTTGGGCCGAGTTTGGGCCGAGTTAGGGCCAGTTTAGGCCAGGCTTGTCCGACTTTGTTCAATTCACATGGATCTAGGTCAAATCTAGGTCAAATCTAGTCAAATTTAGTCAAATTTAGTCCAAGTTTAGGCCGAATTAGTCCACCTTACCGCTTTCTTATCACCTTTTTATCATATTTTTCTAGATCGTCGTGGCTGGCGTCCAAAATCCAAAAACTCCCTGCGAAATGGCTTTGGCCTACTCCGAAAAGGCGCCTCGGACACTGAACATCACTCCACTGAAGCTGTGAATCAGATCGAAGCAGCGGCGAATCGAGTCGATCGGATGATCCAGGAACTCAATGCATTCGGGGACTTTGCCGATGTGAAGCCCCTTGAATACCAGCCATTCCCCAATAATTTCGGATCCGTCAAGTCGATCCATCGGGCAATGTCATCGGCTTGTCACACTGAATATGACAATGCCGAGTCGGATGCGGCGATTTCGGATGTTGAGTCGAATGCGAATTCCAATAGGAACAGATCTCGGCAGAAGAGGAAGTGGAAGGATGCGAAGAGATGGCATCGGGATGCGGCCGATGGGGATACGGAGTCACAGTGCAGCAGTATGACTGGAAGTCTCGATTTGGAACCTATCAGGTGAGAATTGGTAGTCCTACAGTAATCCTAAATGCCCAAAATGTTTCTAAAGGTGCTACAGTACTCCTAGAGATCCTGTCTATTACACTTGGCAGCTTGCCAAGGCCTTTGAGTCTTACCACGATTTGAAAAACACAGCATTTGAAATAGTCCGCAAACACGCAGGTGTCAGCGACTACAGTAGTCCTAAAACATTAACAAAGTTTTACGTGGTAGAAAGCTACCAATATGATTTTTCCCAATTTTGAATTAAATTTTTTTGGATAGAAAAATGTGTGAAAACAATTGTTCAGTTGACCAAAGTCACTGAAAAAGTTTTTGAAGCTATGAAAAAAATCGTTGAAAGTTTGACATAGCTAGGCTCCCAGCCAACAAATTTTGACTTGCTAGAAAACTGCCAAAAAGATTTGTTTTAATTCTGAAATAAATTTTTTCCGTTAGAAAAAGGTATCAAAAACATATTTGTAGTTGATCAAAACGCTTGAAACCATTTTTGAAGCTATGAAAAAAATCATTGAAAAAAGTTAAAATTGAGAAAAGTGGGGAGATGATGTCAACTTTTCACTTGATTTTCTACCTCTATTTGAATTTTGGCGAGTTTAAAAGAAATTTTTTCTGTTAGATAAAAATGTCAAAATCATATTTGTAGTCAATCAAAATTACTGAAAAATTTTTTGAAATGCCGAAAAAAATCGTTGAAAAATGAATTACTCTTCAATTGGACCTGCAACTTTACAGTAAGAAATCTCATCGAAATGATTTTTTTTTATTTCAAAATAAATGTTTTCTATTAGATAAAAATGTCAAAAACATCTTTGTAGTTGAACAAAATTTCTGAAAAAATTTTCTAAGCCCCGAAAAAAATCAATCTTGCAGATGGAAATCGACCCATTCGATCGGTTACGAGAACGAGTACGAGATGCAAAGTGACGTGGAAGGGTTGGCTCTGGAAGAGATGGCCGCACTTTCCCGAGACATTCGCAACAATTTCGGCGACTTCCAACTCGCCACTTTTGATGATATCGATCAGGATTGATAAGACTGATAATCACCTCAGAATCTCTCCAAAACGGGTCCAAGAACGTCCCAATATTTTGCTCATTTCGTTGCCTTTTTCTGCAAATTTCCCGGTATTTTTCATGGTTTTCTATTCTACTTATTTATTCTATTTTTGCAATTTTTTAAAAATTACTACCGTTCTCTTTCAATGTGTCTTCTCAAAACGACGGTGCTGTGTGCCTTTCATAAATATTTTGGATTTTTTTTTTGAATTTTGAATTTTTTTAATTTTAAAAGAAATTCTTGAATTCTACAGTAATTTTTGAATTTTTTGAATTTTTCAAAATTTTTGAAAACTTTCGAAATTTCGATTTTTTTTTTGAATTTTTGAATATCTACAGTAATCTTTGATCATCTTCAAATTTATTGTGAAATTCAAATTTCACAATTTCAAATTCAAGGCAAAATGACACAAAAGACATAAAAAAATGTGAAAACGTCGGCAAGAATGAGTCAGTTCAGGGTCATGTCACAAAAGATTTGAAATTGAGACAACGGGAAAAAAGATGGGGGTGAAGGTTTGTGTTTCTTGAGTGATATGACAACTGATAGCTTATCAGTGATAAGGAAGAGATGGGAAATTTAGAGGGAACTTGATAGAATGAAGCAGAACACTCAAAAGTCAGTTGTCAAGCTTCAAAAAAGTTTTCACTGATGAAAAATGCTCAAATTAATTTTTTTCAACTTCAAATAAATTTTTTCTGTGAGAAAAAGGTTTTAAAATTATGTTTGTAGTTGGTCAAAATCTCTAAAAAAAATTTTAAAAATGCCGAAAAAAGTCGGTGAAAAAAAAATGAAAATTGAAAAAAGTGGGAAGATGATGTCAAATTTTCATTTGATTTTTTACCCCTCATTTGAATTTTTTGAGTTCAAAATAAATTTTTTCCAATAGATAAAGATGTCGAAAACAATTTTGTAGTTAAACAAAACCCCTGAAAAATTTTTTGAAATGTCGAAAAAAATCGGTGAAAAATCAGTGAAAAATGAGAGGAAGTACTGCATCACTGACATTTCAGAAGACGTCCCTTATCTGAATCTTGATGAGTTAGACCAGCAAATTTTTTTTCCACATGTCTAGTCATCTCAGGTAAAACATGTCAAAAGTGGAGCTCAAACGGACCATTTCGAGCCGAGTTATGAGCAAAAATCTGGTGGTATCAAAACTTTTGAGCTGTATTGTGATACGGTGATAAGGAAAAGTTGATCATTCTGGAGGGAATTCAGAATCTTATCTTCAAAACCTGTTTTTCTCACTTTTCACTTCAACTTCTCATGTAACCTTGTGTTAGTGTTGCATCAGCTAGCCAGTTTTCCCAAAAAGCTCCAGTTCTTCTAGAATCCCTCTTATCACTGATAAACCCTTTCAATAAAACAACGCCTCCCCGATTACTCACCCTTTCCCAAATACAAAATTTCATCAATGGTCTCTCTCAAAAACTTTTATTGTCCGGCGCCGCTGTCTCACCCCAAAATTCAAAAGAACACTTTCTCTGCGTCTCTTGTTTACGCACTCTCTCTTCTCTTTTCCGTCTCTCATTTCCACCTGTTCTCTCGTTGTTTTCCTTCCTTTCTTCACCTCTAAAATGTCTCTGACTGCCTGCTCCCTCCACTCTCACCACACTCTCTACCCCCATCTGTTTGTCCACATCAAAAGAGAGGCTCCGCCCATTTTTTAGGGGGAGAAGGTTCCGCGCCAGTACAAAGTTAGTTGCTGTGTGTTGACATTTCGACAACTCTCTTTGGACAAAATGGTGAGTCTGGGAGATCTAGGTCACAGTTTGATTCTTGTCTTCTGAATCCCATTTTTCCAGACCTCTCACGAGAACGACACTCCCCTTCCAGTCCCTTATACTTCTCGTCTTGGCCAGCCGTTGGAGGCCGGACAGACACTGAATGTTCACGGAAAGATCAACGAGGGAGCTCAAGTGTAAGTGCGCTCCATTGACAACCATAGATTTTCTTGATTGAACTGCGCTCCACTGAGAATCCTCAATTTTCGCCGATTTTTTTCGGGGTTTCAAAAATTTTTTCAGAAGTTTTGATCAACTAAAGATTTGTTCATGACACATTTTTCTAGCAGGAAAAATTTATTTCAAGGTCAAAAAAATTATTTTGGGAGTTTCCCATCAAACTTTGTCAATAGCACTTTTTTTTGGGAAGCTTGACACCCGCGTTGCGGTCGCGTCGCGGTCGCGTCGCGGCTCTGACTTCAAAACTTACCTAGCCATTCTGAAGTTTGAAAAAGAGTCAGTAAATGCGCTTCATTGAGAATCCTCAAAAGTTCCAGCTTTTGCCATGTGTACCACGGCTCTGAGTAAATGCGCCCCATTGAGAATCTCGAAAGTTTCAGCTCTGAGTGAATGCGCTCCATTGAGAATTGAGAATCCCCTAATTTCAGTGCCGAGATCAACTTGCTCCAAGGCGGCGGTGACATCTCCCCGAACACCCAAGTCATTCTGCACTTGAAGCTGAACTTTAAGGACAAGAAGATCGTGATGAACAGCTATGAGGTACAGTAACCTGACAAGTGAAATAAGTGGCTGGCCTAGAAATCCACAGGTTTTGCAGCGAAATGAAACTTCGGTTATGCGCCTTCAAAAAGCTTCAATTACAGCATATTTGGTTCGCTGCAAGACCCGTGGCCGAACGGATTTATAGGCCACCAATGCAATTCTGATTTTTTTCCTCAATTTTTTCAACAATTCAGTTTCATTTTTTCCAGAACGGCACCTGGGGAAAAGAAGAGCGCGAGTCCCTCCCCTTCCACGCCGGTCAAGACTTTGATCTCCGCATCCGAGTCCTCGACGAAGTGTTGGAAATCTCGGCTGACAACAAGAAGATCCACGAGTTCAAGCATCGCCTTCCGTTCCAAACCATCGAGTACCTGGCAGTCCGTGGAGATCTTTCCCTCAATGGAATCCACTGGGGAGGCCGATTTTACAAGTTGCCATGGGAGACCGGATTCCCAGCCGGTCACCTGGAGAAGGGTCAGCGGATCCATCTCTACGGAATTCCACGTGGCGATCGCTGGTCGTTTGATTTGATTGCTCGTAACCAAGACGTTCTCTTCCACTTCAACCCACGGCTCAAAGAGAAACAAGTGGTTCGTAACTCTCATCGCAATGGATTCTGGGACAATGAGGAACGAGAGGGCGAGTTCCCGTTCAAGAAGGACATCGGATTCGATCTGACCATTGTCAACGAGGAGTTCTCCATTCAGATCTTCATCAATCGAGAACGCTTCGGCACTTTCCAACATCGGACTCAGAACCCAATCGGGGACTACATTGGACTGAGAATCGATGGAGAAGTCGAGGTGACTGGAATCGAGTTCTCGCATTAAACTGTGTAATTTATGTCTTGGATTTTTGCTTTGGGCTATTGTATATTGGTTTCAGCATGTTTACATAATTACTTCTGAACATTCATAATAAATGATCCGCTTCAAACTTAAGAGTTCAGAGTTCAGAATCCCAGAAGACGTCACTCATCGAAACCTTGAGAGGATTCTGGAACTCTAGGAAGATTCGATTTTGAAGAAAACTGAGATTCTGAAGGTTTTGAAGTATTCTGGGATTCTGAGGGAGATTCTCAGAGTCGGAGGATTCAAGGATTCAGGACTCAGGATTCAATCTCTTCTGGAGCTCAGGACGTCTTCTGAAGGCTTCTTCGTCAAAACTGATATTCTGATACTCTCTTCAGAAGCTCAAGGTCTTCAAACTCGTAGCATTAAGGATTCAGAAGACCCTCAGAATCTCCTCAGAATTCAGTGATGGGAATTCTGAATTCCAAAGGCTTCTGGAGCATATGACGTCTTCTGAAGGCTACCTTAGCCAAACTGATGAGCTTTTCCCTTTCAGAAGTTCTATGTCTTCAGATTCATTTGATTCAGAATTCAGAAGGCCTTCAGAGTCTCCGCTACGAAAGTCTCAACTCAGTGATAAGGATTCAGAAACTTTTGGGCTTCTGGAGCCCAGAACGTCTTTTGAAGGCTACCCTAGCCGAACTGATACTGTTCCCTTTCAGAAGCTCCATGTCTTCAGAATTCAGAAGCGCTTCAGAATCTCCGCTCCAGAGACCCCTCCAGCAGGCATGATCCTTCTTCAGAAGTTCAAATTCCACAAATTCTTCTGATTCAAAACACAGAAGCACCTTAGAATCTGTGCTCCAGAAGCTCCTTAGATAGTCACGTCTAGATTCAAGATTCAGGATTCAGGCTTTCAAAATTTCAAAGAGCCGAGAATCTTTGCTTCAGAATTCTCAGAAGCTCAAAATTCACAGCTTCAAGTAATGCAGAATTCAGAAATGCTCCAGAATCTCCGATTCAGAATCGCCTCCAAAAGATCCCTCTTCAGAAGCTCCACCGGTTTTTCTGATTCAGAATGCACAAAAGCTTCAGAATCTATGCTCCAAATGTCAGAATCTTCAGAAGGCAGATTCCTCCGCTCCAGAAGTCATCACCTCCTCCTCCTCTTCTTCCTCCAGACAGTTACTCCTCCGGTTGAGGGGGGCACTTTGAAAGTGACGAAAAGGCATTGAACTGAGTAATAAGAGAGATTCGGCGGGACGCTGGTCGTCAGGTTCTTAATAATAGAGAGACACATTCGAAGAAACACACACACACACATACTTACTGTAGAAGAGTGGCGGACGGAAGGAGAGAGACCTTGGTGTGGTTTCCGATGCGCTTTTCAAGAATCATCTCTCTCTCTCTGGATTCACACTCGATTCTCATGGAGAAGGAGTCCCTCCGTTTCAATTGTTTCTTCATTGGTTTAGTCACTTGTTGGAAGCCTGGGAGGCTGAAAGCCTGAAATCTTGAAGGCCCAAAACCTCAGTCCTGTTCATCCCTCCCTGGCCTGTTATTAGCTAGAGGCCTGAAAGCCTAGAAACCTAGAAAGCCTGTACAGTTTGTATTGCCTTTCAGTTAGTCTCATAGGCCTGAAGGCCTGAAAGCCTGAAAGCCTGAAAGCCTGAAAGCCTGAAAGCCTGAAAGCCTGAAAGCCTGAAAGACTGGAAGCTTGAAAGTTTAAAAGTCTAAAAGCCTAGTTTTTGTTCAATCTTTCCTGATCTACACTGATTTTCAAAGACTTGTGGGCCTGAAAGCCTGAAAGCTTCCAGACAGTTCCATATTCCTGAAGGTTTGGAAGCTTGAAAACCTGAAGATGCTCTGAAGGCCTAAAAGCTTGTCTCTTGAGATTGTGAAACCTTGAAGACCTGAAGCCTGTTTGTGGGTAGTTTGGAAGCCCAAAAGCCCGAAAAGCCTGAATCTTCTGAATCCTGTCTTCTGAATCTCAACTTCTGAATCTCAACTTCTGAATTCCCCAACCCTGAATTACTGTTTTCTAGCCCGTATCTTACATTCCCGTCCCCTCCAAAAAGCCTGGCACCTTCATGCTTTTATCCAATTACCATCCTCTCCCGTGCCTGTCTGTTACGGAGCCTGTCATGTCAACAGGACTGTAGTCAATAGTCGTACTTGTTATTCTCGAAAGAATCTTCTCGATTTCGTAATGGTCCACGCCTCTAGACAGCTAGACTATCCTTTTTGAGATACTAACATCTTGAAAAACAGATTTTCCGGTGGTAAATTGGGCAGACTTCAGGTCGAGTTAAGCTAGGTCTTGTTAGATTATTGGTTAGTGATTATGATTCTGATGACTCAAAAGTTCCTAATCATCACGAAGATTTTCAAAATTTCATCAGATGGAAGATTCTGAAAATCCAACTTCTTCAGGTGCTCTTTTTTTTCAATGCTTATTTTTCACCGATTTTTTTCGCTATTTCAAAAAATTTTTCAGACCTTTTGATCAACTACAAAACTGTTTTTGACATTATTATTCATCACAAAAAAATTATTTTAAAATTTTGGAAATTTTCCTGGAGGGGTTAGATCAACTTTAATTAGAACATCATCTCTACCGATTTTTCATTTTTCGACGATTTTTTTCACCATTTCAAAAAATTTTTCAAAAATTTTAATTAACTACAAAAATATTTTTGACACTTGTATCTAACACAAAAAATTTATTTCGAAGTTAAAAAAATCTTCTTGAGAGGTTAGATCAAACTTTAATGAGAAGGTCAGATGTGCGCTCCTCCGAACTCTTTTATTTTTCGACGATTTTTTTCACCATTTCAAAAAATTTTTCAAAAATTTTGACCAACTACAGAAATATATTGAAAACCTTCATCTATTACAAAAAATTTATTTTAAAATTTAAAAAAATCTCCTTAAGGGGTTAGATCAGAGTTTAATGAGAACATCAGCTATACGCTTTTTCATTTTTCATCGATTTTTTTCATTATTTCAAAAAATTTTTCAGTAATTTTGGTCAACTACAAAAATGTTTTTGACACCTTTATCAATCACAAAAAATTTATTTTAAAATTTTAAAAAATTGTTTCAAGACGTTAGATCAGCTCAAACTTTGGTGATCCTTCCATTAGAGGCAGTACTGTAGCTCTCACAAATTGTCAAGTTCCTCTGTGCCCAACTTTCTGTCCCTTATCCCTTATCTTTTCCTTATCACCTCTCCAACCTCCCAGTCCCCTTCACCGTAATCCTTATCTTTCCCTTATCACCACCTCTCCAACTTCCCTGACCATTCTTACCGTATCCCTCTCCACTACTCCCTGGTCCGTTTTCATAAAAAGTGTCCTCTGTTGTTCGTGTCAATTAAGCTGTGTCGGACACGAAAACTAACACGACAAGTCATGTTCATGTTCATTTCATTTCATTCACTCCCCGCTTTTTGTCGCAAGCCATCGGGGCCTTTTCTAATGTGCTGTCTCCCCCTCTACAAATCCGTATAATTAGTGTCTTCTTCTCGCCTCGAAGGTGTTGTGGCCCCCCGGTCGGACGGCCGAATGCGCAAGTTTTGTCCGCAATTTGCCGGAAAATATGGCCGGATTGATGGGTGGAGGAGGCGATGGAAAAAGGGGGATGGCTGCAAGTTTGCGGTGCGCGATTTACCGTAACGAAACGATGGAAAGAAGGAAAAGAAGAAGGTGGATGGGCGGTTAGATGACCGTATCAGGTACCAGGCAGCCCCTTCCGGATGGGTCTTCAGAATCATAGGATTCAGAGGATTCTGGAAGCTCTGAAGATTCTGAAGATTTTGAAGATTTTGGAATTCCGAAGATTCTGGAGGTTCTGGAGATTCTGAAGATTCTAGGATTCTGAAGATTTTGAAGATTTTGGAATTCCGAAGATTCTGGAGGTTCTGGAGATTCTGAAGATTCTGAAGATTCTGAAGATTCTGAAGATTCTGAAGATTTTGGAATTCCGAAGATTCTGGAGGTTTTGGAGATACTGAAGATTCTAGGATTCTGAAGAATCTGGGATTCTGGAAACTCTGTGATTCTGGAGATTCTGGAATTTTTGGATTCTGGAGATTCTGGAGGTTCTAGAATTCTGGAGCCTTTAGGAAGCTGGGATTTTGAAGATTCTGAAGATTCTGGAGCTTTAGTGATTCTGAGATTCTGGAGCTCTTAGGATTTTGAAACTATGGGATTATGAAGACTCATTTTTCTGGGCCTTTTCCCTCCAGAAGACGTCCTTCAGACTTCAGAATCCCTGATGTTCAGGCTAGTGATTCTGGCTTTACCTTCAACTTTTTTTGCTGAAAATATCCATGGATTCCCCTATTTTTCTGAAATTTCGTAACCCTAAAACCTGTAATTCAACCTTCTTGACAACTTTCCAGTACTCCATTTTCCCCAATTCTGCCTCCCTAACCTTCAAAAGTGCCCAAACTTCATCTTATCATTTCTCTATCAGTTCCTGATAAAAATTTACGAATTATGGTACGAATCGATAGCTTATCATCTCCTCTATCTTTTATCTATTGATTACTTTTCTTTATCTCCTACAGTAACCCAGATATCAACTGATAACGGGCGTTCACTTTTCAAGATTGTGTTGGAAAAGTGTCAATTTTCAGCTTATCATTTCTCTATCAATTTTTCATAAAACTTGGCAAGTTATAGTACCAATCTATAGCTTATCATCTTCTCTATCTTTTATCAGTTTATCACTTTCCCCTATCTCCTACCGTAACTAGCTTCCAGTTCCCAGTAACTTCTAGAAACCCCTCCATTTCCCCATCATTCTCTCCCCTCCAAACAGGCCTGATTCCTCAATTCCCCAAACATGAAGTGATTCAAAAAGCGCGCCCCGTACGGTCACGCTTCATAAATGCACCGCGCATCGGGTCTTCAGATCGACGTCGTCTTCACACAGTTTCAACACCTCTTTTGTGAGGTGAACAGAGGCGCAGACGTGTCGGGGGAAGGTACGGTAGAAGGGAAAGAAGAGGTAATTGAAATCGGAGAGGGAAATCAAATATATACACAAGGGGAGGTCGGGCGGGAACCGCTGATATTGCGGACCGACTCAACCGATTCGTGTTTTATGTGATACCGTAGTGCCCCGGGTGACGAAGGCGAAGACACCGGAATAAAACTGGTATTTTTCTGGTTTCCGTCTGAATTCTAGCAAGAAACGGACGGTTTTTGACAGTTTTTGGAACTTGGAGAGTTGAAGTTTTGGCTATGACCCTTCAGAAATGCTCAATTTTCAAGTGATCAGTTCTCTATCAATTCTTGATAAAGTTTGGCAAGTTATGGTATCAATCGATAGCTTATTACCTCATCTATCTTTTATCAATCAATAACTTTCTTTTATCTCTTACAGTAACCCAGATATCGATTGATAACGCGCGCCCATGTTCAACTTTATTTTGGAAAAGTTCCCAAACTTCAAATTATCATTTCTTTATCAGTTCTTGATAAAATTTGGCAAATTATGGTATCAATCAATAGCTTATCATCTCCTCTATCTTTCCTCAATTGATTACTTTCTCTTATCTCCTACAGTAACTCAGATATCGATTGATTATTGGCGCCCAATTTTTGATTGTTTTTGGAGAAGCGCCAAATTTCAACTTATCAGTTCTCTATCAGTTCTTAATAAAATTTGGCAAGTTATAATACCAATCGATAGCTAATCATATTTTCTACCTTTCATCAATTGACAACTTTTTCCTATCTCCTACCGTAACCCAGATATTGATTGATTAATCACCCTCTTTTTACATTTTTCCCATTGAAAGTGCCCAAACTTCAACTAATCAGTTCTCTATCAGTTGTTGATAAAAATGTACAAGTTATGGTACTAATCGATAGTTTATCATCTCCTCTATCTTTTTTCAATTGATCACTTCTTTCTATCTCCTACAGTAACCCAGTTATCGATTGATTAGTCAACCCAGTTCAACCCAACCCTGAAAACCCGTCAAAACTGGGGGAAACATGAAGTAGTCACACAGAATACCTTCTATTCCCCGCAACAAAAAACTTTCGAAACCCTTGCCGATTACGCAATAATCCCCTTCGTCTTGACAGTCTGTTGTCCCAACGGTCTGCGCCTTCTAATCGCCCCTACCGTAATCCGCCCATTTCGCTTTTAAAGGCTCATCCCCCCTGCTAAACGTTCTTGGTTTTGGCATAGAGAACGTTGCGCCATGTTGCCACGTGGCACAGCCGGTCTCTACTTGATGCATTCAAAGAAGCGCTTCTCAAGTGCGTCAAGTGCTCATCCGTTTCACCAACAACAATAACAACTGTAACCATACCAGTTGCATAACACATACATGTCTTGTTTTGACTAGCTTCTACTACTTCCTTCTTTTCTATTTTTTATATTCCCTACCGTAATCCAATGAAAAAGGGGAAATTGAAAATTTCACCTCCTAAACAAAACTTCGAAAGTCAGTTTTTTAAACCTTATCACATCTTTATCAGTAGTTGATAAAAATTTGCAAGTTATGGTACCAATCGATAGCTAATCATCTTTTCTATCTTTTATTAGTTCATCACTTTCTTCTATCTCTTACAGTAACCCAGTTATCAACTGAGAACGGGCGCCCACTTTCCAAAGTTTCGTTGGAAAGTGCCAAATCTTCAACTTATCACCCTATCATCAGTTCTTGATAAAAATTGACAAGTTATGATATCAATCGATAGTTTATTGTCTCTTCTGTTTTTTATCATTTAATCACTTTTCCCTATCTCCTACAGTAACCCAGATATCGATTGATTTCAAATGTCTATTTTTCTATTTTTCAAATTCACAATTTTCGTTGCAAGACCCACCTTCCCAGCTTTTCCTTTCTCTCCCCTAACCCCAAATTAGTGCCAACCCCATTACCGTAGCCTCCAACTACCCAATTCGGGCTCTCGGAGCCCCTCACCTATTCCAATTATTCGCAGACATTGCACCTCTCTGGCGCCACAAATAATTGTTACTCTGGGCCATGTTGCCAATGGTGATAAGGGCTCCGCCTCTTTCTTTAACCATATAAGAATCTAAATCTTCAGCGCTCTGCTCATTCACCGATGGATTCACGGGTATGGCTGCCGCTGATCGGGGCGCACTTGCTGCCCCGAGACTTTAATGTTATCACGCAGGTAAGAGTGGCTGATAAGGTGGCTGATAAGCTTCTGATTTAGATATTTGCCAACAACAACAACGCATCTATCACGTCGAACAGCATCAGCAGCAAACCCGATGAGAAGAATTCGAAGAAGGTGAGCCCTTGAAGGGACCACGGGACCACTAAGCCTTCTGGAATTTCAGTTCCTCATCGAGAGATTCCTTGACGATGAGCCGACGACCCCTTCGTTTCTTTCGCCGTCTCCCCAGGCAGCCATACCCAGTGTAAGTAGGTCAATTGGATTGTGGGATTGAGTAATCAATCGATATCTGGGTTACTGTAAGAGATGGGGAAAAGTGATCGACTGGAAAAATATAGAGGAGGTTATTAGCTATCGATTGGTACCCTAACTTGTCAATTTTTATCAGGAACTGATAGGGAAATGATAAGATGAAGTTTGGGCACTTTCCCAACAAAGAATTGAGAATGGTTGCCTGTTATCAGTTGATATCTGGGTTACTGTAAGAGATAGGGAGAAGTGATCAACTGATAAAAGATAGAGGAGGTTTTTAGCTATCGATTGATACTATAACTTGTAAATTTTTGTCTTGAACTGATAGAGAACTGATAAGTTGAAGCTTGAGCACTTTTCCAACAAAAGGTTGAATATAGGCGCCTGTTATCAGTTGATATCTTGGTTACGGTAGGAGATAGCAAGAAGTGATCAACTGATAAAAGATATAAGAGATGATTAGCTATCGATTCATACTATAATTTGCACATTTTTATAAAGAACTGATAAAGATATAACAAGCTGAAGTTTGCAGCCAATTCTCCCCTCCGCCGTCGAGTTTGTCAATGGAGGTTACGGTGTCAAGAACCCGTTGGCTCCTCTGATGAGCTCTCTTGACACACCAGTCCCTTTATCCCCAACTTCCACGTCATCACTTCTCATCTCCGCCACGTCATCCGAAGACACTGAATCCCTGATCTGTCACATTTGCGGCAAGAAGTTCGGCCTTCAACGACTTCTCAACCGTCACATAAAATGTCACAGTGACCTGAAACGGTATCTGTGCACTTTCTGTGGAAAAGGGTTCAATGACACGTTCGACCTGAAAAGACACACTAGAACTCATACAGGTACCGGCAAGTGCGCTCTACTGAACTTTGAACTTGTTCAGGCGTTCGTCCGTATAAATGTGAGCAATGCGAGAAGTCGTTTACTCAAAGATGTTCTCTGGAGTCTCATTTGAGAAAAGTTCACGGAGTCACGCATCAGTATGCGTATAAGGAACGGCGGAGTAAGGTATGCAAGTGCGCTCCAGTGAGAATAGCTCTTTTGAAAATTTGGAATAAATTTTTTTGATTAGATGAAGGTATTATAAGCAAAATTGTAGTTGGTCAAAATTTCTGAAAAATTTTTTGAACCCCCGAAAAAAACCGGTGAAAATTGAAAATTTTCAAAATTTTCAAAAAATCGTTAACAAAGTTTGAATTGGTAGAAACCCCTCAAAAAATTTTTTCTAGACATGAAATAAATTTTTTCGGGTTGATAAAGATGTTAAAAACAAAACTCTAGTTTAACAAAAAAATCAAAAAAATGTTTTAAGACCACAAAAAAATCAGTGAAAAATAAAAATTTTCAAATTTTCAAAAAAATTATCAAGAAAGTTTGACTTGTCAAAAACCCCTCAAGAAAAATTTTTCTAGCTTCAAATAAATTTTTTCTGTAAGACAAAAGTGTTAAAAGCATTTTTTCAGTTGGTCAAAATTTTTGAAAAGTTTTTTGAAACCCCAAAAAAAATCGGTGAAAATTGAAAATTTTCAAATTTTCAAAAATATCCAATAAAGTTTGGCTTGATAGAAACCCCTCAAGAAAAATTTTTCTAACTTCAAATAAATTTTTTCTGATAGATAAAAATGTAAAAAACAAATCTTCAGTTGAACAAAAAATTCAAAAAAAATTTCTAAGCCCCCAAAAAATCGTTAAAAAACCAATTCCAGGTATTCGTGTGCGAGGACTGCGGTTACACCGACGAAAAGTTCGAAGTCTACCTCTCACACATCAAGACCGTCCACCCATTCTCCGCCGCCTATCTCCGCTTCACTCAGCTCCAGAAAAAGAGCACAACTCCGAAACTTGCAAAGATCTCCTCTTAGTTGTATCATAGTACCTCTCTCAATAGAGCGCACTTCCTCCTTTATCATAGTCTAGCTTCTTTCCTTTCATATTCTCAATAGAGCACACTTGGTGACTGACACTTTCCTCCCCCGTGACCCAAAAAGTCCAATGACACCCTTTTCTCCCAGTCCAAGACCAAAGTTTCACCCCCACCACGACCCAATTCTAAACCTTCCATTTCCAAATTCTTCTTTCCATGATGATAATGATAATTTATATTTATACACGACACAAAATGACAAGAACTGAATGAAACTCCTTCTAATGTCCATTTCCGTTGCGGCGGGGCTGTTCTAAAGAGTACTTGCTGAGCCATTCGGCGATAAATCCGATCGGATCGGCCGGTCGGCGAAGGAGAACCTGGAAATTGGAAAATGAGTGGTTAGCAGTGGAGCGCAATTGCAGAAATGTCTTTTTAGCCTTGAAAAAGGAGCTACAGTAACCAAGAAACTTTGAAAATCAGAGAAAGTTTGAATAGTTCAGTGGAGCGCGCTTGCTTGATTGGATTTTACCTCTCATTTTAAAAAGTTGGGTCTCGAAGCGAAAATTTGATAAAGCTTATCAAATACCGTAATGATCTTTTTGAAAGTCTCCATCTTCCCAAGACTTTGCGTCTCGAAGCGAAATCTTGACTTTCGGAAATTCAAAAATCCGAGAAAGTTTGAATAGTTCAGTGGGGCGCGCTTGCATTGAACGGTAATTTCACTTTTTGTGAAAATGGTCGGAAATTCAAAAATTCCTGCTTTTTCGACATTATTGAACACCATTGGAAAATTTTTTCCAACTTTCAAATAAATTTTTTCAATTAGAAAATTTCCTTAAAAAGAAGTTCTCAGTTGACCAAAAATACTGAAAAAATGTTTGAAGGTATGAAAAAAATCGTTTTCGCTTCGAGACCCAAACCACCGAAATTCACTTTACCTCCGCCAAGGCCTTTGTCAACACTGGCGCCACCGTCCTCGCCAAATACACCCCATTTTCCGACGTCGGCAGGTCGATCTTCCCTCTGAACGTCTTCTCGAACCGATGTCTCTCCAAACTCTCATCTTCATCCTCCAACATCCTGGCACTATCCACAAAAGATCCTTCACTTCCAGAATCTGGAGTCGCCGGGGAATCAATCAATGGTCCATCCTCCAGATACTCTTCATTAATCGTTTCGAAATCTTCATCCCGATCCTTTATCATTTTCAAATCGATCACCGCATTCCTCCGATAGTAATCCGGAGTCCTGCCCTCATTATCCACAGCCATCGGATCAGCTCCAGCTTTTCCAAGGATCTTTAGATAGTGACCACCATCACGGGCAGCTGCGGCGTAGTGCATAGCGGTACGTTTGTTCTGGAATTCAAAAGTAAAAAATTGATAAAAGATTTTCAGAAAAAAAAATGAAAACTACTCCATTATTCATTTTTCGACGATTTTCAAATTTCAAAAAAAAATTTCAAAAAAAAATTTTTTTCATCGATTTTTTTCACTATTTCAAAAAAATTTTCCGAAATTTTGTTTAATCACAAACTCAATTTTGACACCTTCCCCTAACTCAAAAAATTTATTTCGGAGCAAAAAAAATTTTCTCAAGGCTTTTCTATCAAGTCAAACTAGTCGTTCTCATTGGAGCGCGTTTTCATTTTTCATCGATTTTTTCACTATTTCAAAAAGTTTTTCAAAAATTTTGGTCAACTACAAACATAATTTTGACATCTTCATCTAACATGAAAAATTTATTTCAAAGCAAAAAAAATTTTCTTAAGCCTTTTCTATCAGCTTAAACTTAACGATATTTTCAAAAAAGTTCCCCTTTTCCCATTTTTTTCCCAAAACTCACATAATCCGGTCCATTCAAAACCGAGTTATAATGCCCTGCAATATATCTGACAATATCCGTTTGCTCATGAACAATCGCAGAATGCAGTGGAGTACATCCGAATCGATCACGGGCAATCGCAAGTTTCTTGGTTTTCATCAGTTCCTTGACTTTTTCGAGATTTCCTTCTTTGATGGATTTATGGATCGTATCGATTTTTTCCTGGAAATTGAAAAAAAGAAGTAATCAATAAATCAATAATCAAAAAAATAAAACATAAAACTGTCGTTGAAGCTTTAAAAAAGTTAACATTCAAAATTTCGAATTGGCGCTGGAGCGCGCGAACGCTACAGTAAAATTTGTAATTTTTGCGCGCCAATTTGAAATTTTTGAATTAGTTTTTCAAATATGAGGTTTTTTCTATCTTTTTCAACAAAAAGTAAAGCAAAAACAGTGAAAGATGACTTACAGTAAACTCGGACATATTATCCAAGAATGCCTGAGTGTCCGAATGGCTAGAAGTCCTTCCTTGGAGCAAATCTCCACATCCTGAGAGCACAAGTTGCTCCAACTTTGCAACCTGTCCGTCACGGAGCCATTGCTGGATCGAAGACTCCAAATAACTCGGAGCAACTCTATTGTGCAGAGCATTCTTGAGAGCTTGCCGGGTGTCCATTCGCATGGCGGTTAGGTCGATTTCTCCGGAATGTTTCAGGTAGTATTTGGCAGGACGACCGTTCTGAAAAAAAGAATTCTAGGGATTCAGAATTCCCAAAAAGCCTACACAATCATAAATATTCGGATCAGCCCCAGATTTCCTCATCACTTTGTACAAGTATCCTCCGTCTTTCAATGCTGCCGCGTAGTGAAGTGGGGTTCGCTTTTTCTGAAATCTCCAATTGATCTTATGAGAGCTTATCAGTATCACCTGATCCATAGCATTAACTGATTGTGGATAGTTCCTTATCAGGTATTTCGCAATATCAGTTCTCTCGAAAACAATGGCTTTATGGAGGGGAGATAGGCCACGGGTGTCCCGGCAGAGGGACAGCTTCTTGCGGTCCGTGAGTAGTTTTACAGCTCGTAGGTTTCCAGTTTCGACGGCTTTGTGGATTGATTGGATTTTGGCCTGAAAAATAGAGAAGATTGGGAGTCGGGCAAGTTCGCTCTACTGAACTATGAAGCTTCCTATGTGAAATGTGGTGAAACTGGTCAATTTTCAACGATTTTTTTCGGGTGTTAAAACATTTTTTCATGATTTTTGACCAACGAAAGATTTGTTTTGGACACTATAATCTAACAGAAAAAATTTATTTAAAATTTATAAAAAACCGTCTTGGCCGTTTTCTATCAAGTCAAACTTTGTTAATTGCTGAGATATCTCTAGAATTGGTTTTCAATTTTCAACGATTTTTTTTTGGGTATTAGAAGTTTCTTTCAAGAGTTTTGATCAACTAAACATTTAATTTTGACACTATTTTCTAACAGAAAAAATTTATTTCAAATTTATAAAAAATCATTTTGGCGGTTTTTTATCAAGTCAAACTTTGTTGTTTGCCAAGATAACCTAGAAGGGGTTCTCAGTTTTCAACGATTTTTTTCGGATCTTAAAAAATTTTTTCAATAGTTTTGATGAACGGAAAAATTGTTTTTAACACCTTTCTAGATCCGAAAAAATTTCTTTCAAGGCTAAAAAAAATTTTCTGAAGCGTTTTCTATCGAGTCAAACTTGGACCATCTAGAAAATCAGAGCAGTGGGGCGCGTTTGCAGCCACCACTGGCCAACATTCTAATTTTTCGCTCCAAGACCCATACCTGATACTGTGGCAAGACTTCCAGGAACCCAATACTATCCGCATCATCCACTTCATGATTCCTTCCCAACAACAAATCCGCGTATCCGGTCAACACCAACTCCTCCAATTTTCCAATGTTTCCAGTATGGATCCAGTCATAAATATCCTCTTCCAAGTCTTGTAAAAGTGGTCTGTTGAGTTGTCCACTAATCAGTTGATTCATCACTGCGTTATCTTTCATGGATCGGACGTTGAGCCGTTGTCCGTGGGTACGGTAGTAGAATGGAGTGTGACCGTGTTTGTCTTCTATGAAGGCGTCGCCGCCGCTCTTCTGGAGCACTTTTATCATGTGCTCACCGTTGGGATCGGCGGCCGCATAATGGAGAGGGGTTCGGCCAGCCTGTAAAGTGCGCTCTGATGAGAATGGACCGGCGGGAATTCAAATCTAGAAGTGGAGATTGCAGCTTTTTCTAGCGGGAATTCAAATTTTTCAAAGATTGAAGCTATAAGGCCTAAAGTCAGTAAAAGCGCTCCAATGAGAATTTCTAATTTCAGCGGGAATTCAAATTTCAAATTTGAGATTGATTGTAGCTGTCAGGAAGTGCGCTCCGCTGATAACAACAGTTCCAGCGGGAATTCAAATTTTTTCAAAGATTGCAGCTATTAGGCCTGAAGCCAGTAAAAGCGCTCCAATAAGAATTTCTGATTCTGGCGGGAATTCAAAATTTTAAATTCCAATCTTATTTTTCTTTAGGAGACCATTCCGAAACAGTAAGTACGCTCCAAGAAAAGCTGATTTGTTTGGCGGGAATTCAAATTTCAAGCGTTCCTCAAACATTCCCTAAGGTCTGCAAGTTCGCTCCAATGACAACTTCTCATTCCTTCAGAAACTAGGCTCTCTGAGTCAAAAGGAAGTCATGTCAAGGTAGAAATCATTGAATATTCAATAAGTTTACATCGAAAGGAACCCCAAAAGCACCCAGAATTTCAAAAAAGCGCGTCTCCAACTAAAAAAGAAGCCCTGTTCCGAATAGAACGGGAAAAATAAGAAAATGACGAAGCCGGATAAGCAGCCCACAGCTAAGATTATCCTATACTACTGATAAGAGGAAAACTGATAAGCGACTGATAAGAAAACTCACATGATCCGTGGCATTGACACAACTCGAGAATCGGCCGAGTAGGAAGCGCACAGTGTTGGTTTGGCCGTGGAGAAGGGCTTTGTGGATGGGGGTCATGCCTGGAAGAAGAGGATTCAGAAGGTCAGAGGGATTCAGAAGCTCTAGGAACTCCTAAGGACTCAGGAATTAAGAATCCCTATGATTCTAAAGATTCAGAAGGTCCTTGAAGCCCCAGGGACCCCAATGAATTCGGAAGGACTATTAGGTTTCAAGGATTCAGAAACCCTGAAGGCTTTGAGGATTAAGAAGGTAACCGGGGCCTGAGAGCCAAGAGAGCCAGTGATTCTAAGAGTTCAGAAGGGCCTCCAAGGTTTCAGAAGGACCTCTATGGATTCAGAAGGACTCCCTAAGGATTCAGAAGGCCACCTGAGGATTCAGAAGAACCCCTAAGGATTCAGAAGGTCTCAGAATCCCCGAGGCCTGAGAGCCGAGAGGGCCAGTGACCCCAAGGCTCCAGAAGAACCCCTGAAGCTCCAGGGACCCTTAAGGATAAGCCACCCACCATAATTATCCCTTGCCGTCGACAGCGTCGGTCTATCAATCAGTGACTTGACCCTCCGAACATCTCCCTCCTCCACTGCCTTATGAATCGCGTCGATCTTCGTCAAGTACTGTGTAAGCCCCGACAAGAACTCATTACTGGCCGCATTGACCGTTTTCTTTTCGCGGAGCATGTGGCCACGGCCGTCGAGCACGATTTGCTCCAATTTGGGAACTTCTCCAGTTGCCAGCCATTCCTCGACTTGTTGGTCTGATGGTGCGTCTGGAAAAAGGGGAAAATGGGAGAAGTTGATGAAGTTTAGAGCCAAAATCCCCTAGAATTTCAAAAATTTTCAATCTGTGCAATTTAGCGTCATGGTGTTTGCACAAGAAGCATTGAAGCTCACGCGCAAGTTGCAGAAAGTTTGAATTCCCGCCAGATCAACTATTCTCATTGGAGCGCACTTTCAGAGTACAGTATTTTCAGAAAACCGTAACTTTTCTCAATAGAGCGAACTTTATCAGTTGAACTCATACTCAAGATACCAAAAGCTAGGATTACTGTAGCTACAGTGCCGCTACAGTAACCCCTTCTAATCTGTGCAATTTAGCGTGACGGTTTTTGCACAAGAAGCCCTGAAGCTCACGCGCAAATTGCAGAAAGTTTGAATTCCCTCTAGATCATCTATTCTTCTCATTGGAGCGCACTTTCAGGCTACAGTAAATCAAAAAAATCCGAACTTTTCTCATTTTCTCATTGGAGCGAACTTACAGTACCGCTACAGTACCCTTGATTGACATTTTTCAAATTTCTCATTGGAGCGCGTTTGCTTAAGTCATTTCAAATCTAGCCATGACTACCGTACCCCTACAGTAACCCATTTAAAAAAAAGTGCAAACCATGCTGTTCGATGTACAACTTTTCAAACGTGTCGCTGGATGACATGAAGTAGAAATGGTCAAATGGTAGACGCTCATGCATCCATTTGCGGCGGGGAGGCCAAATCTTCAGAGACACACGACTCGTTTTTCAGTTCTTCGTCTTATTATCAATTTATCAGAAGCGACGACGAGAGAGTGTTGTGAAAGGGGGAGACGCAGACAGGCGGTTGGAATATTTATGGAGGTGTGACACGCAATTCGGAGCAGAGTTTCGGAGGGGAACACGCAAAGGTTAGGGTGAGAGAGTGTGTGAGAGGGGGAGGGTGCAGAGATTGTCATGACATAGGAATATGATTAATGGAGCAAGGATGGACCAAATATGGGACACCGGAAATTACAGCCAATTGGCACATTGCTCTTTTTTTTTATTTTGCACCGATTTTTTTCAGGGTTTCAAAAAATTTTTCAGAAATTTTGACCAACTACAAAAATGTTTTTAACACAGTTTTCTAACCGAAAAAATTTATATTGAAGTGAAAAAAATTTATTGAGGGATTTCTATCAAGTCAAACTAGTCTTTCTCATTAGAGCGGGTTCTCATTTTTCACCGATTTTTTTCGCGGTTTCAAAAATTTTTTCAGAAAATTCGACCAACTACAAACTTGTTTTCGAGATCTTTTTCTAACCGAAAAAAATTATTTAAAAATGCAAAAAAAATTTTGAAGGGATTCTATGAGCTGAAACTTTTTCAGGTCTTCTAGAATTCAGTGATATTCTGGAGACTTCTGAAGATTTGAACTTTCCAGATTCAGAATTTCAGGAAAAATGAGATTTTTGAGATTCTGGAGATTCAAGAGATTCAGAAAACTTCTGAAATTTCAGAACTTTGAAAAATCCAAAAAATTCAAAAAATTATGGACAATTTGAGTGTCAGATGCCAAATTTTTAAAATTTTCAATTTTTTGAAAGTTAGAGTGTACTGATACGGATTTTGATAATTCTAGAGCAAATTCTAAAGTTTAAGAGGATTCAGAAGCGGATTTTGAAGCTTCAGACAACTTTGAAGCGGGTTTTTGAAGTTCTGGAAGATTCTGAAGATTCCAGAAGTTCCCGAGAATTCTCAAGGTCCGAAAGGTTCTGGAAAAACTTCTGAATTTTCAGAATTATCGGAATTCTTTTAAAAATCCGCAGGAACACCTTTAAAAAGTCAAAAATTAAAATTCCCACTCACTGGGTCTCGAAACGAAAATCGAAAACATTCATTTGGGCCTTCACGAAGCTCGGATTACGGTAGCTTTTTTTCCTCCTTTTCTCTCCAAAAATCAAATTAAAACCTCGTCAAAAACCAGAAAAACGCCGTGAAAACCAAATAATCTTGTTTTTGCGAAAAAGTGAGTCTTCAGGAAGACGCGGCACACGCTGATTATCAGTTGTATCATGCGAATATATGACTCGACATCCGGCCCCCGAAGGCAGTCGTTTTCGTGTGAACATGGTGAATAATTCGGTGCGGCGATGAGTCTAGTTTTGGATGTTTGGCACGTTTAGTGCACTTTTGCGGGTTTGTGATAAGAGATGATAAGGAAGAGGAAATGGAGAGAGATGTTGGCGGAAGGATGGCAAATGGACTCTTGAACCTTTTGGTTTTGATGAGATTATGTAGGACGAAAGAGAGAGAGTGGCGGGAAATTTTAAATTTTATAATTCCAAGTTGAAAATCTGTACATTTACACTTCACTGGACAGGCGGGAAATTCAAATTTTTCCAAAATTTTGGTTTATAGAACATTTTTAGCATGACCTAGAAATTCAGCGGTCGCGAGTTTTTGGCGGGAATTCAAATTTTCAAATCAATTCCTGTTTATCTGGGTTACTGTATAGTTCTAGTGCTCGGTGATTGCACCAAAAACACCCCATCTTACGACAGTTTACAGAACTAGAGTTTGTCAGGGTTACTGTATGCAATTTTTATTCGCTTTTGATGCACACGGCAATCTTACGACATTTTACAGACATCAGGTCTATCAGGATTACTGTAGTTCATTGGCTTTTGGTTTTTACACCAAAAACACTCCATCTTACGACTATTCACAGAATTCATTTCTACTTACTGTATGCATCTTCCTGTGGTTCATGGTGTCTACACCGAATGCACAAAATCTTACCTACAATTTAAAGTTTGCTCCTATAAGGGTTACTGTATGAAATTTTGAGTGGTGTCTACACCAAAAACACCTCATTTTACGACAATTCACATACTCACCCGGATCAAAAAACTCATCATCAGTCGACATGCTCCTAAGCATAACCGACGAAACGGCAGACGACGGCCTAACGAGTCTCCCCGGATTCTGACGGTACTCCTCAGCAGTGATACCGTCCTGATCGGGCAAATCGTTGCGGGCGCCTAGATCGACAAGAGAGTCGTAGATGGCGTTTTGTTGAGCAGCAGCATAGTGGAGAGCAGTACGGCCGAGCTGGAAAGGGGGGAGATGAGAGGGAAGGGAAGGGATGATCCGAGAGAGGATTGTGGGGGCTGAGATAAGATAAACTGATAAGAAGCTTCTTGTTTACCGTGTCCACTAGGTCGACTTGATTGGCAAAATTGACGACGAGGTACTCGACGAGTTCGTGTTTCTCGCGGAGGACGGCGATTTGAAGGAGACGCATTCCTGAGGAATATATGATTGGGTCTCGCCACGAAAATGGTTTCTGGCTAGAATGCGGTACTTTTTCTGATAAAAACGGGTAAAATTATATGAATTCCATCATTTCCAACCAAAATCCAGCAGTTTCTACCAATTTTTTGTGAAAATGAGGTGTTTTTGGTAAAAAGGCGGCTAAATACCCAAAAATGCATGTTTTTTTACTGAAAATTGGTGGAAACTGCTGGAATTTGGCTGGAAATGATTGAAAACACTCATTTTCACCCGTTTTCATCAGAAAAAGTGTCAAAACCCTGCCCAGAAGCCGTAAGAACCATTTTCGTGGCGAGACCCAAGACCCACCTCTCGAATCCCTTGTAGCCATGACTTCTTCATCAACTGATTGTATCAACTTCTTCTTATCACCCTTCTCAATGGCATCTATGGCGGCTTGAAGGCGATTTTGGAGTTGACGGAACTCTTGGACATGGCGGGAGAGACGGGCGCCCGTTTTTTTGGCAGCTCGCCAGATTTGATCGCCTTTTCCTGAAAGAAAGGGATATTCAGAATCCTCCAGAATCCTCCAGAACCCTTCAGAATCCTTCAGAATCCTTCAGAATCCTCCAGAATCCTCCAGAATCCTCCAGAATCCTCCAGAATCCTTCAGAATCCTTCAGAATCCTTCAGAATCCTTCAGAACCTTCCAGAATCCTCCAGAATCCTTCAGAATCCTTCTGAATCCTTCAGAATCCTTCAGAATCCTTCAGAATCCTTCAGAATCTTCCAGAATCCTTCAGAATCCTTCAGAATCTTCCAGAATCCTTCAGAATCCTTCAGAATCCTTCAGAATCCTTCAGAATCCTTCAGAATCCTCACCTTCAATCTGCAACTCCTCCAACACTGTAAAATCGCGATTCTTGACGTCACACTTCTGAATCCTTGCCAACACATCCGGTTCGATTCCTTCTGGCGAGTCGGCGTCGCGACTTCTAGAAGAATCAGAAGACGTACTATAATCCCTGTTATTTCAAAAATGCTCTCATTTCGCCCCCTGATTACCTCATGTTATCAGTGGATTTGTCTCTTTTGGAAGGTGAGACCTTCTCTTCGGAAGGTAGACGGAACCGTTCTTTGTGTAGAAGGGCGGTTCGGGAAGGCTGGAAAAAATTGAAAATTTCAAAAATTTTTTAAAAAATTCAAATTGCCGCGTACGATATCTCACAGCGAAAACTACAGTAAGACTGGAATTTTGAATGAATTGTTGATTTTTTCTCAAAAAAATTGACTGAAAAACTGGTCTTACTGTAGTTTTCGCTGCGAGATATCGTAGGCGGCAATTTGAAATTTTGAAAAAAATTCAATTTTGGTATTTTTTAAAGTATATTTTATTCAAATCAATATTTCTAACTTGAAAAATAGGAAAAAGAGGGAAAAGCGGTGTCTAAGAGAGCTAAGAGGATTGAGGTGTGAGAGGAAGTCATGGATGACTGAGCACAGGTGTTCATGTTCAGGACAGAGGCACTAGTTGGTTATTATTGGCTTCTTGTACCTTTTTCGCACTATTCTCTTATTGGTTTTTGACTTTTGGAACCAGCTTTTCATAGAATTGATAACTTTTGATGTGAACTTGATTTCAGAAGCCAGGGCGCCGCTATCAATGTTTATCAGTGATTATCTAAGCTACGATAAGAAATCGCAAAAAGTTGTCAACTGATAAAAGGTAGAGAATTCAATTTCCTATCGAATGGTACCTTTACTCAATAAATTTTATCAGTCACTGATAGATAAATGTCAATTTGAAAGTTAGGGACTTCTGAAGTCAAGGGCGCCGTCTGGAGCGTCCTGAAGGGTTTATAGGCGAAAATAATGTACTGAAAAATTGTTCAGGAGCTCAAAAACAATCATTTTAGGTCTGAAAAGCCTAAAAATCAAGAAAGATGAAGATTTTAGCTTCAAGATCCCATTATAAGAGGATCAGACTTCTGAAGTTTCTAGAGCCTTCCACAAGCTTCCTAGTCAAAAATGAAGTACTGAAAAGTTGTTTGAGGGCTCACAATCTATCATTTTACATGCCTAAAAATGCCAAAAAGACTTATATAAAGCTTCCAGAAGGTCTAGAAGCTTCTGAAGCCTTCTAAAGCTTCTGGAGCCTTCTAGCCGCCTTCCGGCCCAAAATGAAATACCAGAAACCTATCTAAAAGCTCAAAATCCATCAATCTCTTACCCTCCTCTCCCGTCTCGGAATGCCCAAAAGCGTCGTCTCACTGGGCGGCTCAAGCAACTGTGGTGTCGGATTGGCGGTGGTCGGGTCGTACTCGATGGGTGTTTTGCCGTGCTGAATATGATATATTTTTATGCGAAGAAGGGGAAGATGCGATTAGGAAGAGAGTGATGATGAATCTCTCACCCGATCCTTAATAGTCGACGCTTCCGGTGAGACGTGAAGTAAATATCTGACGAGCTCGGGACGCTTTTTTCTGGAAAGTGTGTGTGTGTGTTCAAGCCGATTCAGATAAGCTCGTCTTCTTGTTTTTCCTGTTTTTCGCCCCGGAATTCCGCCTCAAGCAATCTAAACTCACATGTAAGCGTGATGAAGGGGTGTGCGGCCATCCCGGTCCCTCACCAGACCCATCTTTTTCTCACAAATCAACTGCTTCAGACTTCTGTCGTCTTCCGCTGCGACGGCGTCCCAGATGCCGAGGACTTGCGATTGGAGCAGGGTTAGAGTTTTGATGAGCTCCAGATGCTCGGGGATGGCGGGCACGTGGCTCATGTCCAGGAATCCGTTCATGATGTCTTTGGTGAAGTCGTCGGCGGTTTTTGAGGCAAATTTGACTTCCCATTCGGTTTCACGGGGAACTGGGTCTGGAAGATTCGAATTCCCGCTTGTGCTGTGAGGGGAGTGCGCTCTACTGCACTGAAGTTCAGAGCGGTCAAGATTCATTCAAGGACCAATTCTGAAGTTTGTGCGATAGAGCGCAGATGCATCTTGCTGCCCTATCAGCTTAAAAGGCAATCAAGCTCCCTAGCCACCGTTTCAAGCTTTGTGCAACAGAGCGCATTTACACCTATGAGCTAACGCGCTCTACTGCACTGAATTTCAAGATGGCCTAGCTTTCCACCTCAAATTTGGAATGTGTGCGGTAGAGCGAACTTGCTGCCCTAACGGTATCGTTTGGTTTTCTAGGCCACGGCCATGTCCATAAGCTCCCTAGCCACAGTTTCAAACTCTGTACAATAGAGCGCATTTACACCTCGCTGTTTTAAACTCTCATGTGCTAACGCGCTCTACTGCACTACAACTTCCAATTTTTCAATTTTTCAAATTCTCGCCCATCCTCGTGACACTCACAAACATTGGCATATCTCGCCTTATCCAAGTCGATCAATCCCGGATTGTTCCTCACATCCATCGCCGTAAACCCCTCGGAATCCGGCAAGTTATCCTTGGCCCCCTTCTCCAACAAATAGAAATACAGAGTTGGATCTTGCCGAAGACCATAAAGAGCAGCGGCGTAGTGAAGAGCAGTGCGGCCGTCCTGAAATTTAGATAATCCTCCTTTCCGAGAGATGTAATACGTCACCAACATTATCATGCATGTTGAGAGTATTCAGCGAGTAGTCCAATATGGCTTCCACGATGGCCTGATGGCCGTTGAGGACAGCTAGAATGAGGGCGACACTTCCGGTTTGAGGGTGCGCGATCTGGAATACGGAGATGACGTCATTTGGCTCCGCGAGCTCACCTTTAACGCTTGTGGAGACATTTTCCGGGAGACTTCGAGCAAGTTTCCTTTGACGACAGCGGACAGGAACTCACGGGCTCGAACGGCGATGCTCTCGCGGCGGTGGCGGATCTGAACAAATCAGTCAATATCTGGTTTTGTGTAGGAGATAGCGAGAAGCTGTCAACTGATAAAAGATAGAGGAGATGATAAGCTGTTGATTGATATCCTAACATGTTGATTTTTATCAATAACTGATAGAGATGTGAAAAGTTGAAGTTTAGGCACTTTTCCAACAAAATGTTGAATATGAGCGCCCGTTAGCAATCAATATCAGGGTTACTGTAAGAGATAACAAAAAGCTGTCAACTGATAAAAGATAGAGGAGATGATTAGCTATCGATTGGTACCATTACTTGTCATTTTTTATCAGTTACTGATGAAGATGTGATAAGTTTAAGATTTGACATTTTTCAAAGTTTCGAAATACATGCTTTTCACAAATCAATCAATATCTGGGTTACTGTAGGAGATAGCGAAAAGTAGTCAACTGATAAAAGATAGAGGAGACAATTTCCTATCGATTGGTACCATAACTTGTCAATTTTTATCAGTTACTGATAACGAAAAATCAATTTGAAGTTAAGACACTTCTAAAGTCAGTGGTGTCTTCTGGAGGCCTCAAAGCTCATCATGATGTATGGAAAAGTTGTTCAGAAAGTAGTTTTCCATTGAAAAATGCTCCAAAAAGTGCAAATTTTCAACTTTCAGCCTCATGACCTCAAGAAGCCAAACAAAAGAAGTCGTCATCATTCTGAATGTTGTGACGTCTTCAGAAGGCTTCAGGAAGCTTCAGAGGTGGAAATGATACATTGAAAAGTTGTGAAATTCTAGAAAAAGCACTGAAAATTTCAAAAATACTAATCGAAACTTGAAAATAGCGCCAATTTCTCAAAAATCTGGTAAAAATAGCCAATTCTTGGTCAGAATCCTAAAGTAGATAGCTGAATGATTATCAGTACTTATCACTCAATTTCAAATTTCGAATAACCCACCGTAGACCTTCGATGATTACCAGGAACATTGGGCGGTGTGCCGGGCCGCTCCATCGTCGTCGCGTTGAGAACAAGTGGCGGTGGTCGCATCATCCCGGAGGGTGTATCTCTCGCTTATCAATATCAGCTAAATTATGAATAATCCGGCTCGAGAGATAGAGTGATAACGGCACGAGAGGCTCTCTCTGAAAAGGGAGGGGGCGTGGCCTCGAACAATTGAATGGACCCGTAATTGATCGAGAGAGAGAGAGCTCTACTAATCCGGAGCCCCGGATTTGCGCGGCTTTTTCGATGCGATTCCGACTTTATTATACTTACTAACCGTTGAAAACGAAAAGAGCGAAAGAAATGGGGAAAGACTAGAGCAACATGTACAAATATATTGGTTTAGCGATAATAGAAGGGCAAGTTTGACTTGGGAGAAAACTGTCAAGAAAGTGGTTTTAAATTTTAAAATAAACTTTTTTCGGGTAGAAAAAGGTGTAAAAAACGTATTTGTAGTTGGTCAAAAATTCTGAAAAAAAATTTGAAAATATGAAAAAAATCATTGAAAGTTAGGCAGAGCCAGGCTTCCACTAACTTGTAAGAAAACTGTCCAGAAAATTTTTCCCAATTTTTTCTAACTTTCAAATAAATTTTTCCAATTAGAAAATAGTGTCAAAAACATTTTTGTAGTTGATCAAAACTTTTGAAAAAATGTTCTAAGCTATGAAAAAAATTGTCAAAGTTAGGCTTCCACTAAGAAAGTTTGCCTTGTAGAAAACCATCGAGAAAATTTTTTCTCAATTTTTTCGATTTTAAAATAAATTTTTTCCATTATAAAATAATGTCAAAAACATACTTGTAGTTGGTCAAAAATTCTGAAAAAAATTTTGAAGGCATGAAAAAAATCGTCAAAGTTAGGCATAGCTAGGCTTCCGCTAGCTTGTTAGAAACCATCGAGAAAATTTTTTCTCAATTTTTTCTAACCTTCAAATAAATTTTTCAAATAGAAAATAGTGTCCAAAACATATTTGTAGTTGGTCAAAACTTTTGAAAAAATGTTCTAAGCTATGAAAAAATCGTCAAAGTTAGAGTGCCCTTCTATTAGAATACGATCATTGATATTGTCTCAACAGCAATTGAGCAATGTTCCCAGTCTCATCAGCATCTTCTCCAGAATCATCATGACCTTCAGAATTTTGAAGCAACGAAGCAATTGATGACGTGGCGGGTTCATCTCCAGAAGTGTCCGAGTGATCGGGGTCAGGGTCATTGGCACCACACATGGTTTTGAAGAAGGTGTTCAGGTCCAGGGAGCCGGTCATTGATTGGAGAAGGGGGAATATGGATTGGGTGAGTTGGTGGTTGTCTGGAAAGAGAAATCAGGTGGAATATTGCTCTATTGAACTAAAGCTTCTCTATGACCTAGCAAACGCGCTCCACTGCACAGGCGGCCGCCGATTTTCTAGGTCAAGTGCTATTTTTTGGATTCCTCGCAAGTTTCAGTGAAATAGAGCGTATTTACATCAATTTTGAATTTGGAATGAACCAGGGAAATGCGCTCTATTGGATTTTCGAAAAACAAAGTTTCAGTTCGTTAGAGCACGTTTTCTAAGGACAAGATAAGTTTGCTCTACTGCACATGGTCGCCGATTTCCTAGGTCATGCGAGTATTTAGCAAACGCGCTCTACTGCACAAAACCACCGATATCCCAAAACTCACGTCCAGCCAAACTGCCCAAACTGATAGCACTCCCAAAATTGCCAAAACTCAAATTCTGCGGCGACGGCGACTGTCTAGCCAAAAGCGCTCCACTGAGAACATCCACCCGACTCGTCTCATCATCCATTATCGACACACTCTCGACACTTCTTCGCTCTGTTTTGTAGTTATGGAACACTTCTCTTTTGGGGACAGGCACACAAAAGTTGTCTTCCTCTAGGGCAAGTTTCAGAAGATTCGGGAATTTGGAGGGGTAGTGCTCATCGATGAGCATCTCGGGGAGACCTTGCTTGAAGTCTTTGACTTGTTCGGCTGAGATGGATCCGATTTTTGGTTTGGCGGATTCTAGGCCATAGCAAATGGAGAAATGGCCGACGTTTTCATCACAGAATCTCATAAGCATAGAGTTGGATTTTTCGGTTGATGAAAAGCAAGTTGAAGCTTTTTGAGTGGAGCAGAAGGTGATTAATCTGGAAAAGTCGATTCCAAGCGTTTTTTGTTCAATTTTGTGTCAGTTACCCCTTATTGAACAGACTGATAACCGTCTGATAGTCTTCCGAGGCGGCCATCTGTTTCTTGGTCTTTGATGACTTTTTATCACACGCCGGTGATGGACACAACTTGTGTCCCACGTCTTGAATCATCTCACAAGCCTTGTGAAGCCATTGCCACGTGGTATGAGTCAACTCGGTGCTCATATCAAGTATACTGATACACTTATCAGTGATAAACTCCTTCCGCTCTAGAAGGAAACTTGGGAGAATTGGCTCGCGGAGCAGACGATTTCGAAGACGTTTCATCTCATCGTGAAGGTCTCTTTCTTGGTTTTCAACTGTTCCGAATAGATTAATCTCTAGCATTCTCAGCTCTCCCGGGCCAGAGCATTTTAGGATTCTGGGAAGGATCAACATGGTTTGCACGTGACGGAGCTCGTATTCAGTGAGGAATCGGGCCTGTGGGACTTGGGACTTGATGAAGGCGCGAAGGGCCTGGCGAAGAGTTCCCCAGTCGAGTTGGGTCTTGTCGGGGAAATAGTCGGCGGGGTCCTGGTAGGAAAAGAAAAGTAAAGTGAAGCTAGAAAATCGGATTTCAAAATCCCTAAAAAAATCAGAGAAAAATGCTCTTTTTACAGTAACTCATTTTTCAACGATTTTTTTCATACCTTCAAAACATTTTTTGAAACTTTTGACCAACTACAAAATTGTTTTTTATATTTTCATCTAATTGGCAAAATTTATTCTGAATTTTTAATAAATCGTCTTGATCAATTTTCATCGGGTCAAAAATTAGGTTGGTCTCCTGGAATTTTCAATTTTCGCTGATTTTTTTCATATCTTCAAAAAATTTTCAAACATTTTGGTTAACTGAAACATGGTTTTTGAAACTTTTTTCTAACTCAAAAAATTTATTTCAACTTCAGGAAAAATCATCATGATCGATTTTCATCAAGTCATCAAGTTTCATCAAGTTTATTGATCGAAAACTAAAATTTCAAATTTTCACCGATTTTTTTCATAACTTCAAAAAAATTTTCAAACGTTTTGGTTAACTAAAAACTTTTTTATACACCTTTTTCTTACCAAAAAAATTTATTTAAAACTGTGTAAAAATCTCTGACTCACATAATGATCCGAATTCAACAATCGATGCCAGAAAATCGACTGTAACAGTGGCTCGGTTTGATCATTGGTGATTGCGATGAGAAATGGATGAGTCACCAGATTCTGAAAAGCTTCCATTCTATTCATCTCATTGCCCTAATCCCATACATGCATCACAATAATCCTGTTATCAATGTTGATATGGACTTCGACTTGAATAGCGTATCGAGTCGAGAGCTGCCGTCGGTCCACCATTGAGTTGAGGGTGACACCCATTTCGGGGAACGTGGCACACAGGAAGCCATTGTCGTATTTGAGGGAAGTGGTACGGATGTTGGATTCGTCGAGTTCATTGGCGAAAAGGAGGATTTTGGCGAAACTGGAGCTCTGGAAAACAAAGAAAATGGTTGAGAAAATGAAATGCGCTCTAATGCAAATCTTTCAATTTTTCAAACTTTCAACGATTTTTTTCACATCTTCAAAAATTTTTTCAGCATTTTTGTTATACTAAGAATTGTTTTTGACATATTTTTCTAACCAAAAAAATTTATTTCAAAGTTAGAAAAAATCGTCTTTATCGTTTTTCATCAAGTCAAACTTTATTGATTGAAGCCTAAGATTTCAAATTTTCAACGAATTTTTTCACAACTTCAAAAAATTTTTCAAACGTTTTGATCAACTACAAACTTGTTTTTGACGCCTTTTTCTACCCGAAAAAATTTATTTCAAATTTAGAAAAATCTTCTATCTCATGTTGTGTACCTGCGAACAAATCAGCTTCCCCTCCGAATTGACAACTGCTCCACTATGCTCCGTGCTCTTCGTCGCAGCAATTCCTTCTCTCTGCGTCAAGATCATCTTCCCGGCGACTTGTCGAAGCTTGGATTCTGGATGTTCTCCAGACAACTTGACAAGGGAGGCACGGTAGAAGGCTTCAACGACTTGGGGGCAAGCGATTTCATTGTGTTCCGAGATGGCGCAGATTCTGAACGATGAAATGGGTAGCTGGCCTATGAACCCGTTCGTGTGGGTCTCAAAACGAAAAAATGCACATTCCGTGCTGCGCCTTTAAAAAAATTACAGTAACTTTTTCAATTTTTCTTCGAGACCCGGTGGCCGCACGGATTCTTAGGCCAGCTACGCATTTCAAATTCCCTTACTTGACCCTCATTGTCGGGTGGCTCGTCCTGCATTTCACAACATTCCTGGCCCTGTGAATGAGCGGTGCAAAGTCCAATTCGGTGTCCGGCTGTTCCGGAAACACCCCTGGAAAGCTCCTCGGCCACTCGATCACTATCGACTCCTTCACCACATTCTCAATCAAAGTCTTCTGCTCGTCGAGGTCTTCCAACGGAAACGCGCACACTTTCTTGAAGAACACGGAGAATCTGGAAAGATGCTTTTGCTCCAGACAGCACTCTTATCACCAACTCGTTCATGATACTCGGTTCGGCGATGCGACGAGTGTCCACAAATAGTGATGCCCTTTTCTGGGCTCGCAAGAATTCCGATTTCTTATCACACAGTGACGACAGCTCTTGTCGCATTTGTGCCAAGTTGTGAGTGCGCTTTGCCTGGAAAAACGGGGAGTTGTACTTTTGGGTCTCGAAGCGAAAGAGGCAAAAGTCGGCATGCGCCTTTAAACCTACCGTAGCCAGGATCTCAATGATTGACATACATTTACAAGTGCGCGGGCTAGCAGGTTTTTTTTTCATTTTGAAATAAATTTTTCTGGTTAGAAAAAGGTATTTGAAACAAATTTTTCGTTGATTAAAATTGCTGAAAATTTTTTTGAAATGGTGAAAAAAATCGTTGAAAAATGAATAACTGATAATTTGGAGCTGAAACTTTGTAATATGAAATCTCGCTGGAACGAATTTTTTTCACTATGAAATAAAATTTTTTCCGTTAGAAAAAGGTATTTAAAACAAATCTTTAGTTAATCAAAATTGCTGAAAAATTTTTTGAAACGACGAAAAAAATCATCGAAAAATGAAAAACTCTTCATGATGAGCTGAAACTTTACAATGAGAAATCTTGTTTCAACAAATTTTTTTCACTTTCAAATAAATTTTTCCAAATGAAAAAAGGTATTTGAAACAAGTTTGTAATTGAACAAAACTACTCAAAAATTTTTTGAAGTATAGAAAAAAATCGTTGAAAAATGCTCTTGCTCTCGAAGCGAAATTCCAGCTACCGTAATCCTCTCTTCAAAGACGCATCCCCTAGTTTCTGGGTTACTGTACATAACGTTCCGCTTCTCCTCTCATCAATAAAAAAACATGGCTCATTTGACCCTTTCTCCAAAAACACCGGCCTATTATATTATGTTGTGCGGCGTGGCCAAACACACAACACATCAAGGCGTTCCGAGCTCATGAAAGGCCAATTTTATATAAAAAGCACCGGGCCTTTTTGAATCATCATTGAGCTCACCTCAAGGAGATTGTCGATGACACACGCCTTCCGTTTTGAAGATGAAGAAGAAGAAGTTGAAGTTTGGGAGGAGGAGGAAGAAGAGGGAAACATTGTGCTCGTCATGACCAATTGTCTGGAATTTGGAACAACTGGAGTTTGAGGGAAAGTGGAAGTGCGCTCTACTGGACTAGAGGAGAAATGAGCTTGAAATGAGAAAAGTTCAATGGAGCGCAATTGCAGAGGGATAACTTTGAAGTGACAGTGAAAAATGACTTTCCAGTGAAGTTGCAAGCGCGCTCTAGTGGACAAAACATGAAATTTTAATAGAGCGCGTTTGCAGAGCGGTTACTGTAGGTCGTGAGCTGATTTTTTTAAGCAGTGAAAAATGACTTTCCAGTGAAGTTGCAAGTGCGCTCTACTTGACAAAACATGAAATTTCAATAGAGCGCGTTTGCAGAGGGGTTACTGTAGATTTTTGAGATTTTTGATTTTTTCTTGAGTTTTGAAGCATTTTTTTAAAGAAAAATTAAGGTTTTTGAGATAATTGAGCGAAAAAAACATTTGAAAAATTTTTTTTTTTTTGAATTTTTTTTTGAAAAATTTTTTTTCAGACCTCCAGCTTTATTTAGATCCCATCAAATTTTTCAAAAATTCAAATCCCCTCCTGATTTATCAATTTTATCATTTTCCAAAAGTCACTTTCCCCCAGACACAATCATCGGCGAATCATTGAGTTCAACAACACAGAACACAAAAAAGACTTTGAACTTTTGATCTTAAAGTACAAGTCAATCAGAAGGTGTCTAGGGGTTCTGGAATGTTCCAGAAGGCTTCTGAAGGATTCTGAAGGCTTCTGAAGTCCCTTGGGCCAAATGGAAGTTTCCGGAAGTGAGTAAGAGGTAGTGATTTATCAAAAAAGTGCAAAAAGTGCAAAGAAATCGGGAGAATTCAGTGAAATCAGCACTAGAAGAGGGTCTTCTGAAGAATTCTGAAAGATTCAGAAGACGTCGGAGGATTCAGAAGGCCCCCCAGGGGGTCCCGGAAGTGACCAGTGCTATGACGAAAGTCTAGCTGTTGCAAAACTCGCTGCAACACCACTGACAATGACTATCAGTATCAGTTCCTCGATTTATGATAAGTGGAGCCGAGAGTCATGACCACAGAAATATTGATAAGGTGAACATAGGGGGGTTGGGCCAAGGGGGGACCAGCCCCGCACTATTATGATTCATTAGGTTTCAAAAGGGGCAGGTTAGGACATATTGGGCAAATACGGGCCGATGTAGTGTAAATATGATAGAATGAGTCTGTTATCAGCTAGGAATTTGGTCTAATAGGGCTATGGCAAGGGGAGTTGATGGCAGAGGGAGAGGAACACTTGGAACGGGGGGAATAGGTTGAATGGGCTTGTTTGGGCTTGATTTAGGCCTTATTGAAGCTTGATTCAGGCTTGATTTAGGCTTGAATGTAGGCTTGATTCAACTTTAATTAACCTGACAGTATAGGCAGACAAAATGAGAGGAAACGGGGTCGGAGAGAGCCGGAATTTCGTTCGGGCTTCTAGGCTTGATTTGGGCCTGGTTTAGGCTTGATATAGGCTTTGTTTGGGCTTGATTTAGGCCTGGTCTAGGCCATGTTCAGGCTTGAATGTAGGCCTGAATCGGCCTGAGTTGATGCCACACAGCTGGAACGACTGAACGGTGTCAGGAAGAGAGGTGGATGGGCGGGCGTGTGATTTTCGGGCTTTTGGGCTTTCAGGCCTTATCTAGGCTTTATCTAGGTCAACTCACAGTCTAATTTGGGCCAGCTTAGGCCTTATTCTGGCCTATTGGAAGCCCAGAATGACTAGAAGCCAACTTGGCCTATTCCTCATCTTTTCCTCATCACTCAAAGTGAATTTTAGTGGTTTGGGTCATTTTTAGGTGAGTTTTCGGGGAATTTTTTGAATTTTCAGTTCATTTAAGAATCAAATTCTGAAAAAAAATGAATTTTAAAAAAATTTAAAAATTTTTTTTCGAAATTTTTTTTTTCAAATTCAAATTTAATTTTTTTATATTTTTTCTTAGAATTCAATTTTCAGTGATTCTGAAAGATTCTTGACGTTTCTAGAATAGTCTTTTCACTAAAACTTAACAAAAAAGCCTAGCCCCAATACGAAACATACCCGCTAACACGTGTAACAGCCAGCCCAAAGTGTTTTTGATTCCCGTATCAATCGACTGCTTCAAGTTTGAAACAAACCTAAGCACATACCACAAGGCGACATTGAAAACATTTGTTTTACGATACCCGCGTTCGATTTTAATCAAAAACACAGCGACGTACTATCATATTAATGGTTGATACTGGCAGAGAGTTTCATTTTGGCTTTTTTGGGTGGAGAGGGCCAAAAACTAATTGAGGCTTGTGTTGGTAAAGATACGATTTGATTAGGAAGTCAACAATGTGTGTTTGAACATGAAAAATGCTTTTTGGATTACGGTAGGCGCGGGAACTTACGCGAAATTGCAGATTTCGCAAGGCCGCGAGTTTCGAAAACAAATTTTCATTTTTTCTCGCTTTTACCTAAATTTTTTGCTTTTTCAACTGAAAAAAAGAGAAAACGGAACAAATTTATGTAACACATGATCGTAAAATAGTCAGTTGAGAGAATGAGTGATAGTTCATTAGCATATATCCGCTAAAAATTGTAATCTTCGTGTTCCTGGTCTATTGGGAGAAGCTTTCTGTTATTGAAGAAGTTAAAAGTACACTGAAAAGGACATGAGGGTTACTCAAAGGTAATTTAATAAAAGATATGATAATTGTCTTGTACTTTCTGTACTTTCCACGTTTCCCGTCTTTTTGCAGTCTGAAAATCCCGATGACAAAAAGGATTGACGCGGAAATTGTGGCCTTACGCGTGCAACGTGGCCGTCCGTTGGCACCGGTCAACTTTGCCTCATTCACGCGTTTAATAGCCGCCCGTGCCGAACGACGCGATGAACAACGATGAAGATGTGCTGAATTCGATGAGCCCGCCGCCGTCGTTGTCGCCGATGGATGGGCTGGATGTGGAGGATCCGATGATGAGTTCTGATGATCATCCGATGTTGAAGGCGCAGTTGGAGGAGGAGAAGAACTCGGTTTATTCCATTATGTACTCGGTGAGCATCGTTGATTTATTTTTTATTGATTTTCTTTTTTTCAGCACTCCCAACACTCCGACTTAAGCTTCACTCGCCCCGTCACCCCTCTCCAAATCACCATCCCCGACGGAAACGCCTCGCCGACAGTTCCAGTGTCTTGCGGAATCGCATCTGGCAAAATGCACTTGCACATGTTCCTGTGCCCTGGAATTCATCAGCCGTGCATCGAAATCGGCAGCGAACTGCTCTCGCCGAAACAGTTCACGGTTCGTGGCGATAAGGAGAAGCAGAAGGACTGGAAGGCTAGTATTCGAGTCGGACGGTCTTCGTTGAGGTGCTGATCTGTTTGATATTGGTCGATTTTTCAATTTCCCTGTGGAAAATTGATACGATAAATAGCGATTTCTGGAAAAAAATCCTAAAAATTCAAAAATTTTGAAAAAAAATTTTTTTTCGAAAATCTAAAAATCTAGCAATTTCTAGAAAAAAAAATCCGAAAAATTCAAAATTTTGAAAAAAAAATTTTTTTTCGAAATTCTCAAAATCTAGCAATTTCTGGAAAAAATCCTAAAAATTCAAATTTTTCGGAAATTTTTTTTTTTTAATTTTTTGCAATTTGATCAAAATCAATTCATTTTTTCCAGAACTCACATGGAGGCTGCAACGATCGACTTCTACGACCACGCGAACCGATGCAGTGGCAAATGCCAGAGCCGCAACTACGTGAATGCGCCGATCGAGCGAGAAGAGGTCATTCAGTCGCGGAAAGCGAAACGCAACGCTGATGCCGACTATCTGAAGAACGAAATTGAGCACGAGATCCACGGAAAGGAAGTCGATGAGAAGAAGAACTGGCAGGCGGATGAATCTCTTGCGAGCAGCTCTGCGACAAGTTCCAAGAAGTCGCGTGGTCGGCCACGTGGCAGTGTGAACAAGCCGAGACCAGCGATCAAGGTGGAGGAGCAGGATGAGAGCTTCTTCGAGGAGTTCTTCACCGATGAGCCCCTTCCAGCCGAGGCTGCAGTTTCGGAAGCGTCGTATCATGCTCCTGCTGCTGAACGTGTCCCGCCCGGATGCTCGGCTTTCGCGGATATCATGAATTGCCTTCAGAACGATCCTCAAAACTTTTGGTCTCAAATGCAACAAACCGGAGTCATCGCCCACTTCTGCGACGATTTGATCGTCAGCGCTATCAATCTGAAGCAGTCTGTCATGGATCATGCCGTCAATCATCATTGTGAGTGGTTTCTTGATTATTGATTATTCAAGTTATCTTTTCCAGTGTCCAACATGCTCACCCGCACCACATTCGCTCTCGGCGTCCAAAACGTCGTCGTCCAACGTGTCCAATCCATCGAGCGAAGCGTCATGCAACAGCGAAAACACGACGAAATGTTCCAAGAGATCCAGTTGAAAGTCGCCGAAGAGCAGCGAAAACGTCTGGAAGAGATCACCGTCATCGACTCGAGCACCGACGTGCGCACCAGCTACGAAGAGCTCCAGACCGCCAGAGAGCTCGACGACGAGTTCATCGACGTCGTCAAGTTCGACGACTACCCCTATCATCAGCAACCAGGGCCCAGTACCGCCCCCTAAATGTTTTAATTCTTCTCAACCAACCATTTCTTGTTCTTTTGTATGTAATTTCGTGTTTTATAGGACCAGAGTTCCAGAATGTAATTCTACTTGTTTTATCTCCCCCCGATGATATAATATTCCGGGTATATATTTCCCCGGTGATTACAAGTTCATTCATAATAATTATGCCACCAGACCGTATCAACAATCTATTATATAAATCGTTCCTGTTCAAATTCCCCCATTTCCCCCCCAGAAATCCCGTTTTCTCATTGGTTCCCACTTCCCACTTATTTACCAAGGATTAGCTGGTCATATTGGCATTGTGACCACACTTCAGATGACGTCATCGGCAAAGATTGCATTTATCCTGTCAATTTTCCTTTTTTTTTGCCTATTCGACCCAGTTTTCCCAATTTTTCCCCGAAAAATCTTTTTTTCCCGAAAAATTTTCCCCGTTGGCGCTGCATTCGCGCTCTATTGAACCACGCGCCAAGCCGGTTTTTTGAAACGAAATTTGCAAAATTTCACACTTTTCCGTTGATTTCTTATCGATTTTCTTATCAATTTTAAATTTTGAATATTAAAAAAATCAATTTTCATATTTTCCAGATGATTCTCGAAGACAACTTCAGGCAAGGGTTCTACAACACGATAAAACAAGGTGATAAGGTGAGATTCTTTGATTTTGATCGGAAAATGATAAGGAGACTGGATTTCAGACAGTTGTGCTGATAGTTTCAGTGGATACCGATGCATTATGCACGACGATGATTCTGACGGTGAGTATATCTATTTTTTGCCAGGAAACCGGCAGAAATTTGAATTTCACCATGTAAAATAAAGAAAATTTGAATTTTTATCAATTATTGCTTGCTTTTTGCTGAATTGAGTACAATCTTCGGGAAAGGTCAATGAAAATGATGCCGCAGAAGATCCAGAACGGAATGAAGAAGGCGATGTAGGGGATTGGGACGGAGAACGTGAGACGGACTGCGATCAGCACTTCGAACACCACTTTGCATGTTATGCACACTGAAAATTGACAATTTCTTTGAAAAACCTTCCGAAAATTTGAAAATACCGAATTGCCCGGTGAAAACATTGTTGAACGGGTACAAAAAGTTCCACAACGACACGATTCCGACGGTTTGCGTTCCGCTCGCTCGGATATCCGTGTAGATTGTGTAGAAAAGGACGGCGAAGCAGGCGGCGTCGGTTAGGAACACGATGAGGCACAGGAAGATGTACTGCTTGTCGCCGGAGGTGTTATCCTAGACAAATGAAATTTTTTGGCATAAAAAATAAAAAGATTGAAAAAAAAAATTTTTTTTTTTTGGAAAAATTTGATATAAATTTTTTTTGCTAATTTTGGGTCCTAATAGCATTCTGAACAATGTAAAAGCTCAAATTAGCAACTCTTTTTAAGATGAAAAATTTTAAAATCTCACCAAAAACAGCGCCAGACAAATCGTCGTCGCCAGCAGATCCAGAAAAACACAGATGGCTTTTTGACCCGAAACCAGTCGCATTTTTATCGATTTTCAGCCGGCTTTACATAATATTCGCTAGAAAAGCTCCAAGTGACGAGAGATTCAATAAGAGAGAGATGCTTCGAAGTGAAGAGAGCGCAGAGAGACGGAGTGCGGCGGGGCGGGTTTGCAGCGAGGGAAAGGAGGGGGTATTCGAGTGGAAAACAGGAAAACAATAAGTTTTTCAGCATTTAATGAAATGCGACGACATTCCGTTCTCGATTCTGGCAGTGGAGGGATGGGAATCAGTCGAGAAGATCTTTGCGAGCTCACAAGAACAGAGTACAGAGGGAAATCCGTTGATTATGATAAGCTTATCATTTTCCAGAGTGCTACTACATCCTTATCAATTGCGGAGCCACTCGATCCTTATCACGCCTTCAATTCCCACCTCATTCCGTCGCCTTCGTCATCGACTCTCACCGCCCGTTTCACATTGAGAACATGTACGCCAACGATCAAGTCCACCTCCTTATCAACACCAGCGAAATGGCAGAGCTCCAGTTACCCGAGCCGAATTCAGTGATTCGCGACGATTCGGATGATGAGGATTCGGATGAGGAGGAGGAAGACGAGTATATCCCGTATGAGCAGAGGATGGAGAAGATCCGACGGAAGGCGATTCGGCGGGAGGAGATGAATCTGTGGGATCAGCAGAGGCGGAACATCATGTGGAACTACTATCAGTCGACGTGGTACAGTGCGCCGAGTTGTGTGACACTGCTGGAGCTGGCCGCCGAGATGAACCGAATGTCAGCTGACACGTTCTGGTTCACGTCGATCGGACTTAACAGTGCTCTCGTCGATAAGCTCATCTCCATCGAGCTCTACACCTCCATCTGTGTGGATCGAATGCGCCCTTTCGTCCATCGCTTCATGCCGAGAAACATTGTGAACCAGGGAAAAGTCGACGACCTCCTTCACATTACATTCTCACGAGAGCTCCCCTTGGCCATCTATTCGCACTGGGACCTTTATAGTTCGATGATGGTCAACGAGTATTTCTCGATTAAAACCAAGAATTGGACTCAGAAAGGCGACGTCAACATACGCCACTTGCTCGCTCAGCTCGGCATCACTCTGGCGGAGACCAAGCAGAAGTTTGAGGCTTTGCAGACGGAGCAGCGCAATCTGGTGGTCGATGTGCTCGAGAAAGAGATGGACTCGTCGTTCGCCACGTTCTTCGGAACCATGGGATACTGCGGCAAGTTGAGCGCCTATGATGTTGCCCGTGCTGCGACGGTTCGGTTGGAGATGCCGAAGAGCGAGACGTTGATGAACAGATTCCGCGCCGGGCAGTCGATCCTTCACTCCACTGTCGTCGGCGATCGTATCGAACGTCACAATCTCTCGGCCACGTTCAGCAATGTCTGTCAGAGAACTCTTCAGGTTAGAATTCCTCGGAATTACTCAATTTCACCAATTTTTTTTCAGGTCGTCTGGAAAACAGTTGCCGCCGCACTCAATCAATCCGAGATCATTCAAAACGGCCCGTACTACCTATTCTCTTGCTCAAGATCCATAGGTTCGATCCGATCTTCTGATCCTTCCCCGAATCTTCTTATTTCCAGATGAAGACATGGTCGAATCCCGTCATTTCCTCTACAACACCACCGGATTCATGCTCCGCGCGTTCGCCTCAACGAAGAAGAACCGAACATCGAAACCGCTGATCGCCATGTTCCCACTGACAGGGGAACGGTCCGGATGGCTGGTGGTCACTGGATGCATGCCAGTCGCCACTGAATATGATGATTATCTTTTGAAGACGTGAGTGGATTCAGAATCCCAGAAAACTTTATTAATCATTCCAGATGCATCGGCCGCGCATTCGAACGCGTCAAAAAGATGGCTCCTAACCTTCGCATCGTCGACGACGCCTTCCACTCCGACGTCATCCGCCTGAAATCCGAAGATCGCACCCGCTTCATAGACTGTCTGCATACAATCTTCGAGAGCGTCTAAAACTCATCCCTAATCTGAAAATCTTCAAAACGGGCCCATCCATTTCTTTCGCATTCACCTTCCTTGTCCTATAAATTGATCAGTTTGTCTCGTGTAACCTTTCCCCACATTTTTCCCAATGAATCCCTCTTCATTTCTCACTTTTCGCCCCCTACTCGCTATAATATGCCTTCTACGACCATTTCATCAGCATTTCACAAAGTTTGTACAAAGCCCCCTCCCCCAATTTCCCATTTTTCCCCTTTTCAGGAATCCTATTTCGTCCGATCCACGCCTCACGGTCTCGACGGAGCCCAATACGTGGCGGTGAGCAAGGACGGCTCGATTCTCTACGGACTTCGCATTCGTATCGAGGTTCGCATCGTCGAACAGCCCGAGTTGGCTCCAGAAGTCATCACAGAAGCCGTCGAGAAGACCGTCTGCAAGTACCACGTGGCATCTGGAACCAGCAGAACCTACCAGCTCGACGAAGATTTCGATGCCCTCCAACTCACGAGGATTCTCGAGTTCTACACGCTAACCGATGACCTCGTAGTGATTCTCAGCTACGATCCGGAACACTTTCAGTTCAACCAAACCGTAATCCATTTGGAAAAAGAAAAAGAATGGGCGCAGACTGTCCTGGTGAAGAGGATTACTGTAAGCCGGGTCGCCGGGCCGCCTCTTGTCAGTAAGTTCGGTGGAGCGCATTTGTAGAGTCCGCTGGGGCGAACTTGCAGACTTGAGCCTACTTTTCAAGGGAATTGTTCTGTTGTGCGGGGCTCGGAATACGGTAGAAGGGAAGAATGAGCGGATGACTTTGAGCATGGCGGCGGATCCGATGAGCAAGTTGGAATATGAGGATTTGAGTCAGTCGGTTCGGTGGAGCGCATTTGCACATTTCTTTTTTTTCTGGTTTAGATGGAAGACTTCAACAAATTTCTGACATCTCGACTTCCGGATTCTGAAGGCAAACAGCTTATCAGTCTGTTTTTACTGGATATTGATGATCACAAGATTTCGGTTTTGTTGTCAGAGTAAGTGCGCTCTACGGCTAAAGTCGAGAATTTGGGGGATTCGCAATGGAGCACACTTTCAGAGCCACTGAAGACATGCAAGTTGAGCCGATTTTCGCGACGAATCTTGTTGGGATAATCGACCGGAAAACCAACACTTTTTCAGTGGAAAAAATCGATAATTCGGCGATTTCGTAACAATTTCAGGGTTTTTTGCATTAGAGCGCAGTTTCTTTAGAACTGGAGAGCCACTAAGAATCACTTCAATAGCCAATATGAAAGTGAAAAGCGGAAGTGTTTGGATGAGTTTTTCGGTGACTGATATCGAGCAATTGAAGACGTTTTACTGGAGAATGAAGCATCTTTACGTGAGGATTATGTTGTAGGGACCTCCAACAGGATTCTGGATCCCTTTTTCTGAATTTTTCAGAAGACTCATGATTCTTGGCTTTCGAAGTCTGTACCTCTGGCGATTCGACAATGGCTACAGTTTCTGGTGTTTGACTAGGTTTTTGATGTTTTTGCATGGGTAAGAGAATTTTTTGAACTTTGAAATAAAATTTTTTGGGTAGATGAAAGTTTTTTTGATAAGTCTTCAGTTTATCAATTTCACTGGAAAACATTTTGGAAGTACGAAAAAAATCGTTGAAATTTCGAATTGGGGGTTGGGTAGGTAACAAAGTTTGACTTGATAGAAAACCTTCAAGAAAATTTTTTTTGACCTTTAAATAAATTTTTTTGAAAAGATAAAGGTTTTAAAAACAAATGTTCAGTTGAACAAAACTTTTGAAAAATTTTTGGAAAGTGCGAAAAAAATCGTTGAAAATTGAAAAATCTCAATTTTCTCATATTTTCTAATTTTCCTCATTTTCCTGCTATTTTCAGCCCAACCATGATCCCAGTATACTCTCCGCAGAAGAAGTTCTACCTGTGCTACCTGGACATGAAACGGAGAAAGTTCTTCCGTTTCAACCACAACGCCAGAGTGCTCAAGAGCAAAAGGGACCCGAATGATACGGATTTCGCTGTGAACTTTGACGTTGACGCTTCTGGAGGTGCTGTAGTCGTGGATTATCCGATTGAAGATCAGGAAGGATCTCAGATGGCGTTCGTTTTATTGATTTTGTTAAAAACTTTGGAAAATTTGAATTAATTTTCCAGTCTGACCTACTACCCGAATCCCACGAAACCTCGGACTCTTGCCAGATTATCAATGTATTCGGCCTACAGGTACATTTTTGTGATATCTTATTGTCAGTTCAAAAATTGGTGCAGTAATCGGCGTGTTCAAAAGGCCGGGGGTCTAACTTTCGACTCGGTCACGTTCGAACTATTTTGAGAGTTTCAGTAGAAATAGTTCGAACGTGACCGAGGCGAAAGTTAGACCCCCGGCCTTTTTGAACACGCCGATTACTGCACCGATTTTTGAACTGACAATATCAATTTTAACTTTTACTTTTTAAGAAACTACCCGGTTTTCGAGAAATCAAGTCTTCTCCGTCGGCTAACTGGTGTCATGGACTGGAAATGGAGCATAGATCGATAAATAACTGACTGATTTTACTAACTTTCTTGAAAAACTAATAAATATTCAGTAATTTTTTTTTCATTTTACTTGAAAATTTTTTTTGTTTTCTCGACATTTGCAATTTGCATGCAAACGCGTTCAAACGCCGGAGAAAATTTGAATCGCCGCCCTGACTACGGTAGCAGTCACTTCAACTGTGCGGGTCTCGCCACGACAAAAGTTTCCCGAGCGGGAAGAGCTCATTTTTTGAATTTGAAAACTGTTTTTTCAGATGTTTTTTTCTCGAATTTCAATTGAATTTTCGCTTTTTTCAACTAAAATTTTGCAAAATTGTACTTTTTCCTTGATTTTTTGTATATTCGGCCTCAATTTTGTCATTTTTTCACTCTCAAACCCATTAATTTCCAGAGATGCGGCTCGTCGTTCTCACCGCCTGTCTTCTCCTCGGCGCCCAGGCGGTTCCTCTTCAAATCTCCACTGCTGATACTTCAAATATTGTCTCCAAAATACTCGGTAAATCATTCACAACCGCCAGTTACTAATCGCGGCCAGGTTCGTTCCAGGGAACCAGTTCGATGAATTTGACGCACTTCTTCACCTCGTTCGACATGCCAACGTGTCTCCGTCGGTGTATGCCATCCATGGACAACATCGGAGCGATTCTGGAGGCTGTTCAGAAGCCTGAAGCGATGAAGGCGATGTGTGCGAATCTGACAGAGTCATCGAAGTGTGCGACGGCGGCCGGATGCAATGGAGTGTTCGTCGGGGCGATATCGAACGCGTTTCAGTTTATGTGCATGGACAATTTGGACAGTTAGTGCTTCTGAACCTTTGTGTCATTGATTTCTTGAATTTCCAGAAGTCGCCGGTCAACTGACATGCATCCAGGACTCTGCCGGCGACCTGCAACAAGCCTGCGAAGCCGTGTGCTCCGTCCAAGCGAACGTCATCGACAAAGCCGCCAAGAACACTGCTGACGAGCTGTTCAGCATGGAGAGCATGTGCAACTCGACGCATTGTCTCGCCGACTGCTACCAGGACAATTTGCCGAAATACTGCGATATCGGCGAGGACAACGTGTTCGACACGATCTTCGCGCAGCTGGAATCGCTCGATGAGCAGCAGCCCGGCATTTTTGGATATTTGAAGAAGGACGAGCAGAAGAAGACGGGGATTGGCAAGATTCTCGGGTGGATCATGCCGAATGGTTGCGATGACGAGAAGCTGAAAATCAAGATCCCGAAGAAGATTCCGATGCCCGACAAGCCAAAGTCAGTGGGATCGCCGCCGCAAATCCGGAAGGAGCTCGCCAGTCCGAAGACGTCGTCGGATGAAAAGAACGCCACTTCCGAAGTGATTCTGCCAGAGAAATCCGCAAATCGGTCGTCGGCGGCGATGATGATCGACGGAAAGTTGCAGACAATGCAGTGCCAACTGCTCGATCCACGTGGAAACCCAATCAAGACCCCGGATTTTGAGACGATTTCAAAGATTCTTGATGTAAGTTTATCAATTCTTATCAATTCTTATCAATATCCAATCATTCTTCTTGTTTAGGAACATTTCAACAAGAAGCCATTCCCCAAATCGACCACCGAGAAGCCCATGGAGCCCTGCGACGTCCCAGTCATCCAGCCGAGATCCGCAAATTCCGGAGCGAACGTCTTCGTGTCGAACACCATCGGAATGCTTGTTTTGCGTTATTTGTAGAAGATTTTGTACATTTCATGTTGAAAATTGTGAAAATTTAAAAAACTAACATTTCTGTACATAGTTTAGTGTCTATGATTGCCTGCGATAAAGTGTTTTCCACTGATTTTTCGTATTTTTCAGATTTTAAATTGGATTTTCGGGTTGAAATTCCCTTTTTCAAATTTTGTGTCCGCTTCGTAGTTTCGTTGCGAGACCCACATCAGTCCTCGCCAAGGCCGGTGGGTCCCGCCACGATGTGCGAAAATAGTGTGGGAAATTGAGAGACGCAGAGAAAATCAACAAATCCACTTAATTTTCAGGCAAAATGTCGGCGATTTACATACAAAACATGCGAAAGGAGGGCACGATCGAGCGGGCCAAGGTCCATCAGTACACCGGCCGTGACATGCCACCCCAGATGGCTGCCGTCCACGCCTACCTGAAAAAGAAGCAAGAGCCGATCGGAGGAGCAGCCAAAGGAAGAGAGGAGGCCGTGCGCCCGCCGCCGCCAAGTCAGTCGGAGCCACCGAAAACCGTTGAGGATGAGGACGCCGTGCCGCCACTGGTGAGTGATGATTGGGATTGGTCGGAATTGCAACTTCTTGAAAAATCGAGGTTTTTTAGTAACCGCTAAAAATTAACCCGACCAAGCCTATTATGCGTTCCCGAGAGTGTGTCACCTGGCTCTCGGTTACGATTTGGGTCTCGCCGCGCTGTCACAGTGGCAGGCCTGATTTTCGGAATTTTTGATTTTGACTCGAAAGTCAATTTCACTTTGTTTTTTTCGCAAACAAACAAATGAGAAAGAAAAATGCATTTTTGAACGTTTCTGCTGTATATATCCTTTTTCCCCCATAAATTCATATTTTACAGCAGATATCGGCTATTCCGAACAGAAAATTGCAGATTAATGCGGTTTTTAGTATTTTCGATAAAAATTAAACAATATCCGACAATTTTCCAGCTTTTGCAAGCAGTTTTACGCGATTTCGCTGCTCGAAATTGATAATAACTGCTGAAAATTGTGATTTTGTGGTAAAAAATGGATAAATACGACGAAAACGTTCAAAAATGCATTTTTCTTGCTTATTTGTTCGTTTTCGCTGGAAGAAAACATGAAAAAAAGTGAAACAAAGTGAAACTGACTCTTGAGTCAGAATCAGACAATTCTGAAAATCAGGCCTGCCACTGTGAAAGCGCGTGACACACTCGGGAACGCATAATAAACACTCCCAAAATATTGAGGCCTAAAAAAATTTTGATCGATTTCCAGAGAGAAGGCCCTCGAAAGATCCAGTACTCGCCGTTCGGCTTGCCACGTCCCGAGGAATGGCACGACGCCGGTTCGCAGACGGACGAATCCGAGGATTCCGGTGGCGAGTGGTCCGACGACACAATGGAGCAACGACGTCAGAGAGCCGAAGAAGCGCACAGGAAGGCGGAGCGACGCATTCGGCGCACAAAGGAGCTCAAGAGAAAACACGGAATCGTGTAGAATCATATCGCATTGTTTCTGTTTATCTTTTTGTTTTTTGTCTATAATATATTTAATTTTCTGAAAAAAATTTATATAATTGTAAAACGTCTCTTATCACCTTATCAATATTATTGACAAAGTCAGTTGACCTGGAAGAAAACAAATAGAGTCGGGAAAAACAAGTGGGACGGAAATAGGACAGATGGTTGGTTAGAAAATGTGATGTTTGAATTTCGAAATTTTTTTGAAATTTTGAAATTGGCGCCAAAGCAATCGCGCCCCATTGAGATTTTTCAGAAATTTGGGTGTTCGGTGGAGCGACTTTGTACCAAAAAACTCAAATTTTTCGGGAATTTTTGAAATTTCCTGGAATTTTGAAAATTTCGAAAATTTCAACTTTTTTAGAAAAGCAATCGCGCTCCATTGAGAATTTTTGAAGTTCGGGTTTTTGGTGGAGCGCGTTTGCACCGAAAAACTCAAATTTCCCGGAAATTTGTAAAATTTAGAATTTTACCTCCAAATTGTGTGAAAGTCACAAAAAAAATTTTTTTCAACATTTTAGAAAAGCAAATGCGGTCCATTGAGAATATTGAAATTTTGGGTTTTCGGTGGGGCGCGTTTGCATCTTGCAAATCAAATTTTACGAAAAGTCTTGAATTTTCAATTTTCAGGAATTTTCAGGAGTTCACAACGGAATTTTTTAAAAAATTCAATTTTTTTAGAAATGTAAGCGCGCCCCATTGAGAAATTTTTGAAATTTGGGTTCTCAGTGGAGCGCTTTTGCATCTTAACTCAAATTTCTTTAAAAGTTATGAAATTTCCTGTAACTTACCACGGAATTTCGGAAAATTTAAAATTTTCAGAAAAGCAAATGCGCCCAATTGAGAATTTTTGAAATTTGGATGTTCAGTGGAGCGCATTTGCATCACAGTCAATTTTTTGAAAATTTTTTGAATTTTACCATCAAATTGTGGGAATTTCCCAGAAAATGAAAAAAAATGGAAGTCAGTAAACCTGCTCCAATGAGAATTCCCTTGAAATCCATAAAAACCGAACACTTTCCTTATCACAACCCTTATCACTTTATCACTGCTAATCACTGATCACTGTTGTAAACCCATCTCTTTTCATCTCTCATTTCACTCAAAGAACTCTCTCCCCTTGTCCATTCCATTACGTGTTTTGTCGCCGGTTTCCTGCAGCTTTCGCCCCCGACCAGCACACTGTGATAAGTGATAAGCGAAGAGAGAAAGAGAAGAACAGGTGACAACTGATAGGACACTGATTGGTGTTTTTATTCAAATCGTATCAACTAGTTGTCTATTACTGGGTCAAACATGTCAACACCAGCAGTTTTGAAGGATTCTAAAGAGAGAATGGCTACTGGAGAGGTGAGTTTTATAGGATATTGGTAAAAATGCGCTCTAGCGAAATGAAGCTGAGTTTTTTGGAATAGTGCAAATGCGCTCTATTGAACTTATGGCAGTTCGGGCAAACGCGCTCTACTGGCGAACTCTCAATTTGGCCTAGTGATGTAAGTGCGCTCCATCGAAAGAATGACATTTCATGAAATTTTAGTTAGTTGTGAGTGCGCTCTACCGAAACGCAGAAACTTCTTAATTTTTCTGAATCTGGTGCAAATGCGCCCCACCGTACCACTGAAACTTTCAAAGTTTTGAGATCGTGCAGCAAATGTGCTCTACCGAGTCAGTAGAATTTTGAGGTGTTTTGAAGAATAATGCAAAAGCGCTCCATTGAACAACCAAACTTTAAAGGAAACGCGCTCTAATGAGAATCTTCAAACTTTCCAGTTTTAGCAGGACGCTGCAAGTGCGCTCTACCGAAACACTGAAGGTTTCCGTTTTTTAATGGTGTAAATGCGCTCTTCCGAAAATCGAAAAATTTTGCAAATTTCCGTAGTTTGGTGCAAAAGCGCTCCACCTAACCACTGAAACTTTTAAAATGCAAACGCGCTCTAATGAAAATCTGCTAACTTCCGGAATGACGCTGTAAGTGCGCTCTACCGAAACACTGGTGAAATTTGAAATTTTTCAAATTTTTCAAATTCCCACTTTTCCAGGAAATCGAAACGCTTTGCGACTCCATCGGTGGCTTCCACTATTGGCCAATTCTCTGTCTTCACTGCAAAGAAAAAATAATAAAATTCCTGGATCACACAACTCGAATCAATCTTCAACAGTGCTCAAAAACCGATTATCAGTTGGAAAATTCGATTCCAATTGGGATTTATAAAATTCAAATTATCGAGAATCGACATCAGTGGGCAAATAAGATTGTAAGGGCGGGAATTTGAAAATTTCAAAAATTTCAAAAAATGAAGAAACCATTTTTCAGTTCCAAATCCATGTCCGAATTCAATTTTCAAAGAACAATTACAATGAAAAACTGGAAAAGCAATTTGCTGGAAATAAGCTCGTGGAAGCGGTGAAATTTGGTGAAAAGTGGATGAAAAAGTGTAGATTCAAGTTTGAAGAGCTCAATGTGGAAATGGTGAGGATTCTGAAGGATTCTGAAGGATTCTGAAGGATTCTGGAGGATTCTGAAGGATTCTGAAGGATTCTGAAGGATTCTGAAGGATTCTGAAAGATTCTGAAAGATTCTGAAGGATTCTGAAGGATTCTGAAGGATTCTGGAGGATTCTGAAGGATTCTGGAGGATTCTGAAGG
>LR539773.1:0-57067 GCA_900536315.3 Caenorhabditis becei | reverse complement strand
GAAGGATTCTGAAGGATTCTGAAGGATTCTGAAAGATTCTGAAGGATTCTGGAAGATTCTGAAGGATTCTGGAAGATTCTGAAGGATTCAGAAAGATTCTGAAGGATTCTGGAGGCTTCAGAATACCCCTTATCTCCATAATCCCTTCATTTTTCCAGCTCGACTACCCAACCCACCTCAGCGAAATAAAATCCCTTCCCAAGTGTCAAAACGTTCGAATTCGTTGCGGAAGTGATCAAATGTTCCGTTGGTGGCTTCAGAAAACTCCAGAATCCCTCGAGAATCTTCAGCTGATCTCGCCGAAAACTCGGGATTTTGAGTTTTCGGAGGAATTTTTGAATCATATTTGTGTGAGTTGGCACTTCAAAATTTCAAATTGGCGCGCATGGGTCTCGCAGCGAAAGCTACAGTACCGTAAAATTCTATTAGAAGGGCACCCAATAGTTTGACTTTGAGTTTGTCTATCTCAAAAACTACGAGAGTTATAAGTTGTCAACTGCAAAGTTGTAGTTCTAATCTTCGTCTACAACTTTGCAGTTGACAACTTTTTGATAACTCTTTTAGTTTTTGAGATAGAAAAGCTCAAAGTCAAACTATTGGGTGCCCTTCTAATAGAGGTTTTACGGTAGAAACTATTTTCGAATTTGTTTTCCAAAAACAGTTGAAAAATGCAAATCTTACTGTAGTTTTCGCTGCGAGACCCATACCCGCCAATTTGAAATTTCGACTTTTAAAAAGATTTATTTTCAGATAAAAAACGCCCAAAAACTGTACATAATGGGAAATTGCGAAATCACGGATCAACAATTTTTGAGTTTGAAAGCGAAAAATATGGAATTGGAGCCGACGATTTTGAGTGAAAAGGCGATAAATGAGTTTTTGAAGGTAAGTTTCCCCCGGTGGGTCTCGCCACGAAAATGATTTTAGGACAAGTTTTTGTCACTTTTCGGTAAAGTTTAACATTAGCCCCCCACCATTTTTACTTGAGCCCCCCTACTTTTTAGTATGGTCCCCCACCATTTCCCACCCAATTGCACACCCCACTCTCCACCCATTTTAGCCCCCCAATTGCGCGTAAATTTTACTAGAAAATATGCAATAACTTCCACCCAAAGTCGCCCAGTCTTCAATCCTAAATTTATTTTTTGAATTGTTTTTGCTCGATTTTTGAGCTGTTTCCTCTTTTTCAGTGCGTTTTTGCGGTTTTGAAGCACAAAACCAATTTATCTTCAGTCATACTGTCGTTTTTCAAGTGAAACACTGAATTTCTTCCAAAAAATGCCACCAGTTTCAGTGATTTTCTACAAAAAAAAATTTTTTTGCACAAATTTCTTTCCTCAAATCCTAATTCCTATTATTTACTCACTAACTGCGATAAAACCGCCTATTTTGAGTAACTTTTTAGAAAAAGTACCTAAATTGGCTCCTGAAAAATTCATTAAACATTAGCCCCCCACTCATTTACCTAAAGCCCCCCACCCATTGTACTTGTACCCCCCACTCATTTTACATGGACCCCCCACTCATTGAACAACAGTCCCCCACTAATGTGGGGGGTCCAAGTAAAATGATGGGGGGTGGATGTAAAATGATGGGGGGCTTTTGGTAAACAGCGCCGGGTATGGAGTTGGATCCCCCACCGCCGTTGTGGGGGACTGTACTCCAAGGTATTTGAACCCCCCACAGCAACATTCTACTTCCACCCCCCACCCCCCCACCGGAAAAATAGTCCCCCACCAAAATTGAAATTTCAACGGTGTGGGGGGCTGAAATAAGGGGGTGGGGGACTNNNTAGGTGGTGGGGGGACAAAAGGGGGTGGGGGGCTAAAGTAAAAGAACGCCCACTTTTCCTGATTTCCATATTTTCTCATCAAATTGCAGCAATTTTCAGCAACTTTCACCGATTTTTCATACTTTTTCTAAAAATCGTTTAAAAATTGCCTGTTTTAATCAGGATTTTTTTTTCTGTCTCTATAATCCCTATTCTCTTGATTTTTCCAGAACTGGACCCTCGGTCAAAAACCCATTCATTGCGTTGTTCTCAGTTTCAAATCCATCCCAAATCAAGAAAAAGTTCTGAAAAATTTGAAAATTCGACAATGGGATGAAGCATTTGAGCGGGAAAGGTGCGGATTTCAAAAATTTGGAAAAAAAATTATATTTTTTTAGGTTCCTGTGTTGTTCGAAATTCCGCGAATTCTGGGGTTCCGGACCGACATTTCAAGTGTGGAGTGAAGAAAAAACAGATGAAAGTCTGATTGTATGCTTTATTCAAACGGAAATAATCATTCAGTTGTGCACATTTTGAACTTCATATTATAGCAGTCCCTCGGGATGGGTCTCGCCACGAAAATGGTTTCTACGGCTTCAGGACAGATTCTTATCGATTTTCCTGATAAAAACAAGTAAAAAAAGCATGTATTCAATCATTCTGAACCAAATTCCAGTAGTTTAAACCAATTTTGAGTGCAAAAACATGAATTTTTGGGGATTTTTACAATTTTTTTCCAAAAACAACTAATTTTCTCGAATTATCGGTAAAAACGGCTGAAATTTGGTTGGAAATCACTGAAATATTGTCCAGAAGCCGTATTTCAGCTGGGAACTGTTTTCGTGGCGAGACCCATGTGACAATGGTACTGTATAATTCATACACCAGAAGGAATTCTGTAATTTGTAAAAACTTTTCCACTTTTCTCGATCATTCGTGTTCCCGTCTTATAAATCGATAATCGATCACCATGAAAAGTCAAAGTGATACTTTCAAACGGATCGATAAGACTCGAGATTTGAAAGTGTTCTCCACGACCGCAGACTCGTTGGAAATCATCAGAAAAGCCACGTCTGAAAGTGCGCTCCATTGACAATTATCAAAATCACAAAATTCTCACGATTCATTAACAAAATCTTCATCCCAAGGACGAATCGCCAAGTCCTTTGTGACTTTCTCCTGATCCCAATCTTTATCAGTCCATAGGAGGACTTCTTTGAGCTTTTCGATTCCGGTTCCATTGACCCATTTCTGAAAAGAATGAAAATGCGCTCTACTGAACTTTTAGGGAAGACCATTTAAAAACAGGGTATACAAATGCGCTCTACCGGACATTAAAGGAAGTTAATGCCATTTGAAAACAGGCTATGCAAATGCGCTCTAATGGACTCTTAGGGAAGTTATAGCTATTAAAAAAGTGTATATGCAAATGCGCTCTACTAGACTAACCTTCAAAAACTGATTAACCCCATCTTCTGTGATATTCACTGGCTCAAAATTGATATCTCTTGCTTTCAAATTCACAAATTGTTCATCAGAAAAGCCGGCTCTACCTCGAAGTCCAACACGTTTCGTGGCGTTCATGACCTGGAAAAAAGGGGTATTGTAGTCCTCTCTTCATCGACAAACCTGTACATTATTCAAGAACTGCTCGGTTAGGATTACTGTATCTTCGGAACACGCACTCAAAGACACATTCTCCATTTTTTCCGGAACTTTCTCCAGCCACCAATTGAATTTTTCCAGATTATTTGCTGATAAGTGGATGCCAATGCAGTTCGGGAATGACTTTATTGAACTTTTTTCGATTGGGTAGTTGGTCTGAAAATCAGAAAATCATGCAAATCTTACTGTAGTTTTCGCTGCGAGACCCGTACCCGCCAATTATTTTTCCAGATAAAAAACGCCCAAAAACTGTACATAATGGGAAATTGCGAAATCACGGATGAACAATTTTTGAGTTTGAAAGCGAAAAACATGGAATTGGAGCCGACGATTTTGAGTGAAAAAGCGATAAATGAGTTTTTGAAGGTACCGTAAAACCTCTATTAGAAGGGCACCCAATAGTTAGACTTAGAGCTTTTCTATCTCAAAAACTAGAAGAGTTATCAAAAAGTTGTCAACTGCAAAGTTGTAGACAAAGATTAGAACTACAACTTTGCAGTTGACAACTTTTTGATAACTCTCCTAGTTTTTGAGATAGAAAAGCTCAAAGTCAAACTATTGGGTGCCCTTCTAATAGAGATTTTACGGTAATGGGGAATCGCGAAACAATGCAAATCCTAGTGTAGTTTTCGTTGCGAGACCCCCATTCTTACCAATCCATTCGTGAAATACTTCAACTTGTACTGACACCTCTCCATCCACTTTTCCGCGAATTTCACCGCTTCTTCTTCATATTTCCCATTTTCAATTATCGATTGCTTCACTTCTGCTCGTTTTTTCGGAATATACTTGAGCCATCTGACTAATGTGTCATTTTCCATTTGTGAGAATACAATTTCCAGTTTCTGGTCTTTCGAGAATTCAATGGTCACAGTGTAGTGGTCCTGAAATTTCAAATATTTGAAAAGTTCCGATTCAACTCACAAAATGCTCGCTTTGATACATGTAATGATCCCAATTATCATCCAATATTGACATGCTGTTCACAGAAATCGGAATCTTTTTCACCATCGAATAATCGGATTTCGAGCAAACTCCGAGTTTCAGTAAAGATTTCGGGTCGAGAAATCGAGCAATTTCAGTTTTACAGTCATCATTGAGCTGTGGCCAGTATTCGAATCCGCCGATATAATCCATCAGAGATTTTAGCTCCTGAAAAGCAAAATTGGCCCTAAAAAGTTGATTTGGGTCTCGCATCGTAAGCTACAGTAAGATTTACATTGATCTGTAGTTTTCGCTGCGAGACCCGTACGCGCTAATTTGAATTTTTGACTTTTAAAAAGATTTGTTTTCAGAAAAAAACACCCTTTACATAATGGGAAATTGCGAAATCACGGATGAACTATTTTTGAGTTTGAAAGCGAAAAATATGGAATTGGAGCCGACGATTTTGAGTGAAAAATCGATGAATGGGTTTTTGAAGGTAAGTTTTCCCGGTGGGTCTCGCCACGAAAATGATTTTAGGACAAGTTTTTGTCATTTTCTTTAATTTCCATTATTTCCCATCAAATTTTTGCAATTTTCACCGATTTTTCATGCTTTTTCTGAAAATCGTGAAAAATTGCCTGTTTTAATCAAGAATTTCAGTCAAAAGTCATTTTCGTGGCGAGACCCACTAGGTGACTCTTTCATTTTTTCCAGAACTGGTCCCTCGGCCAAAAACCCATTCATTGCGTTGTTCTCAGTTTCAAATCCATCCGAAATCAAGAAAAAGTTCTGGAAAATTTGAAAATCCGACAATGGGATGAAGCATTTGAGCGGGAAAGGTGCGGATTTCAAAAATTTTGGAAAAAATCAATTTTCACAGGTTTTCCTTAAAATGGATGAAAAAGCGGTTTTTACTGTACTTTTCGCTACGAGATATCGTAAATCGATACCTGTTCAACATTCCGTTTCGGAACCACCTCGGCTTTTTCTTGTTCCAAACAATCCAGAAGATCATTGAATAGGTTCAAAGAGGAATCGTCTTCAGATGACATTGTAAGAAAAACTGGAAAGTGGTCATGTGAAAGGAAAGCGAAAAGAATTGCGCAACATTGTGAAAAAGTGTTCGATCGATGAGAAAATCGGTAAACAACGAGAGATTGATCAGGTTTTAAATGAAAATAAGATGTTTTTGAAGTTCCATCACTGTCCTATTCCGTTAAACAAAACGTTTAAATAAAAATTCATTCTGATAACACAACTGATAACATTTTCACAATGGAATTCCATAATCAGTATAAGTCCTTCCTTCCCAAGTGAACTTTCTTCCGGTCGCATAAATCGAAATCCGATCATCGGAAAACGAAAGTGTCAAACTTTCAAGTGGTTCCACGAGACTCGAGATTTGGAATGCTTCACCACGACCACAGACTCTTTCGAAATCACCACAGAATCCACCACTGAAAAGTTGCAAACGATGCTCCGAAATCCCGGCATTCCAACTCACGCTTCTCTCTCAAAATCATCATCCCAGGGGCGAACTTGCAGACCTCTCATAACCAGTTTCTGATCCACGGATCTATTGGACCAGAGGAGCACTTGCTTGAACCCTTCGATTCCTTTTCCATTGACCCATTTCTGAAATGGGATACAATGCAAGTGTGCTCTACTAGACTGCATACCTTCAAAAACTCATTAACTCCATCATCCGTGATATTCACCGCATCGAAACTGATCTTCTTTGCCTTCAACTTCAGAAACTGTTCATCAGTGAACCCAGCTCTGGCCCAGAAGTACAAGTCCTTGGTGTTCATGACTTGTGGCAAAGAAAGGAATTCCGATGGAAGAGTAAATGTTTCCCGGTCTTCATTCAATGTGATAAACTCCAGGTCATTCAATTCCTCTGGAACTTTGTCAATCCACCAACGGAAAGTTTCCAAAGTGTCGGCGCCAACTCGAAGACGAGTGCAATTGGGCAGAAACTTTATTTTGCTGGTTTCCAGGGGGTATTTCGACTGGAAAAAGGAAACAATGTTGAAGAAAAGCATTAATTCAAATCCCCCACTAACCATTTCCACCGTAATCTCCTTCATTTTGAACTGACACCTCTCCATCCACTGCTCTGCATACTTTACAGCCTCTTCGTAATAGTTACTGTTCTCAATAACCATACACATCTTTTCCGGTCTTTTCTTCTGGAAATACTTCATCCACCGTATCTGAGTGTTGTTTTCCAGTTGAGAAAAGACCATTTCGAATCGTTTTCCCGAATTGAAGTCTCTGTGAAATTGCACTTTGACAAGCACATTTTCCTGGAAAGTTATCTTTTTCACAGGGCTTTCTGTTAAAACTACTCACAAATTCCTCATTTTCCAGCTGATAATTGTAATTCTCATTGTCCTGAATCGTGATACTGTACACATCGATCGGTATCTTTTTGCTCAGTTCATTATCAGATTTCGAGCACATTCCGAGTTTGGTTACTGTCTTGTAGTCGAGGAATTTGGCAACCACTTCCTTACAATCATCGATCAGCTTAGGCCAGTATTCGAAACCGCCAAGGTGTTCCATCAACTTTTCGACGTTCTACAAATGCACTCTGTTGAGTCTCAAACTTCTGAAAAATGTACCTTTTTCGTGGCAATCTTGTCCGTCTTCACCTTTTCCTCCGATTCCACCTCATCCAAAACACCATCAAAAAGTCCGAATCCAAAGAAATCGTCGACTTCTTCAGCTTCAGATGACGACATGTTTGCTGAAATAATGTTTGATTGAGCTTGTCAGAGTCACTAAATAGCAGTCGTACGACAAACGGAACATGTAAAAAATCAATATATAATAGATAGAAAGTGGATGTTTCTAACACCAGTATTCAACAGAAACATCGCTAAATATTTCAAAAAACATATTTATTCACAACTGATTATTGGAAACTGTAGCTAGTATAGGTCTGCCCATCACACGTGGTTTTCTTTCCAGTTACATATATCGAAATCCGATCATTGTAAAATGAAAGTGTCAAACTTTCGAATGGCTCAATGAGACTCGAGATTTGGAATGCATCTCCATAACCATGCCATTCTTCGAAATCACAACAGAATTCACGACTGAAACAACTCTAACGATGCTCCAAAATTCCGTAGTTTATACTTACGCCTCCTCTTCAAAATCATCTTCCCAGGGGCGAACTTGCAGACCTCTCATGACTCTTTGCTGATCCACGGCTCGCTTTGACATGAGGAGAGCTTTTTGGAACCCGTCGATTCCTTTTCCATTGACCCATTTCTGAAATAAAAAAACTATGCAAGTGTGCTCCACTAGACTTCATACCTTCAAAAATTCATTAACCCCATCATCAGTGATGTTCACTGCATCAAAATGCATCCTCTTAGCCTTCAAGTTGATAAACTGCTCATCAGTAAACTCAGCTCGAGCCCAGAAAAAAAATGACTTGGCGTCCATGATTTGTGGGAAAGAAAGGAATTCCGATGGTAGTGTGATTGTTTCCCGGTCATCCACCCAAGTGAGAAGCTCCAGTTCATCCAACTTCTCTGGAACCCTGTCAATCCACCAACGGAATTCTTCCAAAGTGTCGGCACAGATATGGAGGCGAGTGCAATTGGGCAGAAACTTGATTTTGCATTTTTCCAGGGGGTATTTGGACTGGAAAATGAAACAATTTGTTGAAAAAAGCGGTAATTCAAACCACCACCAACCATTTCCACCGTAATCTCTTTCATTTTGAACTGACACCTCTCCATCCACTGCTCTGCATACTTCACAGCCTCTTCGTAATAGTTACTGTTCTCAATAACCATACACATCTTCTCCGGTAGTTTCTTCCGGGAATACTTCATCCACCGTATCTGAGTGTTGTTTTCCAGTTGAGAAAAGACCATTTCGAATCGTTTTCCCGAATTGAAGTCTCTGTGAAATTGCACTTTCACAAGTACATTTTCCTGAAATTCGATCATTTTTCACAGAGTTTTCTGTTAGAACAACTCACAAATTCCCCATTTTCCAGCTGATAATTGTAATTCTCGTTGTCCTGAATCGTGATACTGTACACATCGATCGGTATCTTTTTGGTCAGTTCATTATCAGATTTCGAGCACATTCCGAGTTTGGTTAGTGTCTTGTAGTCAAGGAATTTGGCTACGGCCTCTCTACAATCATTGATCAGCTTCGGCCAGAATTCGAAACCGCCAAGATGTTCCATCAACTGTTCAACGCTCTGAAAATGCGCTCGATTGAGAATTGAAACTTTTGAGAAAATGTACCTTTTTCGTGGCAATCTTGTCCGTCTTCACCTTTTCCTCCGATTCCACCTCATCCAAAAAACCGTCAAAAAGTCCGAATCCAAAGAAATCGTCGACTTCTTCAGCTTCAGATGACGACATGTTTGCTGAGAAAAACGTTTCGAAATACTAAAGAATTAAGGACATTCAACAAAAAAGTAGATATAGAATGGATAATTTAGAAACCATCAGCAGAACAATTAACCACAACAAACTGATCATTGAAGAAAAATAACAATTTATTGATTTATCTGAATTTCGGGACACAGTAGCTAGTATAGGTCCGTCCATTACACGTGGCTTTCTTTCCTGTTGCATAAATCGAAATCTGATTATATGCAAATGAAAGTGTCAAACTTTCAAGTGGCTCAATGAGACTTGAGATTTGAAATGAGTTCTCACGACTACGAAATCTCTCGTAAGCATTACAGAATTCACCACTGAAAAGTTTCAAACAATACTCCAAAATCCCGGCATTCAAACTCACGCTTCCTCTCTAAATGCATCATCCCAGGGGCGAACTTGCAGACCCCACATGACCAGTTTCTGATTCACAGCTCGCGTTGAACGTAGAGAAGCTGCTTCGAACCCGTCGGTTCCTTTTCCATGAATCCATTTCTGAAATGAGAAAGAGTGCAAGTGTGCTCCATTAGACTGCATACCCTCAAAAACTCATTAACCCCATCATCAGTGATATTCTCCGCATCAATTTCAATCTTCTTCGCCTTCAACTTGATAAACTGTTCATCAGTGAACCCAGCTCGAGCCCGGAAGTACAAGTCCTTGGCCTCTGTGATTTGTGGCAAAGAGAGGAATTCCGATGGGAGTGTGAATGTCTCTCGGCGTTCATAACTAGTGTCGAACTGCAGGAAATCCAACTTCTCTGGAACTTTGTCAATCCACCAACGGAAAACTTGCACACTGTCGGAGCGGATTTTGACGCGAGTGCAGTTGGGCAGAAACTTGATTTTGCTAGTTTCGAAGGGGTATTTCGACTGGAAAATGGAAGAAATGTAAGCGATAAGCAAGTGTGCTCCAATGAGAACGGATTCAATCTAACATACAACTAACCATTCCCACAGTAATCTCCTCCATTTTAAACTGACACCTCTCCATCCACTGCTCCGCATACTTCACAGCCTCTTCATAATAGTTACTGTTCTCAACAACCAAGGACGACAATTTCGGTTGTTTATTGTTGCTATACTTCACGCACTGTATCTGAGAGTCGTTATCCATTTTAGTGGAAGTCATCTCCAGTCCATTTTCCGACTTGGGGTCTTTGTCGAATAGCACTCGGACAACCGCGTTTTCCTGAAAAACATTCCTGAATTGACAGGTTTTCCAGCAGGGTTACTCACAACTGCATATGTTCTCAGTGGATCATGATTCTCGAAGTCCTCAATCGTGATACTGTACACATCAATCGGTATCTTTTTGACCAGTTCGTTATCAGATTTCGAGCACATTCCAAGATTGGTTAGGGTTTCGTAATCCAAAAACTTGACAACCACTTCCTTACAATCATCAATTAGATCCGGCCAGTATTTGAAGCCGCCAATGTGTTTCGTCAGCTTTTCGAACTTCTGCAAATGCGCTCTATTGAGAATTGCAAGTTTTGGCAAAGATTCGAATGCAATCTTTTTAAAAAAACGTACCCATTTTGCCAAAATCTCATCTCTCTGCATCTTTTCCTCCGGTCCCACGTCCAAAGCACCACGGAAAGCTCCGAATCCAAAAACATTGACGACTTTTTCGGCTTCAGATGATGACATAATTCCTGAAGAAATGTTTAAAAATACTAAAGATCTAGAACAGAGAAATAGATATAGAATGGATCATTTAGAAACCATCAGCTGAGCAATTAAAAACATTGAATAAAAACGAGGATTTATTGATTGATTACTATTACGGGATACTGTAGCTAGTCCGTCCATTCCACTTATTTCCAGTCGCATAAATCGAAATCCGATCACAGTCAAATGAAAGTGTCAAACTTTCGAGGGGTTCCACGAGACTCGAGATTTGGAATGGATCCCCACGACCACAACATCTTCCGAAATCTTCACAGAATCCGAGACTGGAAAGTTTTAAGCGATGCTCCGAAATCGCGTCTTTAATACTCACGCTTCCTCTTCAAATGCATCATCCCAGGGGCGAACTTGCAGACCTCTCATGACTCTTTGTTTATCCACGGCTCGCTTTGACCAAAGAAGAGCTTCTCTAAATCCTTCGATTCCTTTTCCATTGACCCATTTCTGAAATGAGATAGTTCGCAAGTACGCTCTACTAGACTTCATACTTTCAAAAACTCATTAACTCCATCATCCGTGATATTCACCGCATCGAAACTGATCTTCTTAGCCTTCAACTTCAGAAACTGTTCATCCGTAAAAGCAGCTCGAGCCCAGAAGTAAAACTTCTTAGCCTCTGTGATTTGTGGCAAAGAGAGCAAATCCGATGGAAGTGTGAATGTTTCCCGGTCTTCATTCAATGTGATCAGTTGCAGGTCGTTCAGCTTCTCCGGAACCTTTTCAATCCACCAACGGAAAGTTTCCAAGGCGTCGGCACCGATTCGAACACGAGTGCAGTTGGGCAGAAACTTGATTTTGCTCGTTTCGAAGGGGTATTTGGACTGAAAAATGGATAAAACTTGAGCGATAAGCAAGTACGCTCCAATGAGAATTAAAGCAGGCGATATTCAGCGAGTTCGATCCAACATACAACTAACCATTTCCACCGTAATCTCCTTCATCTTGAACTGACACCTCTCCATCCACTGCTCTGCATACTTCACAGCCTCTTCGTAATAGTTACTGTTCTCAATAACCATACACATCTTCTCCGGTCTTTTCTTCTGGAAATACTTCATCCACCGTATCTGAGTGTTGTTTTCCAGTTGCGAAAAGACCATCTCGAATCGTTTTCCCGAATTGAAGTCTCTGTGAAATTGCACTTTCACAAGTACATTTTCCTGAAATTCGATCATTTTCCACAGGGTTTTCTGTTAAAATCACTCACAAACTCCCCATTTTCCAGTTGATAATTGTAATTCTCATTGTCCTGAATCGTGATACTGTACACATCGATCGGTATCTTTTTGCTCAGTTCATTATCAGATTTCGAGCACATTCCGAGTTTGGTTAGTGTCTTGTAGTCAAGGAATTTGGCAACCACTTCCTTACAATCATCGATCAGCTTAGGCCAGAATTCGAAACCACCAAGATGTTCCATCAACTGTTCAACGTTCTGAAAATGCGCTCGATTGAGAATTGAAACTTTTGAGAAAATGTACCTTTTTCGTGGCAATCTTGTCCGTCTTCACCTTTTCCTCCGATTCCACCTCATCCAAAACACCATCAAAAAGTCCGAATCCAAAGAAATCGTCGACTTCTTCAGCTTCAGATGACGACATGTTTGCTGAGAAAAACGTTTCAAGATACTAAAAACCGAAGAAAGTTCAACAAAAAAAAATATAGAATGGATAATTTAGAAACCATCAGCAGAACAATTAACCATAACAAACTGATCATTGAAGAAAAAAAACAATTTATTGATTGGTCAGTCTTCCGGGACACAGTAGCTAGTATAGGTCCGTCCATTACACGTGGCTTTCTTTCCAGTTACATAAATCGAAATCCGATCATCAAAAAATGAAAGTGTCAAACTTTCAAGTGGTTCCACGAGACTCGAGATTTGGAATGAATCTCCACGACGCCAATTTCCTTCGAAATCATCACAGAACTCACCACTGAAACAACTCAAACGATGCTCCGAAATCCCGTACTTTATACTCACGTTTCCTTTCTAAATGCATCATCCCAGGGGCGAACTTGCAGACCTCTCATGACTCGTTTCTGTTTCACGGATCTAGTTGACCAGAGGATGACTTTCTCGAATCCTTCTATTCCTTTTCCAGTGACCCATCTCTAAAATGAGAGAGTGCAAGTGTGCTCCACTAAACTTCACACCTTTAAAAACTCATTAATCCCATAATCCGTGATATTCACTGTGAAGAAACCGCTCTCTCTTGCCTTCAACTTCAGAAACTGTTCATCCGTAAAAGCTGTTCGAGCCCAGGAATAAAAATACTTGGCCTCTGTGACTTGTGGCAAAGAGAGCAAATCCGATGGAAGTTTGATTTTTCTGTCTCTATTCAATTGGATAAAATCCAGTTCATCCAATTCTTCTGGAACCCAGCTCAACCACCAACGGAGAACTTCCACACTCTCGGCGCCGATTCTTACGTTTTTGCAGTTGGGCAGAAACTTGATTTTGCTGGTTTCAAAGGGGTATTTCGACTGGAAAATGAAAGAAATATTAAAGATAAGCAAGTTCGCCCCAATGAGAACGAGTTCGATCTACCATACAACTAACCATTTCCACATAAATCTCCTTCATTTTGAACTGACACCTCTCCATCCACTGCTCCGCATACTTCACAGCCTCTTCATAATAGTTACTGTTCTCAATAACCATACACATCTTTTCCGGTAGTTTCTTCCGACAATACTTCATCCATCGTATCTGAGTGTTGTTTTCCAGTTGCGAAAAGACCATCTCGAATCCTTCTTCAGAATCGGGGTCGTTGTCGAATTGCACTTTCACAAGCACGTTTTCCTGAAATTAGATCATTTTTCACAGGGCTTTCGGCTCTGTTCGAGTTGAGTTTGAGCCATCGGATAGTTTTTTTAAAAAATGGGATAAGCTTTTGATGATTGATACATGCGGAAAAAAAGGCCAGTTTTTAGGCTGTCTCGAAAGAAAACTCTCGAATCTCGGCTGTTGGGGTTGTACCGTACCCTTCTGCCAAGTTTCAGCCCCAAATCTATCCCTGTGATCTTACCCACATCCCTTGTTAGTCATCAAAACATTTTATAGTTGGTTCTACTGTAATAACCGGTGTCGTAGGGGGCATTTTGTGTACAAGTAGGTAGAATGGTCCTGGCAACACGATGAGCACACTAGATTTTCTGTACAATGCCTATGAGCGGTGTTATGCTTGGTTTCTCATAAAGTTCTGTCAGATCGCGGTGTTTTTGGCCGGCGCGGCGGCTGCGCCAAAACTACCAACTTGTATGTCTTCGTGTGGGAGTACTAATACACCGATTTGGCTGGATTTTAGGTTCTCCATTAGATAATTCACTCCTCTACAAGATATTTTTGTCAGAACATTTTATTGTTTAGGTGATTCTCGCGAAAAAGCTCGATAACTGAAAACAAAAATGCAGCCGAAACTGCGTTTTGGTTTTCGCGCTGTTTCGCGAAAACCACACGAACACTGTTATGTTCTGACAACGATACTTTGTAGAGGAGTGAATTATCTAATGGAAAACCTACAATCCAGTCAAATCGGTCCATTAGTACTCCCACACGAAGACATTCAAGTTGAGGGTTTTGGCGCAGCCGCCGCGCCGACCGAAATCGTGGCGAGACCCGCATGCTCGATCGGTCGTCTTCCCCCTTTTTTTGGGGACCTTTTCATTTTCTATGGGACCTTTTTCCAGTTGGGAACTGCTCCGGTTTTGGGACATTTTTTTCTTTCATGGAACCTCTATTTTCTCCATGAGACCTTTTTCCCGTTGGGACCGCTCCACTCGAACAGAGCCGGGTTTTCTAATAAAATCTCACTCACCAATTTCCCACATTGTAGCTGCCAATTGCAATGCTGATTTTCCCTAATCGTTATACTGTACACATCGAGTATCTTTTTGGTCAGTTCGTTATCAGATTTCGAACACATTCCAAGCTTTGTTAGTGTCTTGCAGTCGAGGAATTTGGCAACGACTTCCTTACAATCATCGATCAGCTTCGGCCAGTATTCGAAGCCGCCGAGGTGTTCCATCAGCTTTTTGACGTTCTGCAAATGCGCTCTATTGAGAACAACAAGTTTTGGCAGGATTACGAATTCATTCTTTTGAAAAAATATACCTTTTTCGCCAACTTTTTCGCCAACTTTTTCGCCAAACGCTTCTCCGTTTTCACTTTTCTTATTTTCATTTTCTCAGATGACGACATGTTTGCTGCAAAAGGGAAAGGGATCGATTGAGCTTAAGATAACTTCAAAATGTGTGCAATGGAGCGAATTTGTGCGTTGTAACCAAGACAACTAATAAAGCCGTGTCGTATGACAAAATATTGCACAACAAATGGAAAAATGTTCAAAAGTTCAATAAGAGAGTGTTGAGAGAAGTAGAGAAGTGTTTCTTTGGTCTTTTTCGGGGAGGAAAACCATGAATTTTTAGGGGAAATGTGTCAGAGAATGAAATCACAGCAGAAATCACAAAATGGATAACAAGAATCAGGGGAATTCACAGATTACTGTAGAGTTTACAATGTCAAAAGTTAGAGCTTGTTTGGGAAGCTCCTGTTGGGAAAACAGTAGACAATTTCGAAAAAATTGTTAATCAATAACTAGAAAACAATATTCTCAAGTGTTTTTCTATTTTTCATCGGCGAATCCGGTGTTGTGTTTGCTTGAAAAGCCCTGAATCGCGATGGCCGAGTTTTTACTGAGATGGCCTAGCTCTTGCACTCAATTTTTTCTCTTCCACCGGAAAAATTTTCCAACACGCTCTCCAGCACCGTAAATGCGCCAGCAAAACCGCGCGTCGTCTGTCGTCTCTCTGGCGGCGGCCACTCTCTCGCCGAAAGCGCGCGCTGGAACGGTTTTTGCTGCATTCTGATGATTCTTCAGAGAAATTCGAACGGAAAAGAGACAATTTTTGTAAAATAATGTAGGAGAAGGATGTGTCTACATGTTTCAGCACTCAGAGGTTGAATTAAAAGGCGACAGGACAGGTACAAGAGCCTCAAACGAAGAGGTTTCTGAAAAAGTAATTCGTGATTTGTCTAATTCACGCATAGGAATCTTCAATGATTTTTTTAACAGTCAGGTTATGGTATCAATCGATGGGCAATTGACTCCTGAACAACTTTGTAGTTGATGACGAACCGATAAAATTTTTTCCTGGCGAGATAATCTCAGAAAACTGGCGACAACTTGCGAAAAGTCAACCCAAAACTACGGTTTGCGTCATAAATTTTATCTCGGGAAGGAAAATTCCTACAAAAAAGTGATCAACTACAAAGTTGCTCCTTATGCAACCATAAATTCAGGAAAAATACAAATGAGCTTCGAAAAAATATTTCTCAATTATTTTTACTATCTTCAACTTGTCACTCATTCAGGGTCTCGAAATCATTGTTCAAATATTTTTTAGAATCTTATTTGTATTTTTTCTGAATTTATGGTTGCATAAAAAGCAACTTTGTAGTTGATGATTTTCTTGTAGGAATTTTCCTTCCCGAGATAAAATTTATGACGCAAAACTCAGTTTTTTTGGTGACTTTTTCCAAATGATTTTTAGTTTTTCGATAGTATCTCGTCAGGAAAAAATTTTCTCGGTTAGTGATCAACTAAAAAGTTGTTCAGAAGACGATTTCCTATCGATTCGTTTTTTAAACTATCTCTAAAAGTGCGACACAGCCCCATAGCGTTGGAGAAGATGAGGCGCACACGGTGGAGTACGGTAGTGAGCCAACTTCTAGGTCAAATAACTCAGTCAGTTTTGATCCAAATTACTCAGTCGAGCTTGCAAATTGAAGCTATTGGAATTGTTTACAAATCTTATTGACTAGATTTTCAGAAAAATATTTATTTCGGCCATCAACACGAATATTCCATCTTTTTCTTGTTAAAAACAGAGTATTATCCGGTACACAAGCTACTTTCACCTTTTATAAAAAATCTAGTCAATAACATTTTAAAGTCAGATCAGTAGCTTTTTTTTGCAATCTCGAACGACATTTTTCGTTGAGAATGAACCGAGTTATATCCATTTGAAGTTTTTTCACTTCCATAGCGGCGTTCTCAGCTATTTCTGGACGAAAACAGTCGATCGACCTCTCAAATTGTTCACATCTCATTTATCTATCTTATTGTCTTGATCAAAATTGAGGCGAACTGGCGAAATTTTCAGTGTTCTCGAGCGAAGCGCGCGCAATTTCCTCCACAGTAACTCGCTGTCGACCGCCGCGAGAGAGTGTGCCGACAGCGGAGGGTGCGAGAGTACGTCGCTTTTCGCGATCCGCGCTGGCGCATTTTCGGTGCTGGAGAGCGTGTCCAATTTCGCTGATTTTCAACAGTTTTCTCTTGCTTTTTCACTGAATTCAATCGAATTTTTGCTGTTTTTCTTCAGTTTAAAACCAGAAAAATCAATATAAATAAATTTCTTGCAGCAAAAATGGAGTCATCAACCGAAATGGACACATTAGTTCGATCGTCGCGGGATATGATGATGATGACCAAACAAGGTGATTTTTCGTCGAATTTTCAATTTAAATTTTGTGGATTTTCAGGAGAAAACGTGCTCGACAACATGCTTAGCCGAGCGAATCGTGTGACGGCTCGGATTGAATCCATGTACAAATATTCAAAGATCCTTCGGGAAATGCAGGGTAAATCGGCAATTTTCACATGAAAAAGGTGAATTTCAAACAAAAAATTGATTTTTCAGAGCTAACAGTGAACGGAAACCGTCGAGACCACATATTGGACGATTTGCAGCGAGAAAACAAGCAGATAATGGCACTTCAAGACGAGAACCGTCAGCTTCGTGAGACGACCGACGAGTATTTGACGACGATGAGAGATATTCTCGAGTCGCATGCCGACCTCGAAACTGGCATTCTTCTGTGAGCTCCGCGAATTTTGAATTTTCACCTAAATTTTTATAAAGTTTAAGGCAGGATAAAGGACAAGAAATCGACGATATCGACAATATCATTTTCGAAATGGCGAATACAGAGTTGGAGACCAGTTTGAAGTGAGGAATCTTCGGGAAAAGATGAAATATCATAATTTTTGCAGGAAAAAAGCGCTGGCAATGCGGAAAATGATGGATGATCTGGAATTGGTGCGAAAACAGGAGAACCAGGATCTGGCGCTTGCTGTGCAGAAGCATCAGAATTACAAGTTTGTGGAATTTAATTTAATTTTTTGTTTTCAAATCTTTTTTTTTTCAGAGAACTCTTCAAAATGGCGTGTTTCTCGAATCCATCAGCTGTAAAAGTGCTTCAAGCGGCCATGAGCCAGATCGCCGACGATGAGTCAGAATCTGATGACGAAGATCCCGAAGATCTCAACAAGACGATGATCAAAAAGTCTTAAAACTAGAAAATTCCGGGTCTTGATGACTATGTAATTACATTTAATTTATTGCTCCTCCCCCGCCGTTCAAATCATAATGTTTCTTTCAAATTTACAAAAAAACGAATCCCTGTGAAAAGAGGCCATAATCGGCATACAAAAAGTGAGTCAATATCCATATTCCTCGCTGTATTCTTCACCCTTGTACGGATCCTTCTCGTTGTGTTTGTGGACGATGGCACAGCGAGGGTTGAGCGACGAGTTCTCGGGATGATCCGTGAATTCGCGGCTGAGCGTGACGAAGAAGTTGCGGTGGATGGTGACGCCGGCGTTGTTGCCAAAGTGGCGCACGTAGAGGTTGTAGCTAAAAAAAATGAAAAATTTGAAAAAAGAAGCTAAATTTCCCTCACATTCTCTCCAAATGCTCCAGCTTCGGCTGATCAGGGCAGAATGGCGGCTCTATCGTCAGGCCAGCTTGTAGCCGAACATTATGGAAGTAGTAGTTTCTGAAAAACACGAGGGAATTCAAATTCCCGCTGAATCCCAAGCTCACAAGAATCCCTTTTCTCTCATTAACTGAATAGTTTTCTCGATGCACTGGTTCCAACGGAGATAGTGTTGCTTCTCCTCTTCGGTGAATTTCTGGAAGAATCAATCGATATCAGAGTGCTAGAAAAAGAAAAACCAACCATTCCATCGAGCCAATCCTGTGCGTACCAGTGAACTTTGACATGGCGCAAACAGAGATATTTGAGCTCTGTGATAAACTTTTTGAAGTAATCCGTCTCGTAACTCGGCGAACCGCCCATCGCAAAGACGAGCGTATTGATTTCGATCCGCGGATTTGTGAGCATCAACTCGAGATAGACTAGGAGTGTGTCGCTGAATAGTTTCTTATCACTGATAAGTTGATAACAAAACTCACAAGCAGATGCGTCCAGTCTCCGAAGGTACGTATTGGACGACGGCGTTCATCAGAACTCTCTGGTCGAGGAAGGCCAGGCGCCAATCAGTGATAATGAGAACAGTGGCCACTTGGCTTCTGGAATCAGTGATAAGAAGATAACACTCGTTCGATAAGCTCACCTTTTATAATCAGACTTCACCTTACAATATCGATCGATCGACCGCTTCAAGTTCTCTCTGACGTCGACCCAATTTTCGGCATACAATTCGACCAACTACAAAACAACCAAGTGGATGAATTTCCGTGGCGAGACCCAACTCACATCTTTGAATTCATACGTCAAGTTGAGTCCGCGACGATTGCGGAAATGGTGCCAATACTCGAGAACGTCTTCGTCTTCGTCCTTTGTCGGCGCACCAGTGTTTCGGAAATCGAGGTATTCTTGCAGGGGGCGGAACCAGAAGCGACCCAGTAGGTTGCCCATCAAGCCGGTTCCAGTCATCCCTGGAAAATGGTGAAGATTGGAATAGATTCGGCCTGCTTCAGGCTGGATAGGCCTATATTCAGGCTGGATAAGCCTATTGATTCAGGCTGGATAGGCCTATTGCTCCTCCTAGCCCAGTCTAAGCTTAAATTCCGTAAAGATATTATTGCCATCCCGCGGCAAGTCACCTGGTGGGTCCCGCCACGAAAATGGTGTTCTGGCTGGAATACGGCTTCTGGACAAGGTTTTGACACTTTTTCTAATGAAAATGGGTAAAATTAGGTGAATTCAGTCATTTCCAGCCAAATTCCAGCAGTTTCCATCAATTTTCAGTACAAAAGCATGCAAAACACCTCATTTTCACTAAAAACCGGTGGAAACTGCTGAAATATGGTAGGAAATGATTGAATTCACCTAATTTTACCCGTTTTCATTGGAAAAAGTGTCAAAACCATTTCCAGAAGCCGGATTTCAGTCTGAAACCATTTTCGTGGCGAGACCCATCAGGTGACTCGCCGCGGGACAGCAATAATGAATGAAACAACCCAGATTGACTTAAAATGACCTAAATGGAGCTAGATTGGTCTAATGTTCAGCCTAAATTGACCCCGAACGGCCTGGATCTTCTAATTCCCAGCCTTGTTCACTCACAATCTTCCAACTGATACTTAACCAGCCGCTGAACACATTTCGTCTTCCGATCGCCCTTCGCCACTTTGAACGTTTGCCCCTTGATCGTCATCGGATGCTTCGTCTTCTTCTCCTTCAACAGATCCCATCCCTCCTTCAGACCCATTTCTTTCCATTCGTAACCAGGTCCCTCGTCGGGATCGTAGTTGGTCTGACGTCGGATCATACCGCCGGGCTTCACAAAGACACGGAACCGGTTCTCGGGACTGTCGAAAGCTGGAATTCATTGGAAATTCCAGAAATTCAGAGATTCCAGAAGCACTCACGTTGAAACTGGACCTTCCTCTTCATCTCGGCCTTCACAACATCAAAACTCCTCCTCTTCAGCCAATCATCAATCATCGCCATCTGCTCGTCAGTCTTCGCCTCCTTCCTCTGAACTTCCACTTTCTGATTGATCGCCTTCACCTTATCAACGATCTTCTTGAGCTTCCTAGCAGTCTCCGGGCTTGGCAGCCGACGTCTGGAACGTCTGATTCTTCCAGTGGCTGGGATCATGCTCTTCTCATTGTGTTCCGTTGTGTTGTGTTCCAAGCGGTAATCACTTGGATCCGCTTTCTCATTAGGAAGACTGTTGTCATATTCGTCCGAGTCATCCGCGCTCTCCTGTTCCGGTGCCATTCTCCTTCTCCCTCCAATCTCTTCCAGCGGTTTCGCGTATCTTTCGGGTCGTTTCAGAGGAGCCATCATGATCGAATCGATGTCCTCATCCGAATCGCTACTCTCCATTTGGTAATCTTCAACTTGTGGGGCTCTCGGAAGGTCTCGAACTGCCGGATCGATTGTGAAAGCGCTGAGAGCCGCATCCAAGTCCCGCAGGGCTTCATCCGAGAATTGGAATCGAGTGGGACTTGTGTCGCGGACGGGATTTGTCAAGTGAGAGATGGATATGGCCTGGAAAATTGGATATTGCCATCTCGCCAAGAAAATGGTTTCTGGGCTTCAGGACAAGCTTTCGCGCTTTTGCCGATGAAAACCGGTATAAAGACTCTATTCTCACAATTTCCCAGCTATGTCCAGCAGTTTTCACCGATTTTCAGTAGAAAAACATGCATTTTCGGTTATTTTGACGCGTTTTCCCAAAAACACCTTAATTTTCTCGATTTATCGGTGGAAACTGCTGGAATTCGGCTGGAAAGGATTGAATATACGTCTTTTACCAGATTTTACCAGCAAAAGTGACAAAATCCGGTCCAAAAGCCGTTTCTCAGCCAGAAATTATTTTCGTGGCGAGACCCACCAGCGGGACTTCGGTGTTCTCATTTTTGTGCTCTTTTTCTCAAAAACTCACCGAAAACTCCTCAAGAACCCTTTCGTTAGTCGTTGCATCACCCGGCAACAAAGCGGCCAGTGCCTCGGTGAGCTTTCCGACTTCTTCCTCGATTTGCTTCTGGGTTCTGAAAAAAAGTTTGCATTTTTCTCTAAAACCATGCTTACGCCTCATTATATTTCTTCACCAAGTCCTCAAAATTGATCTCAATCTTGTCCCTGCTCTCCTTCAAAATCCTCTCCCTCGCCTCGAAAAACACATTTCCCGTCTCCAACTCCACCAGCTTCTCATCCTTCGGGATCTCTGTCATCTCCTTCAATGCGCCAATGATAGGCGTCTGGAAATCGGCCAGAATCTGATGGATCCTCATGTGCTCCTCGGGTTCCATTTGGTCGTTGGTGATGGATTTGTGAGCTTTGTAGATCAAGTCGAGGAGCTGGTCTTTCTCTGTGATTTTGGCGATTTGCTCTTGGAAATTGGGAATGTTTCTCTCGAAATGGTCGATGACTTCGGCTCTGACATCGTCGGTGAACTCGGATTTTTCATCGGCCGTCAAGAAAAACAACTTTTTGCTGAGTTGATCTTCAAAACTGAGCTTTTCAATCCCTGAAAAATCAATCGATATGAAGATTTTCAATAAATCAATAACTCACTGGCTTCCTTGGCACCCAAGTACCATTTCGCTTCGTTCTTCATCCGTTCATCCTCTCTGCGCTTCAAAACCGCATGCCGTTCCTGTTTTTTCTTCTCCAACGCTGCTTTTCGTTTCGCTTCCAGGGCATCCTCGTCAATTTCGTCTTCGGAGTCGGATGATAGCTGACCCATCTGAAAATTGAGCATTTTTTCTATAAAAAATAGTCAAAATGGCTTGAGAAACTCTGAAAAACGCAGTTGAAAGCTTCTCCAAACGCCGCAAATTCAAATTCAGATTTAGGAGCGTGTTTTGGAGCAAGTGTACACGAGTGTACGCACAAAACGCAATTTTTAGCAGGTGTCAATTTACGGTGAAGCGCAACTTTTATAAATTGTTCACGAAAATGATTCAACGGCTTCTGGACAAGATTTCTGGTTTTTTTAAAATTAAAATCGGTAAAAATTATAAAAAAACAAGATTTCGCTTATTTCTCATCAAATTTCAGAAGCTTTCACTAATTTTTAGTGTAAAAACATGTTTTTTGAAGTTTTGACAATTTTCCCTGAAAACAGCGCAAATTTTTCAAAAAATCGGTGTAAATCGGTGTAAATCGCTGGAATTCTATGAGGAAAAAGTTCGGCCAGGAGGCGCGGCCACGGCCGCGAGAGGCGAGTCGCCAGCCTCCGCAAAATATTGGAAACAAATGGTTTTCAATGAATTTCACAGTTTTATTTTGGATTTTAACAAATTTATCGAATAATCACAATTTGAGAAAGATAATCAACGGCACAATTATATCCATGTAAATCGCTAACATAAGTCGGGAACCAACCCAGTGAGCGGATCGAAAACAATGATTCAATGTTGATAGAAATAAGTAGGTGTAGAGTAGCGCAGGGCTGTATTCGGTTCGTTTGCTTTTCAGTAGAACAATCTGTAAATTAATAATAAATACTTTCATGGCAACTTGAGTTTACCTCTGTTCCTTCCTTCACTTTCTGAACTCGATGAGCAAAACCTGAGCCAATACAATCGATCCATCGCTCCACCAGTATTTTGAATCCATTCATATTTATCAGCAGAAAGTTTCTTTAAAAAGTGAAAATATCGTTTAGTTTTGCGGTTTTCCACTCACTTGTGTTCCATCTCAACGCAATGTTCACTTTTCAATCGTTCCCACAGCTCAATTCCATTATCAATGTTATCAGCACAGTAGGAATACTCTTCTAGATTTTCAGTCTTTTCCAGCTCTTTCAGTACATTCAGAAATTTATCGAAAGAGGAGTTTGATTCTCGAATTTCAGTTTTTGGGAAGTGTATCGAGTCAAAGAATGTGCTCGACGTGAGAACTGATGTTGTGATTCTCGCGGAATTGCATTTGATTTTCTGCAAAAATCATGGTAATCTAACAAATACTGCATTACAAAAATCAAAACTTCATTTCGCATTCGAAATTATAAATTGGCGCGCGATATCTCGCAGCGAAAACTACAGTGAAACGTGCATTTTCTAGTGTTTTTCGGCTATTTTTGAGTTTTTCCGCCCAAAAACACTGGAAAAAAAAGAGATATCGTGCGCATGCGCGCCAATTTAAAATTTTGAATGCGAGTGGCAGTTTTGAGTTGCAACGATAATATTATGGCGATAGACTTACCGAGAGGTTATAATTCCAATCGTCCTCACTTCCATCAATGTTTATAACTAATCGATCTATTTTAGTTTGCCAAAGAGGTTTGAGAGAATGTGCCACGAGCAACCGTTTATTGAATATCAGTGTGCCAACAACAGGTACACGAAATACCTCGGGAATGATTTCGAAACTCTGAAAGCGAAAGGGAAAAAGGGCCTAAAATGTCTAGTTTGCGCTTCTGTTCGGTTCAAAAAAAAAGAACCCCTTTTTAAATTTTCGTGCGCCAAGTTTGAATAGGAACTGATTTTTGGTTACATTTAGGCTGATCTAGTCTCCTTCAGGCTCAAATACTGTAACGAAACAAGTCGCTTACCTCGATAACAAGCCGATTGATTTTCCTTGTCTTTCCAGTGAAAAAGTACATAATTAGCGCATAAACATCGCGAATTGCTCTTTTCAAAAGGGTTCCCCTGTTGTTCACAATCCACAAATCCGACGATTCAGCAAATGTTTTCCAGTTTTTTGTCTTGAAAACCCAGGTTGTTCGGTCGATTTGCACAGAAAACTTTGAAAAATGTTCGACCGATAGTTTCACTTGATCGAAATGAAATGGTAAGATTTTGTTGAGTTTTCGCAGGCAAACTACATTTTTGGCGAGTTTTCTTCTGAAAGCAAATCGAATTTTTTAGTGTCTTCAAGAAAATCTTTCGAAAATTTTGTTCAACCGAGAGATCTTTATCTATCGATTGATTGAAGAGTGAAAAAAATCAATAATTGACAGATTTTTACTAATTACAAGCACTTACCTCACTTCATAAGAACAATGCTGCAAAACAGCTCTCAAACATGGATAGTTCAAAGGAACTTGATTGAATTGTTTTCCAGAAAACATCCAAAATGCTTATCAGAATCGATTAGGAACACCTAGACAGATAAGAAGAGAATGGCACAGTCTCCCCAAAACGCCGTGTTTTTCGTTGCACGAGCGATTTCTTCGGCCGCCGCCGGCAGCCAATCAGCGCACTCCACCCCGCCCCTTTCATTTTGCAATGCCGCCGCATGGTTTTTCCCGTGTTTTTCAAAGAAACCTGGAAAGTTGAATTTGCGTAACAGATCTGAGAACAAAGGAGGGAAAAAGCTTCAAATATGTGAAGCACTGGTTTATTAACATAAGTGCAACACTTGGACCTAATTTTCTCGCATTTTTGCTGCCATAACAATAGATTATATAGATGGGCGGTCAGTTCAAGTTATACTCAAAATTCGCACTCTAAACCTAATAGGATTAATGAAATATGTTAGATACTTCATTAATGTGCTTCACTATCACTATGTTCACGATCTCTCGGAGACGTACTCAATAAATAAATGTGCTATCTTAATGTGTTTTTGCCTATATTTGAAGGCATTGTACCAATTTTCCGACATGTGATTTCTGACTTTCTGGTAATGGGACCATAAAAGTCCGAAAAATATTTTCTGGTACTACCGGTTTATACCAATCGACTGCAAATTGACTGGGGAACAACTTTCTAGTACATCATTTTTTTGTAACTGTCCTCACTTTGCTAGTACAGACGAAAATGTATCAACAACTTTCAACGGATTGAATCTCGAGAATGGGCTTAGATAGGAAAAAGTCATCAACTGAAAAGTTATCCAGAATGTTCTCCTCTTTCGATTGCTACCCTAACCTGTCAAATTATGTCAACTCTGAACGTTTCACAACTTGGTTTTGTAAAATTCGCCAAAATTTCAATGCGTTTTTTGAACTCTCCTCCCTGGAAAGAATTTTTTTCGCAAAAAGTGTTTGACAAATATGTATATTAACGCATTGTTGATTTTTCGTATGAAAAATATTCTGAAAAAAAATTTTTCGGGCCTCGTACGGGGACGAAAACACTGTTTTTCAGTGTTAAAATTCACTGCGCCGCGAAATCGGGGGGCGGGGCGAGGGGCGGAGCCTAATCGGTGGCCGCGGCCGAAGTTATATCGGTCATGCAGCAAAAAACACGCCGTGTCTCCCCAACTTCCAAAATCAAAATTTTTCGAAATTGAAACCGCGAAGTGCGGTAGAGCGCGTTTGCACACCGACGTCTGTTGGATGGACGAAATTCGCGATTATCAGACAAACTCGTGACTTTTTCGAAGAACTACAGTTATATAAACAATAATACGTTTTTTCTGAACATTTTGAGCTATCGAACAGCTAATTTGCTCAAGAATTGACTGATTATAGCGAGATCTTTATGGAGATATTCATATCTGAACAGAAAACAACATTATTCAATCAAACCAAATATTCAAAAACAAAAAGTCCACCTAAACCTTCCTGGGCAAAGATAATATTATTGCCCTGCTCCTTCTCCACACTGATAAGCTCCCGCTCATCTTCGCGTATTCCGATTGACTCTGATCCATCGACCAGACCGAATTTAATACAATTCAATTACTGGGGAACAAGAATATCGATAAAACACACAGCTTTAAGATTTGCATATTTATTATTGATTATTGATCAATTGAACAATTTGGAGTGAACATTGAATTATTAGGAGAAATGATTACAATTAAAGAGAGAGAATGAACAAGTTACTGATATTCTGGAGAGGTCTCTACGGATTCAGAAGAAGACCACGAATAGACGGAAGAAGTGAAAGAGAAGGAACGGAGTTTCGGGTTGGTGGTTCTGATCTTCGGAGTGGCGGTCTGCTGGAATTTCGGCACCTTCTTGGTCCGCTTGACAATCTTGAATTTGGAGTAATCCACTCTCTTCACAACAGTCTTCGTGGTGGCAGTTTGCTGAACAGCAGTGGTGAACAGGTTGTTGGTGTCCTCCTGGCTCATCAGACTCTCCTTCTTCTTCTTCTCGACGATGACCTTCTCCTCGAAGATGGACGGCTCGCTTCTTTGGTTTCTGGCTTCACGTCTTCTAAGAGTGTCGAACTTCTCGCGGAGCATCTGGACTTGCACACGGCACGAGTAGTCGTCATCGTATTTCGAGAGAAGCTGTTCGGTTCCAGCATCGATGAACGGCTTCATGCTCGTTCCAACGTTGAAGAGGTGTTGGAGAGCCTTGGCGGGGTTGCGACCGAGGACGAGATCGGCAGTGTAGTAGGCGACGATTTGGGCAGATTTCATCGGAATAGCAGTAGAGTTGGAGGAAGAGGAAGTCGAAACGGACGACATGACGAATAGAGAATAGGCAGATAGGACCGATGAGGACGGACGCAAATGGCTGGAATGAATCTGGGAAGGGCTCTCCCTCTCCTTATATACTAAGGTAGTCAAGAAGACCGATGCAAAATTATCGGTCGCACGTAGTCTTCTCTCGTCTCTCTCTCTTTCCCACACTCTCTCATCTGTCGATACAGTAACCCAACGGATGCCAACGTTAAATCGCTAACTAGATGCGTCCGTTTTACATCGGTCATCTTGACTACCTTAGTATATAAGGAGAGGGAGAGCCCTTCTCAGATTCATTCTAGCCATTTGCGTCCGTCCTCATCGGTCCCTACTGCCTATTCTCTACTCACCATGTCGTCCGTTTCTACTTCCTCTTCCTCCAACTCTACTGCTATTCCGATGAAATCTGCCCAAATCGTCGCCTTCTATACTGCCGATCTTGTCCTCGGCCGCAACCCCGCCAAGGCTCTCCAACACCTCTTCAACGTTGGAACGAGCATGAAGCCGTTCATCGATGCCGGAACCGAACAGCTTCTCTCCAAGTACGATGACGACTACTCGTGCCGTGTGCAACTCCAGATGCTCCGTGAGAAGTTCGACACTCTTAGAAGACGTGAAGCCAGAATCAAGAGAAATGAGCCATCAAAATTCGATGAGAAGGCCATCATCGAGAAGAAGAAGAAAGAGAGTCTGATGAGCCAGGAGGACACCAACAACCTGTTCACCACTGCTGTTCAGCAAACTGCCACCACGAAGACTGTTGTGAAGAGAGTGGATTACTCCAAATTCAAGATTGTCAAGCGGACCAAGAAGACGCCGAAAGTCCAGCAGACCGCCACTCCGAAGATCAGAACCACCAACCCGAAACTCCGTTCCTTCTCTTTCACCTCTTCTGTCTATTCGTGGTCTTCTTCTGAATCCGCAGAGACATCTCCAGAATACCAGTAATTTGTTCATTCTCTCGCTTTAATTGTAATAATTCCTCCTAATAATATAATGTTCACTCCAAATTGTTCAATTTCTCAATAATCAATAATAAATATGCAAATTTTAAAGCTGTGTGTTTTATCGATATTCTTGTTTCCCAGTAATTGAATTGTATTAAATTTTATCGATATTCAGACTTTCTGCCAACCTTTTGGAGACTTTGTGCCGAGCTTGGCATAGAAGTTGCAAAAGTTGGCAGAAAGTTTGCAGAGGGTTGGCACAAAGTCTGCACAGTTTTTCCGAGTGGAAACAAATGGTTTTCAATGAATTTAACAGTTTTATTTGGGATTTTAACAAATTTATCGAATAATCACAATTTGAGAAAGATAATCAATGGCACAATTATATCCATGTAAATCCCTAACATAAGTCCTGAACAAAACCAGTGAGCTAATCGAAAATAGTGATTCAATGTTGATAGAAATAAGTAGGTGTATATGAGAGCAGGGCTGTATTCGATTCGTTTTCTTTCCAGTAAAACAATCTGCAAATTTACATTTTAATTTTAAAAATACTTTTCTTTCAAGTTCCCACATTACTTCAGTTCCTTCCTTCACTTTCTGAACTCTGTGAGCAAAACTTGACCCAATACAATCGATCCATCGCTCCACAAGTATTTTGAATCCGAGGCCGCTTATATTTATAAGAAGAAAGTTTCTTTAAAAAGTTAAAAATATAAATTAACCTTGCGGATTTCCACTCACTTGTGTTCCATCTCAACGCAATGTTCACTTTTCAATCGTTCCCACAGCTCAGTTCCGTTATCAATGTTATCAGCACAGTAGGAATACTCTTCTAGATTTTGAGATTTTTCCAGCTTTTTGAGTACATTCAAAAATTTATCGAAAGAGGAGTTTGATTCTCGGATTTCAATTTTTGGGAAGATTATCGAGTCAAAGAATGTGTTCGACGTGGGAACTGATGTTGTTACTTTCACGGAATTACATTTGATTTTCTGCAAAAAAAAACCATGGTAAACTAATTACTAATTGACAAAGTCTGTGTGTGTGTGTGTGCGTCGTTCCGCGGTCGTTTCTCAGTAACTACTCGACCATTTTCGTCGTTCCTTCGCAGAGGAGTCAGGTCCAATTCATGCTCGGTGCACGTCAATTTGATAAGGGATCCTTATTCTGTGAACAGGTCAGGGGCGCAAACTAGGCATTTTAGGCCCCTTATTTCATGTTCATTTCTAAAAACGCCTATGTCGGCCACGTACAATTTCGAATTTCGTGCTTTTCAACGTGAAGGAATAAAGAACCGGAGCCGAAGGCGACGGTTCGCACCGCCGGAGGCGGAAAATTAGGCAGAGGAGACGACGTCAGCCGTCGCCGATTGCCTGGTGGTAAACTAACAAATACTATATTACAAAAATCGAAACTTCATCAAAATTGGCGCGCACGATATCTCGCAGCGAAAACTACAGTAAGATTTGCATTTTTCAGTGTTTTTGAGTTTTTCAGACTGTCTTTGAATAAACTTTTGCATTTTCGAACAATTTGAAATTTTGAATGCGAGATAAAGCTTTGAGTTGCAACGATAACATTATGGTGGTAGACTCACCGAGAGATGATAATTCCAATCGTCCTCTTTTCCATCAATGTTCATAACTAATCGATCTATTTTAGTCTGCCAAAGTGGTTTGAGAGAATGTCCCACCAAACACCATTTATTGTATATCAGTGTGCCAACAACGGGTACACGAAATACCAGCGGCCAGATTTGGAAACTCTGAAAGCATAAAAACATGGGGAAAAGGGCCTAAAATGTTTAGTTTGCGCTACTGTTCGGTTCAAAAAATAAGGATCCCTTATCAAATTCTCGTGCACCAAGTTTGAATAGGAACTGATTTTTTCACGAAAGAACGACGAAAATGGATGAATGGTTGTTGAGAAAAAGTAATCGATACGGTTCGTGTTACACATTTTAGTTTATTGTGGCCTAATTATTTTGGCTGGGTTCAGGCTGATTTAGTCCCTTTCAGGCTCAAATACTGTAACGAAACGAGTTGCCTACCTCAATAACAAGCCGATTGATTTTCCTTGTCTTTCCAGTGAAAAAGTACTTGATGAGCGAATAAAGATCGTGAACAGAACTTTTCAAAAGTGTTCCCCTGCTGTTAACAGTCCACAAATCGTACGGTTCAGCCAACCTTTTCCAGTTTTTTGTCTTGAAAACCCAGGTTACTTGGTCGATCTGCACAGAAAACCTTGCAAAATGTTCGCTCGTTAGTACCACTTGATCGAAATGAAATGGTATTCGTTTGTTGACTTTTCGAAGGCGAACTACATTTTTGGCAAGTTTCCTTCTGAAAGCGAAACGGATTTTTTAGTATCTTCAAGAAAACCAGAAGGTAAATGTCGGCTTCGCCGCCATTTCCCTTCTGGCGAAGCTTGCCTATGCGCGTCACAATAATAACAGGGACACCTTCTGTGTGTCTGTGAGTCGTTCGTCTTGCAACATTTTTCCAGCATGACCGAATTTATCATTTTCTCGCAGAAGAGCCAGATAGTCTTCCGTCACCGTGAAAGTAGTTTTCACAACGATTAGTTTCCTCTAATAAGGAGAGAGAAGCTGCTAATAATTGGCAGAAACAACCTGATCAATCTCTAACCTCTCGCAAAAAACGTTCGGTCTCCTTTCGTTTTTCCTATTACCTCCTCAGAGCAGACATCGGAATGCTCAACCAAGTTAAACAATTAGGTGAAATTTTGTGTGCGGTACTTTTGGAGACACTCTTTCTGCCGAATTTCTAGGGACCTGCTCTTCAGAAAACATCAAAAACTTCAGGCGTGTTGTGATCCTCCAGCATACTTCATACAAATTCATGTAGACTGTCACACAGTTCAGAAGTACCTCTCCGAAAAGCGACAATTAGCACCACTCTTTCTTGCAATTGAGAACCCGCCTGAGGTTGAGAAGCCGGTTGAGACGGCGTGTTCTCTCTGTTAAACTTTGGTTCTGAAACGCGCCTATCACTAAGCGGACTGGAGCCGTTTTCCTCACTGTAACGCAACTGCGCTTCGCAAGAAAGAAAGAATTCGACTTACGCACCACAGAAATCTACTTGTAAGCATGCCTCCTGCCAACGGCCGACGCCGTCTCCCGCCACATGGCTTTCCGCCTTCGGCGCTTTCTGTTCGCTGACCGCTCCTGATGAGTTACTGATCAGAGAATGTGTTTAGGCTATGCATGGGCATTCAAATGGCACTAATCACGGCTCTTTAGCTTTCGTTTGATTATCAGCTATCACTAATAAGGTTCCCTTTTGACCCAGTGGCCTTATCAGTGCTCCTGATGAGTTACATATTTTCGGAATTCACAACTTTTCTGACAATGACGCTGATAGGAATTGAATCCGCGTCCTACGTACCTCATTCCCACACACTGCCTACTGTCTCCCTTCTCCGCGAATTGCTCATTTGCTAAACCATTCCAAACGTCACGCCGTCTCTACAGTTTGGTTTCTCCGTCTTTGGCTCTGTCTCGCTTTCTCCCAACATTTATTTTGCACCAAAGCCCCGCGCCTTATGTGTGCCGTACACCTTATTCGTTGCGACACGCGGCTGCGTCCTACCTGTCCGCCAGCCGCCGGCGCTGTCCGCGCTATCAAACGTGGGTAATTGAACCGGCCGCCTCAACCACGCCCGCCGACCCAACCCCAGGGTGCAGCCGACATCAATCCAGGCCGTCGACAACCCATTCGCGCGGCAGTTTGCCATTCTGAACCCCAGAATCCTGTTATTCTGAAACAGAAGGCGTCGCGCCAAACAGAATCCTTAGAAAAATGACGTGCACCTTGCGGTACGCATTCCTGACCACCCTGCGAAAGAACGACGAATTTGGTCTTCTAGTTGCTGAGAAACGGCCGCGGACATACAAACTTACGGACAGACACACAGAATTCCTCGTTTAATAATAGTAAAGATCTTTCAGAAATTTTGTTCAACTGTAAATTAGATTGCGACTTCGTGAAAACAGACAAAATTTATTCCAGACTTGCATAAATGTTCTTAAGAGATTTCGAACAAGTCAAACTTTGTAGGTCTGAGGGCTCCGGAGCCAAATGTTAAATTTTCGACAATTCAACATTTTTTTAAAAAAAATTTTTCCGTTCAACTAAAGATATATATTTTTGACATCTTCATCTGTCAATTGGTTCAGGGTGAAAAAAATCAATAATTGACCGATTTTCACTAATTATAACAACTTACCTCACTTCATAAGTACTGTGCCGCAAAACAGCTCTCAAACATGGATAGTTCAAGGGAATTTGGTTGAATTGTTTTTCGGAAAACATTCAAAATGCTCATTAGAGTCGATATTAGAGTCGAAGAACACCTAGACAGATAAGAAGAGAATGGTCCAAATGACCCCGAGCAAACACTAGAGGACCACAGCCACCCTAATGTATGCACTACTTTTTGTTATCGATTTTTTGGTGGAATTTTAATGAGATATTCATATCTGAATAGAAAACAACTTTATTCAATCATTAACAACAAAAACAACAAAAATCAAAAAAATCAGGTGAACAGGTGAAGTCGACGTCTCCGAGTATGGTAGAATAAAGAAGGAAAAAGAGGAAAAACATGACAGTTCACGCAACTGATGATATCAACTAACAAGACTTCGGCCAACGATTTTGCAACTTTGGAAAAAAGAGGGGTTTGATAAGAAGTGTTGACTGAAAGAGGTGGACCTGAAAACTTTGTGCTGACACTGAGAAATCATCCTGACCGAAAGATTGTTTTTTTTAGAAAAAATTTGTAGTTGCTTTTGAAGACACGGGATCTGGGCAAGACTTCTAAAGAATAGAAAACAATGCAATTACTGAGAAACAACAACATCGATAAAACACACAGCTTTAAAAAATTTGCACATTTATTATTGATTATTGAGAGATTGAACAATTTAGGGTGAACATTGAATTAATAGGAGAAATTATAACAATTAAAGAGAGAGAATGAACAAATTACTGGTATTCTGGAGATGTCTCTGCGGATTCAGAAGAAGACCACGAATAGACGGAAGAAGTGAAAGAGAAGGAACGGAGTTTCGGGTTGACGGTTCTGATCTTCGGAGTGGCGGTCTGCTGGACTTTCGGCACCTTCTTGGTCCGCTTGACGATCTTGAATTTGGAGTAATCCACCCGTTTCACAACTGTCTTCGTAGTGGTAGTTTGTTGAACAGCAGTGGTGAACAGGTTGTTGGTGTCCTCCTGGCTCATCATACTCTCTTCCTTCTTCTTCTCGATTATGACCTTCCCATCGAAGATTGACGGCTTACTTTTCTGGATTCTGGCCTCACGTCTTCTAAGAGTGTCGAACTTCTCGCGGAGCATCTGGAGTTGCACACGGCACGAGTAGTCGTCATCGTATTTGGAGAGAAGCTGTTCGGTTCCAGCATCGATGAACGGCTTCATGTCCGTTCCAACGTTGAAGAGGTGTTGGAGAGCCTTGGCGGGGTTGCGGCCGAGGACAAGATCGGCAGTGTAGTAGGCGACGATTTGGGCAGATTTCATCGGGATAGCAGTAGAGTTGGAGGAAGAGGAAGTAGGAACGGAGGACATGGTGGATAGAGAATAGGCAGATAGGACCGATGAGGACGGACGCAAATGGCTAGAATGAATATGGGAAGGGCTCACCCTCTCCTTATATACTAAGGTAGTCAAGATGACCGATGCAAAATTATCGGTCGCACGTAGTCTTCTCTCGTCTCTCTCTCTTTCCCACACTCTCTCATGTGTCGATACAGTAACCCAACGGATGCCAACGTTAAGTCGCTAACTAGGTGCGTCCGTTTTACATCGGTCATCTTGACTACCTTAGTATATAAGGAGAGGGAGAGCCCTTCCCAGATTCATTATAGCCATTTGTGTCCGTCCTCATCGGTCCTATCTGCCTATTCTCTATTCACCATGTCGTCCGTTTCGACTTCCTCTTCCTCCAGCTCTACTGCTATTCCAATGAAGTCGGCCCAAATCGTCGCCTACTACACTGCCGATCTCGTCCTCGGTCGCAACCCCGCCAAGGCTCTCCAACACCTCTTCAACGTTGGAACGAGCATGAAGCCGTTCATCGATGCCGGAACCGAACAGCTTCTCTCCAAGTACGATGACGACTACTCGTGCCGTGTGCAACTCCAGATGCTCCGTGAGAAGTTCGACACTCTTAGAAGACGTGAAGCCAGAATCAAGAGAAGCGAGCCATCAAAATTCGATGAGAAGGTCATCATCGAGAAGAAGAAAGAAGAGAGTCTGATGAGCCAGGAGGACACCAACAACCTGTTCACCACGGCTGTCCAACAAACTGCCACCACGAAGACCGTCGTCAAAAGAGTGGATTACTCCAAGTTCAAGATCGTCAAGCGGACCAAGAAGGTGCCGAAAGTCCAGCAGACCGCCACTCCGAAGATCAGAACCGTCAACCCGAAACTCCGTTCCTTCTCTTTCACCTCTTCCGTCTATTCGTGGTCTTCTTCTGAATCCGCAGAGACCTCTCCAGAATACCAGTAATATGTTCATTCTAACTCTTTTCCCACTGTTAATTGTAATAATTTCTCATAATAATTTAATGTTCACTGTAAATAGTTCAATTTCTCAATAATCAATAATAAATATTCAAATTTTAAAGCTGTGTGTTTCTCTTTCCAATTTCATTCGAATCCCTTTCAAACATCCAGCGCAATTCCCAATTCTTTAGTCTCATCTCCGTGACAGCACTCCAATGGCAACGGCCACAAAAAGCAAGCAACACACGAGAAAAAGGGCTCATTTGCATTGCATCCGATGCTCGCACGACTTCTTCCTGTTCTTCTCTTTTTTCGGTTTTCAGGTATAAAAAATGAAGACACTGATTGATTTATCAGTGATTTTGCAGTTTTTATCAATGCTTCTAACATCAGTATCAATCAAAACCGAGGATTTCTCTTCGGGGATGTCCTTGAGCCATTGTACTCTGTGAGCGCTTTAGGAGATACTTTGAAAAGGTTGGAGGTCATTGAGGTTTGGGAACTGATAAGCTATCAGTGTTAACAATGTGAACTTCAGTTGTTCCATTCCTGGGAGAGATTCACCAGTTCTCAACTCGGCTCCGCTTCAATTGCTGAATACAGAAAGGCTATGCCTTGCTTTCCAGGTTTCTCAATAGAGCGCACTTCTTTTTCATGCTGTTCTTTAGGACCCACCCTTGACCAAACCGACTCTGAAATGCTCCCCCGATATCCAAATTGTGAAGTTTTTGTGAATATCTCGACATCTACCATGGAAGAAGCTGAAGATCTACTCAAAGAGATTCAGAATGGGCCACAGAGGCCATTGGATGTGTCGCTGAAGTCTGTGATGAATTCGTTGGGGAATCGGCTTCGGAATTTGATCGATTATTTGCCGGATGGGGAGACCAGGAATAAGACGGAGGTAAGTGCGCTCTATGGCAAAGTGGCCTAGAAAACCGGCGGCCGCCAGTCACGATTTTGAGTTTTTGAGTTCTCGCGGAACTGTGGAATGCAAGCGCGCTCCATTTCACTCAGTTTGATGTGAGAATGATGATTCAACATTTTGAATTCCCGCGCACTCAATCTAGGCAAGTGCGCTCTACTTCACTCGATTTGATGGCCTAGAAAATCGGCTGGCTAAAGCACATTTTCTTATCATATCATTTTCAGACCCTCCTGGTCACCTTGACCCATATCAACACCTTATCACCTCCTATCACCAACCCCTCCACTACACCCCTCGACTTCTCGGCCCTTCTCTCCTGCTTCAACCTCACCACCCTCCCGAACCTCTCCACCGACCAAACCATCGGATCCCTCGCCTGCTCCCTCTTATCAATTTGCTCCTACTCCTCCTTATCAGCTAATCAGTGTCTTGCTCAATTCAACATTTCCGAGAAAATGTATGAGGAGATTGTGAACAAGTCAGTTGGAGAGCTGATCGGTGGGAAGATGGGGAAGATGGTTGTGAGCAAGGATTTAGGGATGGGGAGGTTCTTTGGAGACTTGGGAAGGTTCAAGAGGACGCCGAAGCCGGAATCTTGGAATTCTACGGAATTCGAGGATTCAGAAGACTTCAGTGGAACCGAGCCAAGTTGGAGCCAGCAACCGGTTAAGATGGACGGGCGGGAAGAAGGTTCAGGAGATGGACCTATTCATCATCACAGTTTCACCTTTGACCCGGAGGAGTTCTTGAATTCAGAAGATTCAGAAGGCTCTGCAGAAGACGGAAGTGGATCTGAAGACGATGACATCATGAACATTCTCAAAGACGAAGGAAAAGAGAAAGATTCCGATCTTCAGTCTTCCCTCCCACCTGACAACCATGACCTCGAGTCACTGCTGGCAACCAAACTGAACACGAGCATTTTGGAGTATGGAGCGTCGTTCGTGAATGACACAGCGTTAAAGTTGAAAGTTGCCATGGTTGTGCCGTCGCTTGGAAGTGAATTTACAGTTGGGCAGTTGATGGAAAAGCTCGGGGTTACTGATGTTTCGAAGTTGATGGAGCTGTTGAATGCGTTGAGAAGTGTGCTGGGAGATGGTGTTCCAGAAATTTCTGACCTGGATTTGGCTAGTTTGAAGGTTATTTGTACATATTTCACAATTCTGTGATAACTTTGATTTTCAGGAAAAGCTATTCGCTTCAACTATTTCTTCCCAGCAATCATCTGACAGTCTATTGTCGAAATTGAATTTGGGTTAAAGTTGAACTTGAACATTTTTGAGAAGAATTGTGATAAACAATAAAGATTTCATGTTGGTTATATCATGTCTCACGACATCGAAAACTAGTTTTCTTAACATTAGTCAGCATATCTTCCTCATTCGTCGGTATATAACCGCTGTCATTTTCACAAACGAAACAACTGAAACGTGCAGTTTTCGGGATGGAAGTTACGATGATTGCGTAAGTATTTCGTTAGAATCAATCGATAATTCGAGTTTTCAAATTTCAGCGATGCCAAGGACATTTCCGATGAGTACTGGGTCGAACAGGCACGTCAGCAAAACCGTCAAGATGCGATTCCGTCATTGGCTTGGAGAAGGGCCGCTGCGCAGAAGAAGTTCCCGGGAAATGAGGATGGAAGTATCGATGTGAACGATTTCAAATTCAACTTGAAGGCTATGATTCTTTCGGGACGCGGATATGCAAAGATTCGTCCGGAACTTAAGTTCATCCCGCTTTTCGAAGCCGATCCGAATCGTGTTCTTTATGAAGTTCATCGTTCCGATGACTTTTTACTGAAAACTCGTGGCAGTGGAATCCAGATGGAAATGGGCTGTGGCGTCGGCTGCGAACCTCACCCCGATGTCTCCAGATGTTTTGTTTTTTCCTACGAATCTAGCTCCATCTACACTTTCATTGACCTAATTGCTTCGGGAATCGATGCGTGGGTGCTGGATCATGTCCGTCCGACGATTCGAATCACTGAAAAGGTCAACCATCGGAATGATTGTTCGGCGAGACTGGCAGTGGCTGCTCAGCTGAACTACAACAAGGCTCAGTGGATTCAGGAGAACGGACAAGAGCAATTGACACAATCTGTGGATAAGCCGAGGTACAAATCGATTCTGAAGGAGTGGGACCAGTGGACTCGTGAGTCGAATTGCCACTTTTCATTAGAATTCTGTTCGTTTCAGCGACTCCTTGGGAAGATGTGACATTTGAGTTCAAGGACTATCCATCTGGAATGCGCCACTTGACACTGCTCAACGAAGGCTCCGACGGGCAATTCTGGCAGGGATTCTATGGTCCGAAGGTTGCAAACATTGAGATTCAAGTCATTCTGCCGGATGAACCGATTCTGAAGCAACTGGAAGCTGATACGGAGAGAAGACACGAAGACGACAATCCGGAAGATGAAGTTTGTGGAGAAGACGATTCTGAAGACGACGATTCTGAAGAGTGAGAGGAGGCATTCGACTGCTCATTGCCGGTTTTTCATAAAAGTACTTTATGACTGTTGTATTTTTCAAAAATTTTTTGCGATTATAATTGCAATATTAAAACAATCTTTTCTGGTTTTTTCACTTTTTTTTTTAGGAAAAGTTATCAGCTTCAACTATTTCTTCCCAGCAATCATCCGACAGTCTATTGTCGAAATTGAATTTGGCTTAGTGCTGAACTTGAACATTGTTGAGGAGGATTGTTATAAACAATAAATATTTCATGTTGGTTATATTAAATATATAATGACTGGGTTTCTGAACATGATTTGATCAAATCCGTGATCATTAGGAATTTCATTTTCTACAGTAACTAAAAGACACAGCAAGACAGAATGTTGACAGGTCTCGAAACGAAAACAACAAAACAGTGAAAAAGTACGGTAGAAAATTGTTTGTTTTCACTGCTTTTTCGAAATTTTCCATTAATTTAACTACATTTTTCTGTCGTGACGAGTAGTTTTCAGGCCGGAAGTTACAATGATTGTGTAAGTATTTCGTTAGAATCAATCGATAATTCGGGTTTTCAAATTTCAGCGATGCCAAAGACGTTTCCGATGAGTGCTTCTCGCTCATTTTCCATCGCCTCGACAAGAAATCGCTGTTGAATTGTATGTTGGTGAGTCAATACACAGCTTTTCGTTTTAGCATCAACCCTTTCAGTCATGCCGCCGATTCGAAGAACTGATATCGAATCACTCGTTCTGGGTCGAACAGGCCCGTCAGCAAAACCGTCAAAATGCGATTCCGTCGTTGGCTTGGAGAAGGGCCGCTGCGCAGAAGAAGTTTCCGGGAAACGAGGATGGAAATATCGATGTGGAGGATTTCAAATTCAACTTGAAGGCTATGATTCTTTCGGGACGCGGATATGCAAAGATTCGTCCGGAACTCAAGCTCATCCCGCTCTTTGAAACGGTGCCGGATTGTGCTCTTCGTGGAGTTCATAGTTTCGATGACATTTTGTTAGAAGCTTTCGGCAGTGGAATCCAGATGGAAATGAGTAGTGATGTTGGCTGCGAACCTCACCCCGATGTCTCCAGATGTTTCGCCTTCTCCTTCTCCGCTAGCTCCATTCATACTCACATCGACCTAATTGCTTCGGGAATCGATGCCTGGGTGCTGGATCATGTCCGCCCTACAATTCGAATCACTGAAAAGGTCAACCATCGGAATGATTGTTCGGCGAGACTGGCAGTGGCTGCTCAGCTGAACTACAATAAGGCTCAGTGGGTTCAGCAGAACGAACAGGATCCATATACACATTCTCTGGACAAACCGAGGTACAAGTCATTTCTGAAGGAGTGGGCACAGTGGACTCGTGAGTTACCAGTTCAAATTCTCTATTCCAATCCAAAATCCCATGTTTTTCAGCTGCTAATTGGGAAGATGTGACATTTGAGTTCAAGGACTACCCATCTGGAATGCGCCACTTGACACTGTTCAACGAAGGCTCTGACGGGCAATTCTGGCAGGGATTCTATGGGCCGAAGGTTGCCAACATTGAGATTCAAGTCATTCTGCCGGATGAGCCGATTCTAAAGCCACTGGAAGCTGAGACGGAGAGAAGACACGAAGACGAAAATCCGGGAAATGACAATCCTGAAGACGACGATTCTGATGACGACGACTCTGGAGCCGACGATTCTGAATACGACGACTTCGAGTACGACGATTCTGATGACGACAATTCGGGAGAATGAGAAGGCATTCGAGAGATAATTGCCGGTTTTTCATTAAAAAGTACTTGATCACTGTTACAAGTTTTCAAAATTTGTTGCGATTATGAAAAGAGTAATGTCTTTTATTCGTACCTAAAGAGGTCTCTTTCGGTGTTTTCTTGTCAAATCTGCGCGCCATCACATTATCGTTTCGAAAAACCGAGAGAAGACAACTGCCTTTTCCGCAGTGAAACCTTCTCGAATACTGATGAAACACACACATTTTTTCACTCAATGTATTTATTTACACAATCCATTTCTTCTTTCCATGGTGTTTTTCCTTTGCGCCATCACATGTTCGTGCCCATTTCGCAACTCTCTCGCCGTCTGCGTCTCTTCGTGTTTTCTCTGTGACTCACCATCTCTTTCCTCATTCTTTTTTCACTATCACACAACGAACAAATGATTCAAGGCGCGTTATCTTCGCTGAAACGTGCAGTTTTCGGGCCAGAAGTTACAATGATTGCGTAAGTAATTCGTTAGAATCAATCGACAATTCGAGTTTTCCATTTTCAGTGATGCCAAAGACGTTTCCGATGAGTGCTTCTCGCTAATTTTTCATCGCCTCGACAAGAAATCGCTGTTGAATTGTATGTTGGTGAGTCAATACACAGCTTTTTCGTTTTAGCATCAACCCTTTCAGTCTTGCCGCCGATTCGAAGATCTGATATCGAATCACTCGTTCTGGGTCGAACAGGCCCGTCAGCAAAACCGTCAAGATGCGATTCCGTCGTTGGCTTGGAGAAGGGCCGCTGCGCAGAAGAAGTTCCCGGGAAATGAGGATGGAAATATCGATGTGGAGGATTTCAAATTCAACTTGAAGGGTATGATTCTTTCGGGACGCGGATATGATCCGATTCACCCGGAATTGGATTTCGTCTCGCTTTTCGAAACGGCACCGGATCGTGTTCTTCGCGGAGTTCGCCGTTCCGATGACTTTTCGCTGAGAGCCCCCGCCGATGGAATCGAGATGCAAATCAGCAGTGCCGTCGGCTGCGAAGGTCATCCCGATGTCTCCAGATGCTTCGCATTCTCCTTCTCCACAGGCTCCATTTACACTTACGTCGACCTAATTGCTTCGGGAATCGATGCCTGGGTGTTGGATCATGTCCGTCCGACGATTCGAATCACTGAAAAGATCAACCATCGGAATGATTGTTCGGCGAGACTGACAGTGGCCGCTCAGTTGAACTACAATGAGACGCAGTGGGTTCAGCAGAACGGACAGGAGCAGTTGACACAATCTGTTGATAAGCCGAGGTACAAGTCGATTCTGAAGGAGTGGGCACAGTGGACTCGTGAGTTTTCAGCTCAATTTCTCTATTTTTATTCAAAATCCCATGTTTTTTAGCTGCTAATTGGGAAGACGTGACATTTGAGTTCAAGGACTACCCATCTGGAATGCGCCACTTGACACTGCTCAATGAAGGCTCCGACGGGCAATTCTGGCAGGGATTCTATGGTCCGAAGGTTGCGAACATTGAGATTCAAGTCATTCTGCCGGATGAACCGATTCTGAGGCCATTGGAAGCTGACACAGAGAGAAGAGACGAAGACGAAAATCCGGAAGAGTTCGAACGACGAGTCAACCCAAGATTTCCGCTGTTCCGTCGAAATAGAGGAATGTGGGGAATCCCGCCAGCAGTGCTTCACATGCCTAATGAAGAACAAGGACAAAATGAATAATTAATCAGAATAATCTTTGATTGCTTCGCTTATTGCTTTTAATTCGCTTTTCTGTTCATTCACTTAAAATTGTAGATAAACGGTTAGATTAGTTTCGTGGAATTTATTTTTTAAACAAAACACGGTTTTTTTACCGGCCGATGGTTTATTTGTGAACAAAAATCAGTTGATTTAAATTTTTTATCGACTGAAAGAATCGTTTTTCTTTTTTTCCAACGCATTTTCCAATTGCGCGTAGAATCCGGTGCACGGTGTATGCATACATCACGTACTAAACACCGCACCTTACGACATGCTAATTTCGTTGCGTTTTTTGAAAAAAGGCAGCCCTATTCCTCGTGTTTTTCGTTGCTTTTATCGATTCACTTGTCATTTTTCAGATATGGATTCTACCGAGGTGCCAACCCAAGCCGCAGAGCAACAACCCGCTCAACCGCCAGTTGAGCAACCACTTCCAGCGACCACAACGGACGCCCCAACACCAGTCGCCGAAACTCCGACACCAGCTGCTGCGCCCGCTAGCGCTTTGGTAAGTTTCCTGTGTGAAACATTGTATTTTATTGTAATTATTGATTTTCCAGGTCTCTCCCGCTCCCTCGACGCCTGCGACCAACTTGGCGACTCCGGTCTCCGTGGCCGAGGGAAATGCTGCCACGCCGAGTGCCGCCACTTCCGCTGCCCCAGCAAACGGATCAGCCAACTACAAGCTGATCGCTACATTCCCCGGACACTCAAAATCGATCTCGTCGGTGAAGTTCTCGCCGTGCGGAAAGTACTTGGGAACCAGCTCTGCAGACAAGACGGTGAAGATCTGGAGAATGGCCGATATGATGTGCGAACGGACGGTGAGCTCGAATAGCGTTTGAATCCTGTTTGAAAGATGACTTTCAGCTCGCTGGTCACAAACTCGGAGTGAACGACTTCTCGTGGAGCGCTGACAGCAAGTGTGTCGTGTCTGCTTCGGATGACAAGACTCTGAAGGTCTTCGAAGTGATCGGAGGCCGCTGTCACAAGACACTGAAGGGACACACGAACTACGTGTTCTGCTGCAACTTCAACCCCCAGTCGTCGCTCATCGTCTCCGGATCTTTCGACGAATCCGTCAGAATCTGGGATGTCAAGACCGGCATGTGCATCAAGACTCTTCCAGCTCACTCGGATCCGGTTTCGGCCGTCTCGTTCAACCGTGACGGAAGCCTCATCGCCTCCGGATCCTACGACGGACTGGTGCGCATCTGGGACACGGCCAACGGGCAGTGCATCAAGACGCTCGTCGACGACGAGAACCCGCCCGTCGCTTTCGTCAAGTTCTCGCCGAACGGAAAGTACATCCTGGCGTCGAACCTTGACAGCACTCTGAAGCTGTGGGACTTCAACAAGGGCAAAAGCCTGAAGCAGTACAACGGCCACGAGAACAGCAAGTACTGCATCTTTGCCAACTTCTCGGTCACTGGCGGAAAATGGATCATCAGTGGATCCGAAGATCACAAGATCTACATCTGGAACCTGCAAACCAAGGAAATAGTGCAGACTCTCGAAGGACATACTCGTAAGACAGACTCTTCCAAAAACATGTTACGTTAATTATCGATTTTCCAGAGCCGGTCCTCGCGTCGGATTGTCACCCCGTCCAGAATCTCATCGCTTCTGGAGCCCTCGAACCGGACAACCAAATCAAGATCTGGAGCTCGTCCACCTAAACAATTTCGGCTAAACTGTCAATTCCCACTCACTCTCTTGTCGCTCCTCCGTGTACTTTTCCACTATTCCCCCTCCCTAATTAGCCACCGTCTCAGATCTCTTTCCCATTTTTCGTAACCAGACAGTAATCCGTAATATACTCCCTTCTCTCTGATTTCACCCAATTCTCGCGGCCCCTCTGTCACCGTTCGCTCTTGTCCCATATTTTGTTCAATACAATACACTTTTCAATAACTTGAAAAATATAATATCATAAAGATTCGATTTATTATCATTTGGTATCTGTTCAGCGTTGTTTTTCGAATGTACTTTTTGAAAAAAAAATTTGAATATTCGCAAATTGGAATTCAAGATGACGACACGGGCGACACAAATTTCGACGATCGTCGAGGAGATCGCCAACGATCCGAATCTCAAGGAGGACTTGAAAATTGTAATTTTTTGAATTTTTAGGAAAATTTGGAAGTTTTCCAGTTCAAAAACACGAAAAATGAGATTTTTGTCATTTTTCAAAAAAAAAATTTTTTTTTTTGAAAAATTTTAATTTTAATTTTTTTGAAATTTTTTTGAAAATTTCTAAAAATTTAAAAAGCAAATATTGTAGATGATTGCATTTTTGAATTTCAAAAAAAAAATGATTTTTTTTGCCATTTTTCCGAAAAGAAAAGTTGAAAAAATTTGATTTTAATTTTCAAAAATTTTTTCTGTTGAAAAAATGTGAGAACTGAGTGCTTCTGACAACTGATAACAGATAACAAAATTCCATTTTTCCACAAATTTTCAAAAAATTCAGCTTCCCGCCAACTACACATTCGAAGTGCCCAAAACCATCTGGAAGATCCGCTCGACCTCCAGCAAATACGTCGCCCTACAGTTCCCGGAAGGCCTTATCATGTACGCATGCGTCATCGCCGACATCCTCGAGAAGTACACTGGCTGTGACACTGTCATCATGGGCGACGTGACGTACGGAGCGTGTTGTGTCGACGACTTCACCGCCAAATCCATGGGATGCGATCTGCTGGTCCACTATGGTCATAGTTGTCTGGTGCCGATTCAGAATACGGATGGGATTGCGATGCTCTATGTTTTTGTCAATATTCACATCAATTTGTCGCATTTGATCGATTGTTTGAGGGAGAATTTTCAGGTAAACTATTATCAGGGTCTCGCCACGAAAATGGTTCTTTTGGACAAGACTTGGTACTTTTTCAGTTAAAATCGAGTGAAATTTGAGGAATTCACTGGATTCCAGCCAAATTTCCGCAGTTTTCATCGATTTCCAGTGCAAAAACATGCGCTTTCACCCAAAAACACCAATTTTTCTCAAATTATCAATAAAAACTGCTGGGATTTGGTTGGAAATGGTCATTCTACCCGTTTTCATCAGAGAAAGTGTCAAAACCTTGTCCAGAAGCCGTATTACAGCCAGAAACAATTTTCGCGGCGAGACCCACCAGGTGACTCACCGCGGGACAGCCATAGTATTATTGGCGTCCCGGGTCTCGCCACGAAAATGGTTCTTGACTGGAATACGGGTTCTGGACATGATTTTGTCACTTTTTCTGTATAAAATGGGTAAAATTAACAAGATTTAATGGATTCCAGCCAAATTGCCAAATTCTAGTAGTTTCCACCGATAATTCGAAAAAATGAGGTGTTTTTGGGAAAAATGCTGATTTTGTGCTGAAAATTGGCCAATTTCATCAGAATAAGTGTCAAAACTGTGTCCAGAAGCCATTTTCGTTGCGAGACCCGCCATGCAATGGCAATAATATATCATTTTCGTTTCGAGACTCAATTTTATTTCTTTTTTATTCCAGAACAAACGCCTAGCCGTCGTCAGCACTGTCCAGTTCATCCCCTCCCTCCAAACCGTCCGTACCACATTCAACCAACCCGACAGCAACATCCACATTGAGATCCCCCAGTGCAAACCGTTATCCCCTGGCGAAGTGCTCGGATGCACGTCTCCTCGCCTTGATTCTAGCAAATTCGACGCGATTGTCTACCTCGGTGACGGCCGATTCCATCTGGAGTCCATCATGATCCACAACCCGACCATCGACGCCTTCCAATACGATCCGTACTCCCGGAAGCTCACCCGGGAACGATACGATCACGATTTGATGCGGAAGAATCGGACTGGCGCGATTGAGATTGCAAAGAAGTGCACGACTTATGGACTGATCCAGGGAACACTCGGAAGGCAGGGAAATCTGAAGGTCATCGAGGAACTGGAAGCGCAGTTGGAGAAGAAGGGCAAGAAGTTCGTGCGGGTTCTGCTGTCGGAGATCTTTCCCGAGAAGTTGGCCATGTTCGAAGAGGTCGATTGCTGGGTTCAAGTGGCGTGTCCACGGCTGTCAATTGACTGGGGCACACAGTTCCCCAAACCGCTGTTGTACCCGTTTGAGCTGGCGGTCGCGCTGGAAAATGTGAGTTTTCGAAGATTTTATGTTTATAAAGAATCCTAAACTTTTTCAAAAAGGAACGAATGTTTTATCATATTTTTCAAAACTTTACGAATGAGGTGCGTAGGGTCGCCTAGATAGATTTGGCTCAAACTTGGTAAGAGGGTGGCTTAGGACCCCAATAGTCGGAATCCAAACGTATTTTGATGGGAAACTTGTCTGGAGGACGCTACATGCGAAAAGTGCGCTCAGAAGCCAGTTTTTAGGCTTGAAATCACCACTTTCACGTAAAAATTACTCATTTCAATGCCTTGGCCTAAAAAGGCCTGAAAACTGGCTTCTGAGCGTACTTTTTTGCATGTAGGGTCCTCCAGACAAGTTTCCCATCAAAATCCTCTCGGATCCCGACTATTGGGGTCATCAGCCACCCTCTTACCAAGTTTGAGCCAATCTACCTAGGGGACCGTACGCACCTCCCTTGTTATTATCGTTGCAACTAAAAAGTTCATCGGGTAGATTTACGGAGTTGCGGGTCTCGCCACGCGCGAAAGCAAAACGTGCTGCGCCTTTAAAGTACGGTAGTTGCGCAATTTGTCTTTTTCCACTATTTTTCTTCATTTTCCTCGGGTTTTCAACCGATTTTCGCATTTTTCACACAAAAAATACTCTTTTTGTGCTTTTTTTATGTAAAAATAGCGAAAATCGGTTGAAAACCCGAGGAAAATGAAGAAAATTAGTGGAAAAAGACAAATTGCGCAACTACCGTACTTTAAAGGCGGAGCACGTTTTGCTTTCGCGCGTGGCGAGACCCGCAACTCCGTAAATCTACCCGATGAACTTTTGACTTGCAACGATAATAGAACCCTAAAAGATCTGGCTTAAACCAAATTTGTTTTTCAGATCACAGTCCCGACTGACCACTGGCCAATGGACTACTATTCCAACGATTCGCTGGGCCCATGGACCAACAACAATGAAGCGCACCGCCCGAAACGGGAAAGACGACGACCGCATGTTGTCGTTCGATCAGAAGCTTCCTAATTGTTGGTTTTTTGGCGATTTTTGTTGATTTTTCCATTTTTTTTATAAATAATTGTTTCTTTTTTCTCTTTTTTCTTGATTTTTCCAACCTAGTTTGCATCTTTTTTTCAATATTTATTTATTTTTATTTTTAATTAAAAAAAAAAAATTTTTTTTTATTAAAATTTTTTTTTCCAGAACTCGAGTTAGCTAGGGCTCTCTGAAAATGTGTGAGTTATTTATTTTTTTATTCAAATTCATTTTTTTTTAATTTTTAGACTTCAACGAGGACAAATCAAAGCCGATCGGAGCTCGATTCGAAGGTGGAAAACTGGCGAGAAAAGTGCACAAAAGTGTGGAACAGCTGAAGAGACACGATCCGAATGTGGAGGTTTCCAAGGAGCCGACGAGGGTACGGAGATGGGTCTTGAAGCGAAAAGTCTTTAAAAAAAGGGGAAAATAGACATTTTTAGGCCAAAAATGGCAGTTTTCGGGCATTTTGAAGCACAATTTTGACAAAACGTTCTGAATTTTCAAATTTTTTCTCAAAATTGAATAGATTGGTCTGTCTAGACCATCAAATCATTCAAGATATCAAAAATGGGTCTCACCACGAAAATTACCGAATTAGGGAATGAAAAAGTGGAAAATGGTCGATTTTGGTTAGTTCGAAGTGCAAATTTCAAAAATAGTTAGAAAAAAAACAAACATTTCTGTCCTTGGTTGTTAGAAATGTTTCTAGGTCACCTTAACAATCCTTGCTTTCAAAAAATGGGTCTCGCCACGGAAATTCCCGGATTAGTACAAGAAACAGTGAAAAATGATGCAAATTTCAAAAAATCAAAGTTCTAGAACTATATTATTGCCGTCCCGTGGCGAGTCACCGGTTGGGTCTCGCCACGAAAATGGTTTCTGGTTGAAATACGGCTTCTGGACGAGGTTTTGGCATTTTTTCTGATGAAAACGGGTAAAAAGGCATGTATTCAATCATTTCCCGCCAAATTTCAGCAGTTTTCACCGATTTTTAGTAAAAATGAGGTGTTTTTGGGAAAAAGCGGAAAAATACACAAAAGTGCATGTTTTTGTACTGAAAAATGGTGGAAATTGCTGGAATTTGATTGGAAATGATTGAAAACATGCCTCTGTACACATTTTCATCAGAAAAAGTCAAAAAACTTTGTCCAGAAGCCGTATTCCAGTCAGAAACCATTTTCGTGGCGAGACCCGGGACGCCAATAATAACTGAAAAACAAGAATAGTCATTGTTCGGTCTTCTAGAATGTCAATGAGAAAATCAATGAGTATTTCCATGTAATTCCCCAATTTCCAGTTCCTACTCGTCAGCAACAGCAGCATTCTCTGCGGCGTCTCCCTGGAAGAACTCGAGGCCATCTTCCTCCCTCTCGACAACCTCGCCGAGTTCCTCGTCTACCCGAACAAAAGATCCTACTCATTTGTTCAATGTTCATCAATCGATAATGCGATAAGGATTCGAGAAGAGCTGCATGGCCTGGTGCCACCCGAGTTGAAGAGCTCACATCAGCCATTTGTGATTTCGTACGTGAAGCAGTGTGAGTATTGATTTTAAAATTTTAAAATATCAAATCTTTTCTTTTCAGTACCCGAGGCCAGAAAAAGCGAAAACTTCCGTCCGGCCGACTTGGGAATCGTCGAGGACTACATATCCGAAGATCTGGAATTGGAACTTGTCGATCTTCTAACCAATCATCCATCAGTCCAATCCCTTAAACATCGAGCTGTCGTCCACTTCGGTCATGTCTTCGACTACTCCACCAACTCGGCATCCGAATGGAAACCCGCTGATCCGATCCCCCCGCTCATCAACTCCATCATCGACCGACTCATCGCCGACGGCTATATCCAAGATCGACCCGATCAGATCACCGCCAACGTCTACGAACCGGGCCACGGCATCCCGTCGCACTACGACACCCATTCGGCATTCGACGACCCGATCCTTTCGATCAGTCTCCTCTCGGATGTGGTGATGGAGTTCAAGGATGGCGCCAACTCTGCCAGGATTGCTCCGATCCTTCTGAAAGCCAGATCGCTGTGCTTGATTCAGGGCGAGTCGCGGTACAGGTGGAAGCACGGGATCGTCAATCGGAAGTACGACGTGGATCCGAGAACGAATCGGGTGATTCCGAGGAAGACAAGGGTGTCGTTGACGCTTCGGAAGATCAGAAGGCGGCCGTGCGAGTGTCAGTGGAAGGAGTTTTGCGATTGGGATAGGAAAGGTTGGTTGTTATCAAAGCCCACCACGAAAACTTTATCTCAGGTGAAATGAGCGTTCCCTCAAGCGAAGACCTGGCCCTAAAGCTCGAGAACTCTTACGTCTCGGATGTCTACGAGAACATCGCCTCTCACTTCGACGAGACCCGCCACTCGAGCTGGAAGGCCGTGAAGCAGTTCATCGACGAGGTGCCACGTGGATCCGTGATGTACGACGTCGGCTGTGGCAACGGAAAGTACCTGATTCCGAAGGACGGACTGTTCAAGATCGGCTGTGACATGTGCATGGGACTCTGCGAGATCGCACTGAAGAAGGATTGCCACGTGGCACGATGCGATGCACTGCACCTTCCGTTCAGGGATGAATCCGCAGATGCAGCTATTTCCATTGCTGTTCTACATCATATTGCCACTTTTGAGAGGAGAAAACGGATGATTGAGGAGCTGCTTCGAGTTGTGAAGGTTGGCAGTAAGATCTGTGTGACGGTCTGGTCGATGGATCAGAGTCAGTCGGAATACGCGAAGATGCGCGGGAACAAGGATGAAGTGAAGCGGACGGCGATGAAAAGTGAGAAGAATCGATTGAAAGTGCACGATGGCAAGGATTTCGAGCAGCAGGACGTGCTGGTTCCGTGGACCATTGATCAGAAGGGCGAGACGTTCCTCCGATACTACCACGTGTTCCGGGAGGGAGAAGCCGAGCATTTGATTGGAAGTGTCGAGGGATGTGAGCTTATCAGTGTGGAGAAGGAGCAGGGCAATTATGTTATCATTGCCAGGAAGGTTTAGGTGGATTTTTGATTTGTTTTGTTTATTGTTAGTGATTGAATAAAGTTGTTTTCTATTCAGATGCAATTACTGGGAAACAGCTTTGAAAGTTGCATTTTTATTATTGATTATTGAAAAATTGAACAATTTAGAGTGAACATTGAATTATTATGAGAAATTATTACAATTAAACAGTACATTGAACAGATTATTGGTATTCTGGAGAGGTCTCTGCGGATTCAGAAGAAGACCACGAATAGACGGAAGAGGTGAAAGAGAAGGAACGGAGTTTCGGGTTGACGGTTCTGATCTTCGGAGTGGCGGTCTGCTGGACTTTCGGCACCTTCTTGGTCCGCTTGACGATCTTGAATTTGGAGTAATCCACTCTTTTCACAACGGTCTTCGTGGTCGAAACTTGTTGAACAGCAGTGGTGAACAGGTTGTTGGTGTCCTCCTGGCTCATCAGACTCTCTTTCTTCTTCTTCTCGATGATGACCTTCTCATCGAATTTTGATGGCTCGCTTCTCTGATTTCTGGCTTCACGTCTTCTAAGAGTGTCGAACTTCTCGCGGAGCATCTGGAGTTGCACACGGCACGAGTAGTCGTCATCGTACTTGGAGAGAAGCTGTTCGGTTCCAGCATCGATGAACAGCTGCATGCTCGTTCCAACGTTGAAGAGGTGTTGGAGAGCCTTGGCGGGGTTGCGGCCGAGGACAAGATCGGCAGTGTAGAAGGCGACGATTTGGGCAGATTTCATCGGAATAGTAGTAGAGTTGGAGGAAGAAGAAGTCGAAACGGACGACATGGTGAGTAGAGAATAGGCAGATAGGACCGATGAGGACGGACGCAAATGGCTAGAATGAATCTAGGAAGGGCTCTCCCTCTCCTTATATACTAAGGTAGTCAAGATGACCGATGTAAAATTATCGGACGCACCTAGCGATTTAACGTTGGCATCCGTTCGGTTACTGTATCGACACATGAGAGAGTGTGGGAAAAAGAGAGAGAGAGAGAAGAGAGAAGACTATGTGCGTCCGATAATTTTACATCGGTCATCTTGACTACCTTAGTATATAAGGAGAGGGTGAGCCCTTCCCAGATTCATTCTAGCCATTTGCGTCCGTCCTCATCGGTCCTATCTGCCTATTCTCTACTCACCATGTCGTCCGTTTCGACTTCTTCTTCCTCCAACTCTACTACTATTCCGATGAAATCTGCCCAAATCGTCGCCTTCTACACTGCCGATCTCGTCCTCGGCCGCAACCCCGCCAAGGCTCTCCAACACCTCTTCACCGTTGGAACGAGCATGAAGCCGTTCATCGATGCCGGAACCGAACAGCTTCTCTCCAAGTACGATGACGACTACTCGTGCCGTGTGCAACTCCAGATGCTCCGTGAGAAGTTCGACACTCTTAGAAGACGTGAAGCCAGAATCAAGACAAGCGAGCCATCAAAATTCGATGAGAAGGTCATCATCGAGAAGAAGAAGAAAGAGAGTCTGATGAGCCAGGAGGACACCAACAACCTGTTCACCACTGCTGTCCAACAACAAACTGCCACTACGAAGACCGTTGTGAAGAGAGTGGATTACTCCAAATTCAAGATCGTCAAGCGGACCAAGAAGGTGCCGAAAGTCCAGCAGACCGCCACTCCGAAGATCAGAACCGTCAACCCGAAACTCCGTTCCTTCTCATTCACCTCTTCCGTCTATTCGTGGTCTTCTTCTGAATCCGCCGAGACTTCTCCAGAATATCAGTAATTTGTTCATTCTCTCTCTTTAATTGTAATAATTTCTCCTAATAATTCAATGTTCACTCTAAATTGTTCAATTGTTCAATAATCAATAATAAATATTCAAATTTTGAAGCTGTGTTTTTCTCTTTCCAATTTCATTCGAATCCCTTCCAAACATCCAACACAATTCCCCATTCTTTAGTCTCATCTCCGTGACAGCTCTCCAATGGCAACCGCCACAAAAAGCAAGCAACACACGAGAAAAAGGGCTCATTTGCATTGCATCCGATGCTCGCACAACTTCTTCCTGTTCTTCTCTTTTTTCGGTTTTCAGGTATAAAAAATGAAGAAACTGATTGTTTTATCAGTGATTTTGTAGTTTTTATCACAGCCTATAACATCAGTGTCAATCAAAACCGAGGATTTCTCTTCGGGGATGTCCTTGAGCCATTGTGCTCTGTGAGCACTTCAGGGAAGACTTTGACGAGTTTGGAGGTTATTGAGGTTTGGGAACTGATAAGCTATCAGTGATAACAATGTGAACTTCAGTTGTTCCATTCCTGGGAGAGATTCACCAGTTCTCAACTCGGCTCCGCTTCAATTGCTGAATACAGAAAGGCTATGCCTTGCTTTCCAGGTTTCTCAATGGAGCGCATTTCCTTTCTCATGCGGTTCTTTAGGACCCACCCTTGACCTGACCGATTCTGAAATGCTTCCCCGATATCCAAATTGTGAAGTTTTTGTGAATATCTCGACATCTACCATGGAAGAAGCTGAAGATCTACTCAAAGAGATTCAGAATGGGCCACAGAGGCCATTGGATGTGTCGCTGAAGTCTGTGATGAATTCGTTGGGGAATCGGCTTCGGAATTTGATTGATTACTTGCCGGATGGGGAGACCAGGAATAAGACGGAGGTAAGTGCGCTCTATGGAGAAGTGGCCTAGGAAATCGGCGGCCGCCAGTCACGATTTTGAGTTTTTGAGTTCCCGCGTAACTGTAGAATGCAAGTGTGCTCTACTTCACTCGATTTGATGTAAGACTCATGATTCAAAAAATTGAATTCCCGCGCATTCAATTTAGGCAAGTCCTCTCCATTTCACTCGATTTGATGGCCTGGAAAACTGGCGGCCCTGCTCCAACGAGAGAGATTTCTTCTGTTCAGTGAAGCGCATTTCCTTATCATATCACTTTCAGACCCTCCTGACCATCCTGACCCATATCAACACCTTATCACCTCCTATCACCAACCCCTCCGCTCAACCCCTCGACTTCTCGGCCCTTCTCTCCTGCTTCAACCTCACCACCCTCCCGAACCTCTCCACCGACCAAACCATCGGTTCCCTCGCCTGCTCCCTCTTATCAATTTGCTCCTACTCCTCCTTATCAGCTAATCAGTGCCTCGCTCAATTTAACATTTCCGAGCAAATGTATGAAGAGTTTGTGAACAAGTCAGTTGGAGAGCTGATCGGAGGAAAGATGGGGAAGATGGTTGTAAACAAGGATTCAGGGATCGGGAAGTTCTTTGGGGACTTGGGAAGGTTCAAGAGGACACCGAAGCCGGAATATCAGAATTTTACGGAATTCGAGGATTCAGAAGGTCTTGAAGACTTCAGTGGAACTGAGCCAAGTTGGAGCCAGCAACCGGTTAAGATGGACGGGCGGGAAGAAGGTTCTGGAGATGGCCCTATTCATCATCATAGTTTTACCTTTGACCCGGAGGAGTTCTTGAATTCGGAAGATTCAGAAGGCTCTGCAGAAGAAGAAGGAAGTGGATCTGAAGACGATGACATCATGAACATTCTTAGAAAAGGTTCCGATCTTCAGTCTTCCCTCCCACCTGACAACCATGACCTCGAGTCACTGCTGGCAACCAAACTGAACACGAGCATTTTGGAGTATGGAGCGTCGTTCGTGAATGACACAGCGTTAAAGTTGAAAGTTGCCATGGTTGTGCCGTCGCTTGGAAGTGAATTTACAGTTGGACAGTTGATGGAAAAGCTCGGGATTACCGATGTTTCGAAGTTGATGGAGCTGTTGAATGCGTTGAGAAGTGTGCTGGGAAATGGTGTTCCAGAAGTTTCTGACCTGGATTTGACCAGTTTTTTGATGGTTCATTGTGTAAATTCATCAGTTTTTCGATAAATTTGATTTTCAGGAAAAGCTATTCGCTTCAACTGTTTCTTCCCAGCAATCATCCGACAGTCTATTGTCGAAATTGAATTTGGCTTACAATTAGTGCTGAACTTGAACATTTTTGAGAAGAATTGTGATAAACAATAAAGATTTCATGTTGATCATATCATGTCTCACGACATCGGAAACTAGTTTTCTTAACATGACTCAGCATATCTTCCTCATTCGTCGGTATAAAATCGCTGCCACTTTCACAAAAGGAACAACTGAACCGTGCAGTTTTCGGGATGGAAGTTACAATGATTGCGTAAGTATTTCGTTAGAATCAATCGATAATTCCAGTTTTCAAATTTCAGTGATGCTAAAGAAGTTTCCAATGAGTGCTTCTCACTCATTTTCCATCGCCTCGACAAGAAATCGATGCTGAATTGTATGTTGGTGAGTTGGCTACATAGATTTTCGTATTATGATCTATGAATTCTAGTCATGCCGCCGATTCGAAGATCTGATATCGAATCACTCGTTCTGGGTCGAACAGGCCCGTCAGCAAAACCGTCAAAATGCGATTCCGTCGTTGGCTTGGAGAAGGGCCGCTGCGCAGAAGAAGTTCCCGGGAAATGAGGATGGAAATATCGATGTGGAGGATTTCAAATTCAACTTGAAGGCAATGATTCTTTCGGGACGCGGATACGCGAAGATTCGTCCGGAACTCAAGCTCATCCCGTTTTTCGAAACCACTCGGATGCGTGCTCTTTATGGAGTTCATCGTTCCGATGACTTTTTGCTAAGAGCTGACGACGGAATCCAGATGCAAACGAGACGTCGTGGCTGCGTATGCCATCCCGATGTCTCCGAGAGATGTTTCGTTTTTCCCGAAGAGTCTGGCTCTATCTACACCTTCATTGATCTAGTCGCTTCGGGAATCGATGCCTGGGTGCTGGATCATGTCCGTCCGACGATTCGAATCACTGAAAAAATTCAGTTTCAATTTCATTGTCGTACGAGATTCACAGTGGCTGCTCAGCTGAACTACAATAAGGCTCAGTGGATTCGAGAGAACGGACAAGAGCAGTTGGCTCAATCTGTGGACAAGCCGAGGTACAAGTCGATTCGGAAGTTAGAGACTTGTAAGTTTCCAGTTCAAATTCTCTATTCCATTTCAAAATTTACTTTTCAGGTACTGAATGGAAAGACGTGACAATCGAATTTAAGGATTACCCATCTGGAATGCGCCACTTGACAGTTCTCAATAGATGCATCTATGGAAGTTGGTTTGGCGGATTCTATGGGCCGAAAGTTGCGAACATTGAGATTCAAGTGATTCTACCGGATGAGCCGATTCTGAAGCCATTGGAATCTGACACAGAGAGAAGACACGAAGACGAAAATCCGGAAAACGAAATTTGTGAAGAAGACGATTATCAATACGACGATTCTGATGACGATGATTCTGATGACGATGATTCTGATGACGATGATTCTGATGACGATGATTCTGATGACGATGATTCTGATGACGACGATTCTGATGACGACCATCCGGAAGAGTGAGAGGAGGCATTTCCGGTTGGGACCGCTCAATCCGAACAGATCCGAAGCACATTTTTCACTTAATGTACACACTCCTTGAAGAGCAATTCGCTTCAACTATTTCTTCCCAGCAACCATCCGACAGTCTACTGTCGAAATTGAATTTGGGTTAATGTTGAACTTGAACATTTTTGAGAAGGAATGTGATAAACAATACAGATTTCATGTTAATGATTCACGACATCGGAAACTAGTTTTCTTAACATGACTCAGCATATCTTCCTCATTCGTAGGTATAACACCGCTGCCATTTTTCACAAAAGGAACAACTGAAACGTGCAGTTTTCGGGATGGAAGTTACAATGATTGCGTAAGTATTTCGTTAGAATCAATCGATAATTCCAGTTTTCAAATTTCAGTGATGCCAAAGACGTTTCCGACGAGTGCTTCTCGCTAATTTTCCATCGCCTCGACAAGAAATCGCTGTTGAATTGTATGTTGGTGAGTCAATACACAGCTTTTCATAAATATTATAATCTATGAATTCCAGTCATCCCACCGATTCGAAGATCTGATATCGAATCACTCGTTCTGGGTCGAACAGGCCCGTCAGCAAAACCGTCAAGATGCGATTCCGTCGTTGGCTTGGAGAAGGGCCGCTGCGCAGAAGAAGTTCCCGGGAAATGAGGATGAAAATATCGATGTGAAGGATTTCAAATTCAACTTGAAGGCAATGATTCTTTCGGGACGCGGATACGCGAAGATTCGTCCGGAACTCAAGCTGATCCCGCTCTTCGAAACGGCACCGGGTCGTGTTTTTCGCGGAATTCGCCGTTCCGATGACTTTTCGCTGAGAGCTCCCGCCGATGGAATCGAGATGCAAATCAGCAGTGCCGTCGGCTGCGAAGGCCATCCCGATGTCTCCAGATGCTTCGCCTTCTCCTTCTTCACTGGCTCCATCTACACTTACGTCGACCTAATCGCTTCGGGAATCGATGCCTGGGTGCTGGATCATGTCCGTCCGACGATTCGAATCACTGAAAAGGTCAACCATCGGCGTGATTGTTCGGCGAGACTCACAGTGGCCGCTCAGTTGAACTACAATAAGGCTCAGTGGGTTCAACCGAACGGACAAGAGCAGTTGACACAATCTGTGGACAAACCGAGGTACAAGTCGGTTCTGAAGGAGTGGGACCAGTGGACTCGTGAGTCGAATTTTCCCTTTTCATTAGAACCAGGCGAACGGCTACGACTCACGCCGTCTCCCTCGCCTGGTTTTCCGCCTTGGGCGGTTCTTCATTCCCTCACGTAGAAAAGCGCGAAATTCAAAAATTGAACGTGGTCGACATAGGCGTTTTTAGAAATGAACACGGGAAAAAGGGCCTAAAATGCCTAGTTTGCGCTCCTGTCCGGTTCGCAAAATAAGGATCCCTTATAAAAATCTCGTGCACCGTGCGGGGAGAATTCTCGACCTCCCACTGGTTGCTGAGAAAATGCTGCGGACGTACACACTTACGAACAAACATACACACATAATATGTCGTTTAATAATAGTAAAAATTCAGTTCGTTTCAGCGACTCCTTGGGAAGATGTGACGCTTGAATTCAAGGACTACCCATCCGGAATGCGCCACTTGACACTGCTCAACACAGGCGTCGATGGAAAATGGTGGCGTGGATTCTATGGTCCGAAGGTTGCGAACATTGAGATTCAAGTCATTCTGCCGGATGAACCGATTCTGAAGCCGCTGGAAGCTGATACGGAGAGAAGAGACGAAGACGACAACCCGGGAGAATGAGGAGGCATTCGAGTGATGATTGACGAAGACGACGAATCGAGAAATGGTAATCCGGAAGCCGACGTTTCCGGAGACGACGATTATGATATTTTTTTAAAAATTTGTTGCGATTATGTTTGTGAAAAGAGTAATTTTCATTAATAAAAGTGTTTTCTTGACAAATATATAAATATATCTCATGGTCGTATCCATATCAATCGGGAATAAACCCAGTGAGCGAATCGAAAGTAGTAAGTCAATGTTGAAAAAAATGAGTAGGTGTATATGAGCGCAGGGATAAATTCGGTTCGTTTCCTTTCCAGTAAAACAATCTATTTACTGGGAAACGAGAATATCGATAAAACACACAGCTTTGATATTTGCATATTTATTATTGATAATTAGGGAAAATTGAACAATTTAGAGTGAAATTATTAGGAGAAATTATTATAATTAAAAAGTACAATTAACAAATTATTGGTATTCTGGAGAAGTCTCGGCGGATTCAGAAGAAGACCACGAATAGACGGAAGAGGTGAAAGAGAAGGAACGGAGCTTCGGGTTGGTGGTTCTGATCTTTGGAGTGGCGGTCTGCTGGACTTTCGGCACCTTCTTGGTCCGTTTGACGATCTTGAATTTGGAGTAATCCACTCTCTTCACAACGGTCTTCGTAGTAGCAGTTTGTTGGACAGCAGTGGTGAAGAGGTTGTTGGTGTCCTCTTGACTCATCATACTCTCTTCCTTCTTCTTCTCGATGATGACCTTCTCATCGAATTTTGATGGCTCGCTTCTCT
>LR539771.1:5235-18672 GCA_900536315.3 Caenorhabditis becei | reverse complement strand
CTGAAAACCTCGAATTTGACAGACATCTCGAATAACTTTCTTTAGAGACGGTATTTTTTCACACTCTAAGAAGCAATCTGTTCCTTGACAATTTCGGAGGGTGGGCCCAATTTTAGAGGGTGAAAAGTCAATTATGAAGGGTCATGTCAGGGTCCTAAACCTGCGCCATTCCAGATTTTGGCAGACTTCGGTTTTCCGGCTCAGTTTCAACTTATTTGACCCTCCAGACATGTCATCCACCCTCCAAAACTGTTAAGCTTCAACATTCATCACTCTCCCCTGAAATTCATCTTCTCCTTCTGATTTTATACCACTTTCTGATAACTTGTCGTCACTAATGCATGCAGCTCGCGGCGCCCGCACCCTCCGCCATAGGCGCGCTGCCGCCACAAATGTCTCTGCCGTCCGCCTGGTCTGCTGGGGAAGCACGCGTGGCGTCGCGCCAGCGCGTCTGCTTGTCAATCTACAGGCGCGAGTTCGATTCCTTGAGAAATTCTTTTTTTTTTGGACCAGAAAAGTCAGGGTCCTTTCCCCCTTATCGCTCACTTCTAAAAAGTCAGGGTGAAATACAGACCATTGAACACGTTTGGGTAAAATACGTCAGAAACTAATATTTGAATATCCAACAAAAGATCTGTCAAGTCCCAGCTTGTGAAAATATTTTTCAGCATAAAAATTTTCACGAAAACTATTCCGGGAATATAAAAGCCACCCTGTATATGTTTTACAAAAATATTTTCCGCTCAAAAAAATTTTTGGCGAGATATTAGCCATTATTTGAAGCAGAAATCTAGATTTGAACAGCGCTCTAAATGACGTGATATATCACGGCGATCGCGTACACGCCACTGTAGTCGACGGCAAAATGTACAATTGTCGTAAAGTTCCGCGGATTCAAATTTTTTCACTGAAAAATCAAGCTACGACGCTCTGGAATTTCGTTATTGTGCCGTTTTTATCGTAAATCTACCCCAAACTTTCAAATGACGCGAATTCAAAATTTTAAAACACATGCCGATTTGAGTCATAGCTGGAGACTTCTTGAACTTTTTTCTGCCTGAATGAATAAACCGACTACTGGGATTTTTTTAAGATGAAAATCTCGACAAAAAATTTACCCGGAGTATTCCTTTACAAGGGAAGTCCGCGAACTTACCATTTGAACTTCTTACGAGACTATATCAGGTCGATAGAGAAAAATTTTCTGATTTTTATGCGTTTTTATTAACATTTTGCAGACGGGCCTTCTGAAATTTTTTATGATTTTTCAAAGTTGAATTATTTCGTCATGCAAATTTGGACTTCTGACAAGTCGTTTCACCTGGTTCCGTTCCTCGTGCCACCGCGCTCACTTCTACTCATTTGGTGACCTGTTTCTGGCGTGCGAGAATGGCCAAGTGGCTAGAGTGGGCGGACACTGTGCGAATGGCGCTGGTTCGAACTTTTTTGCTTATTCTCTTTTATCCTTCGACGAATGTGCTCAAAAACTATGTTTTCCTATAAAAACAGAATGAGAAATACTTTTCATTTCATTGAAGAAGTGCGAAAAGTATTTAAAAAAAAAAGAAAAAAGCAAAAGTTCGAACCAGCGCCATTCGCACAGTGTCCGCTCACTCTAGCCACTTGGCCATTCTCACACACCAGAAACAGGTCAGCAAATAAGTAGAGGTAAGCGCGGTGGCACGAGAAACGGAACCAGGTGAAACGACTTGCTAGAAATCCAAATTTGCATGACAAAATAATTCAACTTTGAAAAATCATAAAAAAAAATTCGGAAGGCTCGTCTGCAAAATGTTTTTTAAAAAAACTCTTAAAAATCAGAAATTTTTTCTCTATCGACCTGATATAGTCTCGTAAAAAGTTTGAATGGTAAGTTCGCGGACTTCCCTTGTTAAACGCGCAGCACGATTTTTGCCGGTGTTCATTACGCACTTCATATGAAAAATAATACTCAAGTTTGAAGTTGCGGTTCTTTAAGTTTGGAGAAAAGAGAACCGGGACCACAGAGGACAGTTTTTATTGCCGCAGACTGATAAACCAGGCAGCAGAGACGTTTTGTGGCAAGACGGGCGTACCTGACAAAGGAACCTTTTAAGTCAAGGTCCAAACTTTGAGAAAAAAATTATACAGGATGAAAGAGGATCTTTTGGTGAGTACGAATCTACTTTCAAAATCTGCTGAGGAGACCTCTAAGTGGGTCAACTTCCAATTTGAACGCTCAAAATTGCAGTGAAAATGACGTGAAAACTGCCTTTTTTGGCTTTTTCACCGTTTTCACGTCATCTTATATAATTTTTTTCTCAAAGTTTGGACCTTGACTGAAAAGGTTCCCTCGTGAGCAGCAAATCTTCCCCTCAAGGTGCCACTCTGTTTGAATTCAATATTATTTTATCTGCTTTCGCAGTACTTCCAAATTGTAGTAATTAAAATTCTTCTAATTTGTTGTTTTCAGGTGCACAACAAAAAACAAACACTTTCTTGTTATTGAACTTGAAATCGCTGAAAGACCAGCAACCAAACTAATTGCGCGAACACCGAAAATCAGAAATCACACAATAGAACACGTTTTTCAAGTTCCCTCCCGTGCGTGAGACCAGTGCGGGTCTAGAGTTTTTGACTTGTAAGTTAATTTTCTCGATTTCTTCTCTCGGAAACATCATTGTTGCAATTGAGTTAAAAAAGTATGACCGCTAAACGCTAAAAAATCAAAATTGCGGCACACGGGCTTTTGTAACGAACAAAATTGTGAATTTATAAAACGCTTTCAAAGGAGTACAGTAAGATGTTCTGCTTTTTTGAGTATCCAAATTTTCACTGTTTTTGAATAAGTTCTTGATCCAAAAACTAAAAAAATTCAAAGTTTTAAGTTTTTTATCTTGAAATTGGTTAAAATTGCTCGGAATCCACTAAGAAATCTTAATTAATCTCGGTCGGAACCCTACAACATTTTACGGATTCACAGTTTTGTTTTTTGCGAGATAAAATCCTCGGCATAAAATTTTAGTGCAAGAAGGAGTTCTGAATTGCAACAATAGCTACTGTTAAAAATTTGGAATCCAAGGCGGAACCAGTTCCTGTGGAAAATTCAGAATTTAAAAGGAAAAGTGAACCTTTTTTGTAGATTCACTGATTTCATGATAAAAAAATTCGTCGTTCTCGATTTAGTGTGCGTGACAATTTTTGGTGCACAAAAGTGATCTTGGGCTCCACTTGCACAAATATTTTGAAAATTTGCTCCGCCATGCTTGTACGTAGTAACCTTCCTATAAGACGGTAAAATGCACACATTGCAGCCTATAGGACGCAAAAGTGATTTTCGGCCTGAGTCTCTTTTTTTCCACTGATTTTCCTGCATGAAATGAAAAAAATTTGTGGAAAATCCACCACGTTGCTCTAAAGTTATATTTATTGTAAATCGACATGAAGCGTCATTTTGGCGCAGATATCAAATTTTGAAAGCTTATTTTAATAGGAGGAGTATTCGAACAACTATTTAACTTTTTTATAGTGAAACGATTAAATTGCATACGCAGAATTTTCTAAAGCAAAAATGAGCCTATGCAAAAAATTGAGTTTAGTATTTCTTTAACTGTTTGAAGTATTAAGTACTGAAATTGTGTTACCCGTTTTCGTCAATGAGATGTAATATTTCACCACTTTGAGAGATTGCATTGCAATTTGTGAGGAAAGTTTGAATTTTTCCTAAAATTGAAAGGTTGGATATTTCTATAACATGGTTGTTTTTTCTAGAAGTTTTTTGAATATATGAATGTTGTTCAAAACAATAGAAGACTTCCAAAAAGGAAACTTTTATAATCTGAAAAATTACTGGAGACATGTTTTGGTTTCTTCAGCACTCAAAATTAATTTTCAGGACTCTCAAATTAGTTTTGACGTGTGTCTTTGTTTTACATGTCCAAGTGCTTAGGCCACAGTCACCAAACTGAATGGGACCTGGTGAATTCGATTGGTCATGGTCGGTTTACTGTAGTGAACTGACCTGAACTTTTCCCCGTTTTTGAAGCGAGTTATGAAGCTTTGAAGTTTGAGCTCATTTTTGGCTCAATCTGGGTTGATGGCCGACATGCCGTTGTTCAATTCCCCATTTTGGTTTTCTTTTTTTGCACTCGTGCATAAACGTTACCCATTGAACAATGGCATGTCGGCTATCAGTCAATCATTCTAGCCACTTGGCCATCCACGGTTGTTTTTTTGGGTGACGACTTTGAGTAGACTTGCGTGGTGGCGCGGCGATCAAATTAAACCAAAAATGAGCTCAAACTTCAAAGCTTCATAACTCGCTTCAAACCAAAAACGGGGAAAAGTTCAGGTCAGTTGACTACAGTAAACTGACCATGACCTATCGAATTTATTAGGTCCCATTCAGTTTGGTGATTGCGGCCTAAGCACTCGGACATGCTATAAACAAAAACATTTTTGTTTAAGATGCGTTCTCTGTAAAACCTGGACTTCCCTTGGCACTAGCGCCGAAAGTTTTTCTGATCTGGACTATACTCGGTCCATACATGTATATGGTTGACCTTTTTCAAAAAACAGTACCAGTTTGGTCCTGTACCATCCCCCTGCCTAGGGGGTGTCAGAAACGACTTTTCGGGTAAAAAAATCTATAAAATTTGAACTTTGAGCTAACCTTAGGAAAATTTTGGTGGGTGTTTGGGGTACCCAGGGAAGTGCACAAAAAATTTGGTGACTCTCAAAAACCACTAGAAGTATGTTTTTTGACACTTTTTCAGTTTTTTCTCAAAAATTTTCTACTCTTCCATATGGATTTTTTATTTTTGCCGTAAAGCCCTCTATTCAAAGGTCATTTTTGTTTTTTTACTTCCTCGAAAATGATTGACCATCATAGAGAAAAATTTAACCAAAGTTAGAGCACCTCTCGTAAAAAGTGTCACCTCAAAAAATAAAAAATTTTATTTGATTTTTGTGAGTAACCTGAAGATAAGAGATCGGTAGGAAATTCAATGCTGATCATTTTTGCAGTTGATCACTTTTGCGTAGAATCATTCCCTGGCGAGATACAGCCGTTTTCCTGAAGAGCACCTCGAGGCGCGGTGAGACGGCCGGTCGAGGGGTGGGCGACTAGCCGGCTCGCGCGCCGAAAACTGCTGTTCACTGTATCAAGCATAACTCTGGAAGGAGACACGGGACAAAAAAGCGATCAACTACAAAGTTGTAGAGGAGACAATTTCCTATCGATTTCACATTTTATCAATGCAAAAATCTTTGGAATTGATTGAGATAAGTTAGCCTGAATGTTAATGTTGTTTAGTTGAAGATATAGCTTTCATAAATGAACCAAAATTATATCTAAAACATGAATTCGATAGGAAATTGTCTCCTCTACAACTTTGTAGTTGAATTTTCCTAAGGTTAGCTCAAAGTTCAAATTTTATAGACTTTTTTACCCGAAAAGTCGTTTTTGACACCCCCTGGACAGGGGGGACGGTACAGGACCAAACTGGTACCATTTTTCATAAAAGGTCAACCATATACATGTATGGACCGAGTATAGCCCAGATCAGAAAAACTTTCGGCGCTAGTGCCAAGCCCCTTCACTAAAAGTCCAGGTTTTACAGATAATGCATCTTAACATCAGGAAAATTTATAATAGTTGTTAAAAGTCCAACAAAGCAATAGCATTTACAGTCTGTTCCAAAATTATAAGACCCCCTGTATTTTGCCAGGCTGGAACTTTCCAGGAGAGATAGAAAAAATGTGTGAGTGCAGTTATTCATCACTTGTCTTGAAACTAACACACCCGAGTTTTCTCGGTGATCGGTCCACTCCCGGCTCCAGGGCACACATGACCCGTTTCTGCAGCTGTTCCAAAATTATAAGACCCCCCCTATTTTTAAAATTTTTTTATTTTTTTTCGAAACCAAAAGTGGTTTTATTTGTTGCCCGGGTTGGTTTTATAACGTTTCTGTTAAATATAGCTCCAGAAAATATTTTTAACCACAAGTTCTAGCCAGCCCTGCAAAGTTGGAAATAACGACGTTTTTCGAGATTTTCTTGATTTTCTCGAAATTTTGAGCGGGAGAAGTTCGGAATTCAGCGTGACTGCAACTGGGCAGTGTTTTCACAACCGTGTACAACAAACTTGACTGAGAAATCACACTGAAAAACCGTTTATCTGACAAATGTAAAAAGTCTCCGAAACTTGAAAAATTTTAGATTTTTTTCGACACCGGAACAACATAAAATGATTGTTCCGGTGTGGTTCATAATTTATCTGTAGAAGTTAGTATCATATGATTTTATAATAACTGGTTATAACACGAAAAAGAGCAAAAAACAACGATTTTCTGATTTGTGAAGATTTTGTCAGATAAACGGTGCTTCAGTGTGATTTCTCAATCAAATTCAATGTACACGGTTGTGAAAACACTGCCCAGTGGCAGTCACGCTAAATTCCGAACTTCTCCCGCTCAAAATTTTGAGAAAATCAAAAAAATCTCGAAAAACGCCGTTTTTTTCCAACTTTGGAGGGCTAGAACTTGTGGTTAAAAAATTTTTTCAGTAGCCAAATTCAACAAAAACGTTATAAAACCAACCCGGGCAACAAATTAAACCACTTTTGGTTTCGAAAAAAAATAAAACATTTTCAAAAATAGGGGGGTCTTATAATTTTGGAACAGCTGCAGAAACGGGTCAAGTGTGCCCTGGAGCCGGGAGTGGACCGATCACCGAGAAAACTCGGGTGTGTTAGTTTCAGGACAAGTGATGAATAACTGCGCTCACACATTTTTCCTATCTCTCCTGGAAAGTTCCAGATTGGCAAAATATAGGGGGGTCTTATAATTTTGGAACAGACTGTATTTCTTAGATGGAATGCTCCCGACATGTCCCATGTCGATTCAAACGGGACTTGGGAGAATCGAAAGACCATCGGTGTGGTAGTTCACCCTCAAAGGGAAACATGTGTCGTAGGGCCTTATTCTCAAAAAGATAAGAAGCAAGTAAAAAAACGAAAAAATAGGTAATTGCCTCTACTTTCCATGAAAAATAGTCTTGGTTTACCAAAAAATATTCTGAGCGTGCTATCTCTAGAAATACAAATTTTGTGATACCTCATAAATCGAAATCTCGAAAACAAACCAATAACTTTTTTTCTAATGAGTGCCATCGTTTTTAACGCGGTTTGTTACGTATAATTGCCTCTCACGACCCCCGAGGCAAATCAATTTCAGAGGGTCAAAAATATGAAAGTTTGTGGAAAAATCACATAAAAAGGCTCAAAATAAAACTTTTTCGTGGGAGATGAATTATTTTTCTTTTTGAAACAGCTCAAACAACAAACTGAAATGTAGAGAACATGTAAAATAACTATCACAAGTCAAACAAAATTTTCTGGGAGCAAGCACAATAGAAACAATTTCAGCTGAAACTCAGAAACGAAGTTTGACTTATCACTGATTATAGCTCCGTAAGAAAAATTTTTAGAAAGTATTCTGAAGCGCGAATCAATAAATAAGTTGAAGTAAAACATTTCTCTAGTTGACCACTTTTTCATAACTTTTATTGTTGAGAAAATATACATATTTTCATAATACTCTTTAACTTCTTTTGAATAAGAAAGTAGATGTTTTGTGTAACTCCACAGGAACTTGTCTAGCTTCTCAACGATTAAAGATATCAAAAATTGGTCAATTAGCGAAATGTTTTACTTCAACTTATATATTGATTTGCGCTTCAGAATACGTTCCAAAAATTTTTCTAACGAAGCTATAATCAGTGATAAGTCAAAATTCGTTTCTGACTTTCAGCTGAAATTTTTTCTATTGTGCTTGCTCCCAGAAAATTTTGTTTGACTTGTGGTAGTTGTTTTACATGTTTTCTAACTTTTAGTTTGTTGTTCAAGCTGTTTCAGAAAGAAAAATAATTCATCTCCTACGAAAAAGTCACATTTTGAGCCTTTTCATGTGATTTTTCCACAAACTTTCATATTTTTGACCCTCTGAAATTGATTTGCCTCGGGGGTCGTGAGAGGCAATTATACGTAACGAACCGCGCTAAAAACGATGGCACTCATTAGAAAAAAAGTTATTGGTTTGTTTTCGAGATTTCGATTTCTGAGGTACCCACAACATTTGTATTTCTAGAGATAGCACGCTCAGAATATTTTTTGGTGAACCAAAATTATTTTTTATGGAAAGTAGAGTCAATTACCTACATTTTTGTTTTTTTAATCGCTTCTTATCTTCAGAAATGATCGAGTTAGAATTATTAAAGTGAGCCTACCAACTTTTCCGAAAAATATCTATTTTCAGCTTTATCTCGAGAATAAGGCCCTACGACACAGGTTTTCATTTAAGGGTAAACTGCCCCACCGATGGTCTTTCGATCACCCCTGCACACTTGCCCCAACTTGTGAAAGTCACACTGTAAAAATATTTTTTCCCAAAATGCCAGCCTGCAAAACTTTTTTGAGCAAACAGTTTTCGAACCATCCCCTCTTCAACCACACGGCACCTTGCACCACTGCGCCACCGACGCCGTTTCGACACGAGTGGTGGATGCGGTAGACATGCGCGGCGGTGGCGGCGGGCGCACGCTTCTTGGTGCGCAGAGGCGGTGTGCAACGCGGCATCTCCAGTTGGAAAAATGGTCCGTTTCAGGTCAGGCGTGGGCAAGGTGCGGCGGGTCGCCGCGAAAAGAGGAGGAGCGATCCTCCTGTTGTTGAAAAACAGGAGCGCAAAAGTTCGGCCAGGGAACGCGGCGGCCACGGCCACGGCGGCGAGAGAGTAACGTGATTTTTGCGGTTTTCAGCCGATTTCGCGAGAACCACTGAACCAATTTGAGAGAATGCGACAAAATATGATAGAGGAGACTCAGGGCTAATGGAAAATACCAAAATTATCAAAAAATAATCGTCAAATCAGCCAAAAAATGACATGTTGCGAGGCGCATGTTGATTTTTCAGGTTTTTTGACATTTTCTCACTAAATTTTTAATTTTTTTCAGGTTTTTGTGCTGGAATATCAAGATTACACGCATACCAAATGGAAAACACGAAGTTACAGTGATTTGAAGATTTTGAGTGCAAAATCCAAACATTTTTTTAGAACACCTATAAAAACTTTCAATGATTTTTTAGACGGACAGGTTAGGGTAGCCATCGATGGGAAATTGTCTCCTGAACAACTTTACAGTTGATCACAAACCAAGAAAATTTTTTTCTGGTGAGATAATTTCAAAAAACTGACGACCACTCCCAAAAAGTCACCAAAAACTACGATTTTTGTCAAAAATTTTATCTCAATGAGCAAAATTCTAGGTGATTAGTGGTCAACTACAAAGTTGCTTCTTTTGTAACTATCAACCCACGAAAAATACAAACAGGCTTCTAAAAAATGTTTTGAATCAAGTTTCATGGCTCTAGTTAAATGACATGTTGACGTTTGCAGAATTGTCCCTCGGCCGAACTTTCGTCCTCCTCTTTTCCTCGGCCACCGCCGGAATTTCCACGCCCTGCCCATGTCTGTTTCAGGTGCGCAGGCTGGCAAATTATTACAACTCGATTTCTATCCAAACGTGAATTTTCTCCTGGAGCCGCTCTCGAAAATAACTTTTAACCGGTAGTACGGGCTTCCTAGTCGACCGATATGAAAGATTTTTTGTGAGTGGGTGCTCCTAATGGGTCTTTCAAACATATCCAAGACCCAGCTAGATCGAACTATTTCGAGCCGACTTCTGCTCAAACGTGAATTTTTGCACTGAAACGTCATTTCGCCATAACTGAAATTCACATTTGGACGGGAATCGGCCAAAACGAAAAAGCCAGCCTGCGAACTTGTTTTCCAGCCTGCATAGACCCTAAAGCATCTCCGTGCAAAATTTTAGCTTGCTACAAGCAAAACTGGCCTTTTATACAGCCGAGAAGACAAAAATACAGTACCCAGCAGTGCTAAATTGAAGGAAAATCGAGAAAAAAAATCGTGCGCCGCAGGCGCGAAATTTTTTGAAAACCCAGCCTGTAAAAGTTGAAAAATAGGTGAGAGCCAGCATGTAAAAAAAAATTTTTTTCACATTTTTTGGGCAAGTGTGCCCTCCTGGTCCCGTTTGAATCGACATGGGACATGTCGGGAGCATTCCATTTTAGTTTATTCTAGGTTCAAGGTTATAAATTGCTTTCGAGGCCCTACTTTCAGCAGTTTTATCCAGGCCGAAACGAAAAAATGGATCCTAAAATGTTTTTGGAGTGTTTTTGGGAAGCTGCAGACGAAAGCACGTTCTAATCAATATCATTTCTGATAAAGAAGACTACAGTTTAACAAAAATTTGTTAACGGTTCATAAGAAGTAGTTCTCCGCTTCATCCGCAGGAAGCCGATATGAAAATTTTTCACAACTGTTGTATTCATTTTGATTCATAAAATTGTTATGTACCTGTATGTGGCAGTTCACAGTTCCACTCATGTACAACTGCATCTCCAACTTGAAATTCGGTCATACTCTTCCATTCTGAAGCAATTCGTACAAGATGTGTGCAATTTCTAGAAGAAAACATTTGAACATTGTTCTACTATTTATTTTTACACTGAGTTCGATGAAACATTGATTACTGGAAGAATTGTGTTATCCAAACACTCTACGATAAAAACTCGGTTACTGTTTGTCATAACTAACGGATGGAATCCTATTCCAACTTGCGCTGTGAAAACACGTGAGCCATTCTGAACTTCCTAACATATCCTCTTTCAATTTTTTTTTTAAATTGACTATTTGCAGAAAAATCATAAGATCCTACAAAGTTTTACTAACCAAGAAATGATCACGGCTTTTGACAAAAAATAACGCGTTCTCTGTGAGGATCGACCTGGGGTATAACTGGCCGCGCCTTAGGGTCTTAGAAGGAAGTCTAAGCTTGAATATTTTATTGGAAGGTAGAAGAAGATTACTGTAGTTTTTGTGCTCCAACTTGGATCACAGGTCACAGTCGGGTTCTGCGAGACCTGCAAGTTCCAAAAATCGAAATCTGTCAAAATAGTTGCAACGAGCTGAAATAAATTTTATTTGATAGGTTCGGTGAAAGTATGTTTTTGTGCAATACAGTAGCGGTCAGAATTTCATATACCATCACAAAAATTTGAATAACACGGCTCAAAATGATCCGTTTGAGCTCAGCTTTGGACATGTTGTACCTGAGTGGACTAGAAGAGCGCCCAAAATTTTTGGTGCAGATTCATAAAGATTCAGATGAGGGACAAAAAAATTTAAAATTTTCTAGAATTTTTTTAAAAATGGGATCCTATAAATGTTTGGGACCCTAACGGCGTGAAAAGTGGTCAGATGGCTCTCAAAATTCTTGAGAGTACGTTTCAATGTACCCCTATTCAAATCCACAAACAGTGGTGTTAAAATTCAGAAGTTGATTTTTTCACTTTTCAGTGATAATTTCATCAAGGGTTCTGAAGTACTGAAAACTCGAAAAATCAACTTCTGAATTTTGACACCACTGTTTGTGGATTTGAATAGGGTACATTGAAACGTACTCTCAAGAATTTTGAGAGCTATCTGACCACTTTCCACGCCGTTAGGGTCCCAAACATGTATAGGATCTCATTTTTCAAAAAATTCTAAAAAATTTCAAATTTTTCCAAAAATTCAAAAAATGTTTGGGGTGTTTTTATGGACCCTAGGGCACATTTTTAAAATATCCGAAACCTCAGAAAAAAATCAGAAAAGTTTTGTTCAGTTTGATTTTTTGGTATTCAGAATTCCAGATGACGTCCCTTATCTGAATCTTTATGAATCCTCACCAAAAATGTTGGACGCTCTTCTAGTCCACTCAGGTACAACATGTCCAAAGCTGAGCTCAAACGGATCATTTTGAGCCGAGTTATTCAAGTTTTTGTGATGGTATATAAAATTCTGACCGCTACTGTATATCAAAGTTTAAAAAATTTTCCGCCGAGAAAAAATTCAGTCTTTGAAAAATATCACTATTTTTCGAATATTTGTCAAAAAAGTGGTCTCAGCAAGAAGTTCCCAAGTGAATTGAAAAATGCCATAATTACCCTAGTTAGTCACTATTATAACTCGCAGCTCACCTAAGGAATAAACCTGCCATCCCGGTTTTTAAAATTTTTCTTAAAAGCACCACCTTTTTTCAATGTATTCTATTCGATCAGAACATATCAATAAACAAGCCATTCGATTAGAAATTCAATTTTGAACAACCTTGTAGTTGATCACTTTATTTGTAGAGCCCTCCTTCAAAAGTTATTTTTTTAGGAAAAAATATAAAATAGCGCCTTTGACGAACAGAAATTTTGTAATCTGTGATAAAAAAGTTATTTTCGTGAGTGTGAATTTTGGCTCATTGTAGATGAAATCACCACCACCTTTTTTGAAATTTTCTCTATTTGATCAGAACATAAAAAAACATGCCATTCGATTGAAAATTCAATTTTGAACAACCTTGTAGTTGATCACTTTATCCATATACAGTGTGCTAAAGGTTATTACGACACCCCCCCCCCCCTGAAAACGTCATTGTGGCTTTCAGAGGCAAGATAGAAAAAATCTGTGAATGCAGTTCTTTTTCCCTTGGTCTCAAACCTATGTACCATAATTTTCATTCTGATCGGTGCTCCGTGGGTTCCAGGAGCCAACTTGGGTGCTCTGACGAGTGTTAACAGTTATTACGTCACCCCCATTTTTGGCGAAATTTGAAAATTTTTTGTGATTTTTTTGGGTTTAGTTGTGCTTAAAAAAATGTTTGTGTGTTCTTTATAACAATTCCGTGAAAATATACTGGCTGTCGTACTTGGAAAACAATTCTAAAATTAGCCGAAAATGCTGAAAAGTGCCGTTTTTAGCGATTTTTTACAATTTTTCAGTATTTCTCGAGACACAAAAATTTTTGGATGCTCTGTTGGATAAAAAATGTGTTTTTACGTATTCTTGAACCCATTGCAGCTTGAGCCCCTGTCTCAATAATTTCTGATCCGTCCTCACAGTCGCTTAACTGACCAGTGGTTACGACAGGTGGGATTTTTGATGGAAATGGCTCGAAAACCGTAGTGAAACCGCTCAAAATGATATAAAAACTGAATTTCTACTCTGTTTAAGTCGGAAGAACCAACTTTCTTCTGTCTCCTGACTTTTAAAAAAATCAAGTTTTTCAATTTTTGCGGTTTTCAGCTTTGGGAGAAATAAGTGATTGTGAGGACGGATCAGAAATTAGTGAGACAGGGGCTCAAGCTGCAATGGGTTCAAGAATACGTAAAAACACATTTTTTATTTAACAGAGCATCCAAAAATTTTTGTGTCTCGAGAAATACTGAAAAATTAAAAAAATTGCTAAAAACGACACTTTTCAGCATTTTCGGCTAATTTTAGAATTATTTTCCAAGTACGACAGCCAGTATATTTTTACGGGATTGTTATAAAGAACACACAAACTTAT
>LR539770.1:90594-111096 GCA_900536315.3 Caenorhabditis becei | reverse complement strand
TTTATCCCCCCTCCCCCATTTCTCATTTTCGCGATTCTAATTATTTTTTCTCAATTTTTTTTGCTTCTAATTTTTCTAAAATTCCTTACATCGTCAGTATCTCCCCTTCCTGATCTGTCCCCCATTTTTCTGTAAATTTTTGAAAAAATTTTCAAATTTTCAAAAATCCCCAACTTTGTATTTTTTTCTGTTTTTTGGGCCAAAATTGCAATTTTCCCGCTGATTTATTTAGAAAATGTTCATAAATTGCTTTGCTTTGGGGAAATTTACAAAATTTTAAATTTTAAATTCAAAAATTTCAAACAATAATGAGAAATAGCCGAAAATGATCGGATTTTACTGGAAAAAATTCCAAAAAATTAGAAAAAATCCCAAAAAAATTTCAAATCCTCAAAAAATCAATAATCAATCAATATTTCGGCTTCTTGTAATCACCGCCGCCTCCAGCGCCGTCCGTCTTTCTTTTATCCATGATTTTGTTGATTTCGTTCAATTCGCGATCGAGTCGTTTCGCTTCCGAAACCGCCGATTGCTTCTTGTTCTTGCGACCGCCCTCGCCATTTTTCATTCCGTACTGATAAGCAGCCTTGGGCATCGCTTCACGGCCCTCCTGGAAAATAAAAATATAGTAGATTGGCCCAAGTTGGTCTAGATTGGCTCAGGTTGACCTAGAGAGGGCCCAAATTAACCTAAATTCTCCCAATTAAGCTAGATTGACCTAGTTTGGCGCAGGTTGGCCCAAGTTGACCTAGATGGGCCCAAATTTGGTTAGATTGGCCCAGGTCGGTCTAAACTGGCCAAAATTGGCTCAGATTGGTCCAAGTTGGTCTAGATTGACCGACGTTGACCTAGATTGGCCAAAATTGGCCTAAACTGACTTAGATTGTCCCAAGTTGGTCTAAGGCGCAGGCTGTAATAAATTGGCCTATATTGGTCTAGTTTGAACCAGATTGACCTAAACTAGCCTGTATTGATCCAACTTTGGTCAAAACTGTGCCTAGGTTAATAGATCGGTCTAGATTGGCCTAAGGTGGTCTAAATTGGCCTAAACTGGCTTGGATTGGTCCCACTTTGGCCTAAACTAGGTGAAAGTTAATAGATCAGCCCAAATTGGCCAAAACTGGCCTACATTGACCCAATTTGGTCTAGATTCGCCTAGTTCGATATAAATTTTCCTGGATTTTGCCTAGATTGACCTAGTTCGGCCCGGATTGGTCTAAATCAGTAAAAATTGGCCAAAATCGGCCCAACTTGGTCTAAATTCGCCTATTCTCGCCAGGATTGGTCCAAATTTGGCCTAGAACGCAAATTTTTAGAAAAAACTAATAAATATGAGATTTTTTACTCGATTATGGGAAACTTTCACAGATTTCAAGAGAATTCAAAATTTTAAAAATTCTAGAAATTTTTATCAAACTTTTAGGTTTGTTCAGACTTTTTTTTCGGAATTTTTCAAAATTTTCAGCATAATTTTTTTTTCTAATTTTTGCAAAAACAGAAAATTTTCCAATTTTCAATTTCTAGCTTCTGGAAATCCATTTTTCTAGACAAAGCCCTCACCATATAAGAGGCGTACTCCTCCTCGGTATCGAAATCCCACCGATTGACCATCTGATTCTTCTTCGGTCCGGCGTCCATCTTCGAATAATCCGCTTCCTCATCCGAATCCCAGGCTCCGCCCATTTCGACAAGTCCTCCCGGATAACACTCATCGTATCCCATCGACTGCTCCAACTCCTTCTTTCGTTTCTCTCGTTCTTTCGCCTTCTCCTTCTCTCTCGCCGCCTCTTTCTCTTTTTCTCTCTGTCTCTCACGCTCTCTCTGCTCTCGTTCACGACGGAGCTCTTCGTCGCGACGATCGCGTTTTGAGGAGGATCTGGAAACATGAAAATTGGAAAAAAACATGGTAATTAGGAAAAATGGAAGGTTTGAAAAATAGTGATTTTTTGAAGTTCAGGCTATTTTTAAAAATCTGATTTAAAAAAATTGAAACTTTGCTTGTAAAAAAGCTTGAAAATGAAAATTATAATCAATTTTTTGGGTTTTTTTTAAATTAAAATTTTCTTTTTCGAATTTCTGATATGATTCTTTTCATTTGAAATGCGTAATGGAGCGTTTTTTTGTCAGCGGGTCTCGCAGGGAAGAGCGGAAAAATCGTGCTGCGCCTTTAAAGGCGACTACGGTAGCGGGGCGATTTACGGGGCGTTTTTTGTGCGATTTTCGGGGTTTTTTTCGGAATTTTCGTTGTTTTCCGTTATTTTTCACGCAAAAACTCAATTTTTGTAGTAAAACCTGTTACTTTATGTCGTTTTACACTAATTTCTTCATGTTTGAGAGAGCAAAACGCAGAAAACTCGTCGGCGCCGGTGAAAAACGGCTGAAAGTCGATCGACTGTCGGCGACAAGCAATAATCGAGGGAAAACGACAGAAATACCTGGAAAGAAGCACAATGAGGTTATGTTAAATGCAGTTGGTATGTTTAATCGATCAAATCTCCCAGAAAAAATGGAAAATTCGTCGGAAAACCTGGAATTCATCGAAAAACCGGCGATTTCGCAGCGAACTGTGCAATTCGAAGGATGGAGGCTTGCGAATGGCGGAACATTGATGAAATCACGAAATGGACGACACGGACAAGCGGAATACTGATTGGTTATGTTCTCCTCATCAGTTTTCCCGTTTAATCGAGGAATTTTGCAGAATTCTCGGCGAGTTCACTGGAAATCGACGGAAGCGCAGCAAGCCAGCGAATCGATGGGCTATTGGCGACAACGACGATTTCTCAAAGGACAATCTGCGAGGTTATGCTAAAATGCAGCTGGTGTCGTTTAAGCGTAAAATTTTACAGTTCTGCACTCGGCGCCATCGTTCGATTCGAAAGAAGCGCTATGAAATGCACGTTGTCGGCGTCGGAGAAGGAGTTCGCTGACTGACGAGGGTCCATCGTGCCCATTGTCTTCGGAAAAAAAAGTAGAAAACACATGAGAAAACTGATAAATATTTGTGATTTACAATGAAACTTTACTGTTGCTCAAAAAAATTTAGATGGAGTCCCCATTTGTGTTGCGTTGCGGAATTGCGAGGCGCCGAGTGCAGAACTGTAAAATTTTACGCTTAAACGACACCAGCTGCATTTTAGCATAACCTCGCAGATTGTCCTTTGAGAAATCGTCGTTGTCGCCAATAGCCCATCGATTCGCTGGCTTGCTGCTTCCGTCGATTTCCAGTGAACTCGCTGAGAATTCTGCAAAATTCCTCGATTAAACGGGAAAACTGATGAGGAGAACATAACCAATCAGTATTCCGCTTGTCCGTGTCGTCCATTTCGTGATTTCATCAATGTTCCGCCATTCGCAAGCCTCCATCCTTCGAATTGCACAGTTCGCTGCGAAATCGCCGGTTTTTCGATGAATTCCAGGTTTTCCGACGAATTTTCCATTTTTTCTGGGAGATTTGATCGATTAAACATACCAACTGCATTTAACATAACCTCATTGTGCTTCTTTCCAGGTATTTCTGTCGTTTTCCCTCGATTATTGCTTGTCGCCGACAGTCGATCGACTTTCAGCCGTTTTTCACCGGCGCCGACGAGTTTTCTGCGTTTTGCTCTCTCAAACATGAAGAAATTAGTGTAAAACGACATAAAGTAACAGGTTTTACTACAAAAATTGAGTTTTTGCGTGAAAAATAACGGAAAACAACGAAAATTCCGAAAAAAACCCCGAAAATCGCACAAAAAACGCCCCGTAAATCGCCCCGCTACCGTAGTCGCCTTTAAAGGCGCAGCACGATTTTTCCGCTCTTCCCTGCGAGACCCGCTGACAAAAAAACGCTCCATTACGCATTTCAAATGAAAAGAATCATATCATGGAATTACGAATAATTTTTTTTTACAATTTTTGAAAAATTTGGGAAATTTCTGAAATTAAGAAAAATTATATAAAAAAATCAGAATTTTTGGATTTTTTGAAAATTTTAATTTTTTTTTGAATTACTGACATTTTTAAATTTCAAATAATCCTTTTTGAAGTAAAATTATTTATTTATTTTTTGAAAATTTTGACATTATTTTTTGAATTTTTAACATCATAAAATTCTGAATAATCAATTTTGGAAACTTCTAGATTTTTGGAATTTTTAGAAATTTTTTTTAAAATTTTGCAATTTTTTAAAATTATTTATTAATTTTTTTTAAATTTTGGGGTTTTAGAATTTTAGGAAAAATTGGAATATTTAGAAATTGGAAAAAATTTTTTTTTAATTTGCAATTTTTTAAAAATTTTTTTTTGAAATTTCATATTTTTTTAAGAAAATTTTTTTTAGATTTTTTAAAATCAAAAAAAAAATTAAAATTGGTGAAAAATCAATGAAAATTGAAAATTTTAGAATTCGGACAATTTTGAAAAATCTAAAATTGGAAAAAAAGATAAAAACTGGTTTTTGGAAAAAATTAAATTTTTTTCAATTTCTAATTTTTTTATTTTGAAAAAACAGATTTAAAAAAAATAAATAAAAAATTGCCCACCTCTGATCACTCTTCTCAAAATACTTATCACTCTGTCTCTTATCATCCCTATCCCGACTTCTCGATCGATTTCTTCTCGGCGGTGACCGTTTACTCCGATTTTTCGATGGCACATAGTCATCCAGATCATCATAAATGCTATCACCTTTGGGCGGCGCGGAAGAAGCGGAAGCCGACGCGGAAGCAGATGCGGAAGGCCGCTCCTCGTCGCGTTTCTTCTTTTTTGGCTCCGCGCGGAGGTGGGAGAGCACTTGAGTCAATTTGGCGACCATTAGGCTGTTGGCTTGGATCGATTGGGCAGATTCGGCACGCGGAACGTCGTGGAGGGATCTGAAGAGGAATGATTGCTTATCAGTGATCAGTGATAAGCTAGGAAAAGTCGTTTCGAGACCCAAAAACTTGATATTCAGACGGAAAATGAGAAATGAACCTAAAATCGGGGAAATCTGGTTTTTTGGCTATTTTTCATAGAAAACAAGTGATTTTCAGTGATTTCTAGCGATTTTCACCGATTTCAGCTTGAATTCATCAAAATTGCTTGGTTTTTGAGTAAAAATAACAGATTTTCCATAATTTTAGCCAATTTTCAGTTTTTCAGCGATTTTCCAGTGAGAATAGGTCATTTTTGTTATGTTTTGCCCTGGATTGGCTCTAAATTATCGGTTTTTGTTGGAAATTTGTGAAAATCAAGCGAAACTTTCAGATTTTCTTGGATTTTTCAATTTTCTGTCAGAATTTTCTGGTTTTTGTGAGATTTTCCCCGATTTCCAGCTATTTTCCAGTAAAAAGTGCCAATTTTCAACAATTTCAGTCGATTCTCAATGAATTTCGCTGAATTTCGACGATGTTTGTCAATTCTTTGTATAAAAAACGAGATTTTTCTGATTTCCAGCTTGTTTTCAGTTAAAATACGGCATTTTCTACGATTTTCGTAAAAAATCGTTCAAAAATCACTGATTTCAAGCTAAAAACCTCGATTTTCATGGATTTTGAGTTATTTTTCATGGTTTCCCGCCAATTTTTTCATAAAAAATCACCTCAACAACGTCGTCGGAATATCGTTATCTTCGTCTTCCAATTCGACCACATAAGCCATTCTTCCCTTCGCAAAATGATCATTTCGCTTCGGAACTTCGGTTTTGAACAGAACTCGATGCATTGATCGGACCATTCGATTCTCCGAATGAGATTTTTCGAGTTCCTGAGCGAGGAGAGCCGCTTCCGATGGTTTAGCGTCTTTTTCGTCCTGGAAAAATGGAAAATTGAAAAAAAAAAATTTTTTCCCGATTTTCATCTGTTTTTACAAGCAAATACTTGATTTTCCCTGGAGTTTTTATGAGAAATTTTTTTTTATGTGAACGTGAAAATCTTGGTCAATTTCATTTTCACGTGAAAAATCTAGGTCAATTTCATTTTCACGTGAAAAATCTAGGTCAATTTCATAATCACGTGAAAAATCTAGGTCATTCTCATTTTCACGTGAAAAATCAAGGTCAATTTCATTTTCACGTGAAAAATCTAGGTCAATTTCATTTTCACGTGAAAAATCTAGGGCATTTTCATTTTCACGTGAAAAATCTAGGTCAATTTCATATTCACGTGAAAAATCTAGGTCATTTTTATTTTCACGTGAAAAATCCAGGCCATCACGTGAATCTTTCTCCATTTTTTTTTAAATTTGAAACTCACAAAAGCCGCCTCAATATCATCATCGTCCTCTTCATCATCCTTCGTCATCTCACTTCGAACTTTATTCAACAACGAATAATCGAGTCCTTTCACTAAATGAGTGTGTTCCAGATCTCCTCCAAGATATTTCGACTCCAAAATCGCCTGTTTTCTCAGATCCGCTTGATCTCTAGCTGTACGGGCGTCACCGGGTACTGCACGATAGGCGGCCGTCAGTTTTGAGACGTCTTCTTTTTCCTGGAAAAAATAGGAATTAATTTTTGGGAAATCTAGAAGGTTTTTGACATTTTTTTTGTAAAAATTTGAATCATTGGGAATTTTAGAAAATTTAAAAAAATTTTTGAAATTGAAAAAAAAAAATTTTGTAAAGTTTTGGGAAAAAAATTTTTTTTTTCTGAAAATTGATTTTCATTTTTTTAAAAACAATTGTTGACAGCTTCTAGTAAAAATTAAAAAATTTTTAAAAATTGAAAAAAAATTTTTCATGAAAAAATTTTTTTTTTTTCAAATTCATCTCATTTTTTTCACTCACATCTCCCTGTTTTCTCCGTTCCGCCGCTCGATCTCGATAATTCTTCAGAATGCTCTTCAAATGAGCCTCATCCTCATCAGCTTCGGTTTTTTCCTGAAAAATGACAATATTTCTAGAAAATTTCTGGTTTTTATTGATTTTTTAGTGAAAAATCGGAAAATCTGGGGATTTTTGCTGTTTTTCTTTATTTTTCTTGAATTTCAAACGTTTTTCAGTGATTTCAAGGCTTTTTATTGCTTTTCCCACAATTTTTCCCTCAAAAACCTACCCTTTTGGTCTTGGCATGCCCGGCAGCCTGTGGTTTCTTGAATTTCGCCGGTTTCAGGTGTTTATGCTTGAAACTCGCTGGTTTTTCGCTACTTTTCGGGTCCGCTGGTCGGGCAAATGCTGAAACAGCCGGGCGGTCACTTCTGGCAGAGGTGAGCAGCTTTCGGAAGTCTTCGTTGCGCAGATTTCTGGAAAAAGGGGGATTTTTTGGTTTTTCAATGGTTTTCTTGACTTACGTTGGATTATCCGCCATTTTGTATTGTTTTCTTGCTCTGGAGCTTGTCTTTGGCTAGGAATTCCCTGTAAAAACAAGATTTTCTTTGGATTTTTGATTTTTAATGAAAAACACAATTTCTCAGCGATTTCTGGGTTGAAATGCATTAAATAAACGTTTAAAATGTTTGAAAATCAATAATGAACACATTTATCACAAGAAAATCTAGAAAAATGCACTGAAAAATAGCAAAAATTAAGAAAAACCATGAAATTCGAATAAATAAAAATAAGTTTCAGTGGAGCGCGTTTGCCTCGAGGACTAGGAAACTTCTCTTCCACGGCCACGCTAAACACAGCGCAAACGGAATTTCGGAGCGTCGTAGTCGGGTAGATTTACGCCGGGAAATTTGATTTTTGCCCAATTTTAGTCGAATTCTCGCATTTTTCCAGTAATTTCCGCCAGGATTAATGATAAAATTTATTTAACAAAGATAAAACTCGAAATCATTGATTGATAACAGATGATAATCATCAGAACCCGAAAAAATCAATAAATAATTTAGAAAAATCGGAATAATGCGGGAAAAACGGGATTTTGGTCGGAAAAGGACGGGTAAAAAGGGGGAATTGATAAGAAATCGATAAAAATGCAGAATTATCACTCATCATCTGAATCCACCGGCTGTTCGGCCACTTCTCCGGGCATTAGGCCGACTCCGCCGCCGGCGATCCATTGTTCTTTGCGGCGTTCGTCGAGAGACGGGATTAGGGCTTGGACACGAGAGAGTTGGGTCTGAAATGGGCGGAAATAGAGATTTTAGAAGGTTTTTGGGGGAAAATTGTGGGAAAAGTGTGTAAAAATTGGGAAAAATTAGGAAAAACTGGAAAAAATCGGAAAAAAAACCAGGGAAAATCGAAAAATCCAGGGAATTTCAGAGAAATTTCAATTTAAATTTTATGAAAAAAAATGTTTTGGAGCTAAAAATACTAAAAGGAACGTTCAGAACTTGTATTCTCGCATTTTATCATGAAATCGATGTTTAAAAATGAAAATTAAATTAAAAAATTTTTTTTAGAACATTTCAAAAAAAAAAATTTTTCAATTTATTAAAAAAAATGTATTTTTTTAAGATTTTAAATTTTTTCTTAATTTTTCAAAATGTTGATGCATTTTTGATCGCTTTTTACAAAATTAAAAAAAACAATTTATTTAAAAAATTTGAAAAAAAATTTTAATTTTTCAAAATTAATTTTTTTTCCAGGTTTTTGATTTTTTTTTTAAATTCACTGATTATTGATTAATTTTTCAATTAATTTTTGGAAATGTTTTTTTTAAATTCAAATTCCCCCTCACCTTATGACTCTCCCGTTCCTGCTCGGTCACCGGAACGTATTCCCTTTCGACTTCTCGCATAATCTGTCCAACTCTGCGAAAAATCGATAATTGATAATCACTGATAACACAAAAACCTGGCCACAGTCTTCTCCAATGCTTCCAAATCTTCAGGTCTCGTGCTGCCGGCCGCCCATGAGTCCTCCTCGATTCCGAGCAGTTTTCGGAGGAATTCGCGGAGGATTTCGTCGGATTTTCCTGGAAAAAGAAACAAATTGAGTACGGTGATTGATGAGATAAGAATTATTGTACTTCAGAAAGAAAACATAGTGTTTTTAAAAATAAAAAAATTTCAGAAAAAAAAATTTTTTTTTTTTGAATTTTTTTTTTCGTAAAAAATTGAAAATATTTTTTTTTTCAATTTTATCATTTTTGATAATTTATCAATGATAAGAAATACTACGATACTTTAGAAAAATGCCACTACTTTTTAAAAATTTGAAAAGAAATTATTGAAAAATTTTCCAAAAAAAATGTTTTTCAACTTTTTCCAAAAAATTTTTGAAAGTTTGAAAATTCATTTTTTACCACCATTTTTTCTCAAATTCTTAATTTTTAATTCTACTGATAAAAGATAACAATATCACTAACCCTGAGCATGAAGGCCATAATTGATGGCGGCCAGTGCGATTTGTGACGGTGGGTACATCAGAAGGACGTCGGTTTGAAGGCAAGTCTGAAAATTTGGAAAATTTAAAAATTTAAAAAAACCAATCGGACTAATAATTAAAAAACATTGCAAAAATCAATAAATCTAGGTTAAATTTTCGAAGAAAAAAATTATAAAAATTAAAATAAAATTTCACTTTTTCTTTCATTTTTTAAAAATTTTTAAATTTTTTCAAAATTCAATTTTTCTTAAAATGCCTATTTTCTGAGATATCCAATTTCCTAAAATTTTTCGAAAATTTCAAATTTACCTGAAAAAATCGCATAGAATCACGACGAATCGATTCGAGATCAAAGTTCAGAAGCAGCAAACGCGTTTTCATGTCCATCAGATGACCTTCGAATGGTCTGAAAGGTCAGAGGGTTACTGTAGGGGCCTGGAAGTCGTGGCAAGACCCAATCGGTTCATTTCCAGGGATTTCATTGAAAATTGACTGAAAACCGGCTGAAAATAGATGAAAAACTCAATTTTCGTTTGAATTCGACCAAATTTTATAAATTTACTTTTTGAAAAATCTTTTTTTGAGTGATTTTTATTGTACGAGCCTGGAAGTCGTGGCGAGACCCAAATGATCAATTTTCAGTGATTTTAGTTCAAAAACCAGCTAAAATGACTAATTTTCACGGAATTCTGCTCAAAATCAGTGAAAAACCCTATTTTTGAGCGATTTTTACTGGATTTTTCAAAATTTTCCTTGTAAATTCATATTTCCTTTCGATTTTGTTCTGAATTCGACTAAAAACTCACCGATACGGACAGTGAACCGTCAGATTGTAATTGAGCAGTTTCATGAGCTCCGGCTCCAACTTCAGAATGCGTTCGGCGTTTTGACGGGGCTCTCCGACGCTGGAAAAATGGGAATTGTAAAAAAAGTTGTCCTTTCCGCTGCGAGACCCAACTCACTTCATATTGCCCACGAATTCGTCGATTGTCACGTAGAACTCGTCGATTTTCATGGCCAAGTAGAAACAGGCCATCATGACCATCTGCAAAATGGGGAATTCAGTGGGAAAATGTTATTTTTGATGAGTTTTGTTCAAAAATAGGGGATTTTTCAGTGGATTTTGGCCAAAAATGAGCCAAAATCACTGATTTTTGATGGATTTCCGATTTTTCAGAAGGATATTCATATTTTCACAAGGATTACTGAAGTCTAGTGCTGTTTAGCTGGAAAACCCCTGAAAATGCTTGAATTTAATGGAAAAATGATGGTTTTCGGTGGATTTTGACCAAAAATCAGTTGAAATCGCTGATTTTCTCTGAATATTGGTCAAATTCTTGCTTTTGTACAGGATTTGTCAATTTCAGAGATCAATGCAGCATTTTTGGCAATCGTAGCTTGAAAACCACTACAAATGATTAAATTTCATGAAAAAATGTCAATTTTTAGTGGATTTTGACTAAAAATCCGGCGAAATCACTGATGTTCGAAGATTTTCCGCATTTTCCTGATGATTTTCACATTTTCTAGGAGGATCTTTATATGTTCATGAGAATTGCTGATTTCTGGTGTTGTTTAGCTGAAAAATCATTGAAAATGCCCAAATTTCATGGAAAAATGCCAGTTTTTGGTGTATTTTACTCACAAAATCAGTAATAATGACAGATTTTTGTGATTTCCGATTAGTTTTGATGATTTTTGTCAGTTTTCAGCTAGAAATCACTGAAAAATGACGAATTTCAGTGAATTTTCATCAAAAATCCGTCAATTTCCCTGTTTTTTGGTTATTTTTCTATGAATCCTGGTGATTTTTCGATATGTTTCTTGATTTTTGCCTCTTTTCCATGATTTTATGTCAAATTTACCCTGACAGACGTGTCCGATGGTACCCAAACGAGAAATGCGCGTTTGAAGTAGGAAAGGGCGGTCCATTTGACAGAAGGCCATATGTGGGGACGGAATTTTTCGGCGAATCTGAAGGAAATTGGGATTTTTGAAATTTTTGGGAGGGAAATTATTGATTTTTGGATGATTTTGTGGATTTTTGGGAATATTCGGAATTTTTTGAAAAAAAAAACAAATTTTAAATTAGTTTTGAACATTCCAAAAAATTCTTTTGAATTTTTGTTTTTTTTTTTTCAAAATTCAAAATTTCACCAAAATTTTTGAACTTTTTGATAAATAATTTTTTTTTCGAAATTCCGAAATTGAAATTTTTGTTTTCCTATTTTTTTTCTGCAATTCTGATTTGGCCAAATCTTCCAGTTTTTTTTTAATTTCAGGATTTTTCAAATTCCCCGCCAAGCCATTTTTTGAAAATTTGCAAAAAATGTGTGTTTTTTAAAATTTTTTTCTCAACTCTTGATTTTTTTAATTTTTTTTAAATTCAAGTTTGTCAAAATTTTCTAATTTTTCAAATTTCCCGCCAAACCCACTTCAAAGCGGCATCCTCAATCGATCGGATCATTCGCAACTCTTCTTCTGGTGTCACGAACATTTCCAGCTCTTCCGGTGTTATCACTGATTCGTATTTTTGACGGAATTTCTCGTTGATCTGAAATAGGAAAAATTGATAAAAATTTTAATAGAATAAAGGAAAAAGAAAAAAAAAGGAAAATTTCAAAAAGAATTCCGGATTTTTTAAAAAAATTATTCAATTTTCAAAAATCAGAAAAAAATTCTATATTTTTTTGAAATTGAGGAAAAATACAAAAAAATTTTTTTTTTAATCTGAAAATACAAAAAAAAAATTCTAGAAATTTTTTGAAAATCACAAAGTATTAGAATAATGGGAATTTTTGAAAAATTAGGAACAATTCTAAAATTGATAGATTTTCAGAAATTTTTTTTGTAAAAATTCGGAAAAATTCTAAAAAATTTTGAAAATCACAAAAATAAAAATAAAAATTGTAAAATTACGAAAAAAGGTTATAAATTTTTTTTTAATAAAAAAAAATTTAAATAAATTTTTTCGAATTTTTGAAATGACAAAATAAATTTTTATACAGTAGCGAACTTATGTTTATACCCTTTTTTTCCGACCATCATAACTCGGTTCAAAATTGATGAATCGACTCCGTTCTTGGACAGATCGATCAATAAACTATTCAGGACCATGCTCCAGTTTTTTTGGAGACATTCGTCAGGATTCAGATGAGGCACGTCATCAGAAGTGGGGACGACTCCAGGTTTGAAAAAAAAAGTTTTTGCCTGATTTTTTTCAGAATTTCTAGATAGTGCCAAAATGTGCCCTAGGGTACCCCAAAACACCCCCAGAAGTTTGGTGACCTAAAAAAAAGTTTTCGATTTTTTATGATTTTTTGAGTGAAATGGTCCTGAAACTCTTGAGGTGCGCAGCCGCCCGAGGAGTTGTCTGATCGGGCTACAAACTCTTGAGAGTACGTGCCGATATGGTCCTTATCGAATGCCAAATCAGGAATTCTGAAATTCAGACATAAATTTTCCAGTGTTTCAGTACTCCGGAGCTGCGGTTCAGAATAGCACGAAAAATTCGGAAAATTTATGTCTGAATTTCAGAATTCCTGATTTGGCATTCGATAAGGACCATATCGGCACGTACTCTCAAGAGTTTGTAGCCCGATCAGACAACTCCTCGGGCGGCTGCGCACCTCAAGAGTTTCAGGACCATTTCACTCAAAAAATCATAAAAAATCGAAAACTTTTTTTTAGGTCACCAAACTTCTGGGGGTGTTTTGGGGTACCCTAGGGCACATTTTGGCACTATCTAGAAATTCTGAAAAAAATCAGGCAAAAACTTTTTTTTTCAAACCTGGAGTCGTCCCCACTTCTGATGACGTGCCTCATCTGAATCCTGACGAATGTCTCCAAAAAAACTGGAGCATGGTCCTGAATAGTTTATTGATCGATCTGTCCAAGAACGGAGTCGATTCGTCAATTTTGAACCGAGTTATGATGGTCGGAAAAAAAGGGTATAAACATAAGTTCGCTACTGTATCAAAAAATCAATTTTCCTAATTTTTTCTCTTATATTTTACCAATTCTCCTTTTATTTTTTTATCAATTTATCTAAAAAAAACCCACTTCCTGCCTGATAATTGCCAATTTCTCTGCCGTATACGTCCATTCTCGTTTTTGTGTGCTTGTGGCGTACATTTTTGGCTAAAAATTGCAAAAATCACGAAATATTGATAAAAATCAAGGAAAAATCTAGAAAAATAGTAAAAATCGGCTGAAACCGATGAAAATCAAAAATTGAAACCCCAAAAAAAAATTTTTCGATGAATTTTAAAAAATCAACAATTTCCATGAAAACATTGCAAAAAACACAAAAAATCAACAAAAATTCGAGAAAAATCTTAGAATTATTTCCTCTTATTCTTCATCTTCGCCTCTCTTTGCTGTTTGTGCGATTTGCGATTTCCGAATTTTTGGAACGCTCCACGTCGCTTTTTCTGCTCTTTTTCACGGATTTCAGCGTATCTGGAAGGGGAAAATTGATGAAAAAATCAACATGATTAAAAAATTTTTTTTTTGAATTATTTCCATTTTTCAGCCAAATTTTCACCCAAAAATTTAATTTTTCTTTATTTTTGCCAATATCACTCATTTTTTATTTTTTTTTTATTTTTAAAAAAAATTTTAGTTTTCTTGAATTTTTACATTTTTTTTGATGATTTTAAAAATGTAGAATTTATTTTTTTAATTTTTAAAAATTTAAAAATAATTTTCAAGTTTTACAGAATTTTTGAAATTTTTTTCCGATTTTTAAAAATGAAAATTAAAAAAATTAGAATCAAAAATTTTTTTTTCATTTTTCAAATTTCTAAAACATTAATTTCCACCAATTTTTACAAATTTCAGCTCAATTGTCACCTAAAAAATCAAAATTTTCATATTTTGCCAAATTTTTAATTTTTTCGAGCCTTGGACATTAAACCTTTTTTTTTGATTTTTAAAAATATTTTTCAAGCTTTCCTGAATTTTTATAAATTTTTTGAAAATTTTAATAATTTTCAAAATAATTTTTTAAAAATATAATTTTTTTTAATTTAAAAAAAACCAGTTTTCTATCTTTTTTTAAAAATTTAAAATTTCCTAAAAAAATTCAAATTTTCCCCTATTTTCCCCAAAATTCACTCACTTTTTCTTGGCCTTGCTCAACGATTCCTCATTATGGAGCAACTCATCGACCATCGTCTTCTTTCTCTCCTTTTTCAGCATTCGGCTCGAGTAAAAGTCTTCTGGAGCGTCAACGACACGTCCGACCTGGAAAAAAAGCAGATTTTTGAGAAAAATTGGGAAAAGTCGATGGAAAATGACCAAATTTGACTATTTTAGCTTATTTTTGGTAATTTTTCGAGATTTTTAGCTTATTTTTTTATCATTTTCCCCCAATTTCTCACCTGGAAGTACTTTGGCAGCACCGCCCTGTCATTTCTGCGATAATGAGCCAATGGATCGATAGTTCCGCGCATTTGGATGAATTCCAGGTCTCGTTTGGCTTCATCAGTGAGTTCAGTGGCCGGAAGGTTGAACCAGTTGGATCCTTTGGTTTTTTCGCGTTCCGCCTGTAATTTTAATGTAATTTTGATGATTTTTTTGTGATTTTCAGTGAAAAAATGGTCGAAATCAGCCAAAATTGACAATTTTTCACGATTTTTGGGTCAAATTCCATGAAAAACTCACTTTTCTGGCTCTAGCAGCCGCATTTCTGCCTAGAAGACGTTTCTGCGGCTGATGGTTGTTCTCGAACTTTGGGCCGACCACTGCTTTTTCGAGAAGCTGGAAAATTGGACGGTTTTCTGAGATTTTGGCGATTTTTAGCAGGTTTTCTGGTTCTAATCTATGAAAAACAGGTTTTTCTTAGATTTCCTGCAGAAAATCCTATAAAATTTGAATTCCCACCTCTTTCAAGTCCTTATCCATCTCATACGGCTCCAAATAGTTGCCGCCGAGCAGATCGGCCGCTTCGAACGCTCCTTCTTGAGCTTTTTGCGTATCCTCGTCACGATCAATCACAAAAAGATCATCATCGTCGATTTCTGGCGTTTCCACGGTTTTTTTCTGGAAAAAAACCAATTTTTTGCGATTTTTCCGGAATTTTCTCGATTTTACCTGAATTTTTGGCTTTTTCGCTACAATTTCCACGTCAGAATCCGAGTCTTCACTGCTGGACACGTCGGGATTTTGCGCTTGACGCAGCTTTTTGTAGTAGAGCGCTGACATGCCTGGAAAAATTCAAATTTCTTATTTTTGCCAGTTTTCGCGATTTTCTAGGCGATTTAGGCGGAATTTATGGTTTTAAGGTGCGGAAAAAATCAATAAACCTGTTAAAAATTGAATTTTTCAGAAAAAATGAAGAAAAACGGTGGAAAATCGAGGATTTTTGTGGGAAAATGCGAAAAATCGGCGAAAATGAAAAATAGTTGGCATTGGAGCGCGCTTGCAGCGCGGGGGACTAGGAGTTTTCTAGGTCGCGGCCATGGTGTATTATTACGATTTTGGCGTAAAAAAGAGGGCAAATCGCCGCCAAATTGAATTTTAAGCAGGTTTCAAAGGGGAAGTGATGAAAAATAGCAAGAAAAATAAATTTTTCATAAAAAAAGTGCAAAAAATCATGTGGTCTATGTGATTTTTTAAGGTTTTCAGTGATAATCACAATCCATGCCTCTTATCAAGTCTTCTCACCATCAATTCTCATCTCTGACGTCTTCATCCCAACTTTTTACGCATTTCCCCACTGCCAATCGTCCAAATATCCGATTCAATGTCTCTTATCTCCAAATTTCCCGTTTTCTCTCCAATCTGACTACTTTTTCACCGATTTACCGGTCGGCGCGCGCCTTTTTAAACGGCGCCGATGGGCGATGAGTGATAAGTGATTCGGCTTGCCTGATTCGGTCGTTTGACTCGATCGGAATGGGTTTGCAGACGCTAAATCGCGAGGAGGATGATCCAAAGACCAAGGTGAGCCTATTTATTTAAAAATTGAGTGAAAATTTAGTTTTTTTAAAAATAATTTTAGCCCAGATCCTAAGAATTACGCTGAAAATAGCAATTAATTGGCGAAAATTGGCAAAAATTGACAAAAATTCGAAATTTTCGAATTTTCGGGTATGCATGTGCGCTCCAGTGTTAATTTTGAGTTTTAGCGGCTTTGATGGCATTTGTGAATTTTTAAAAGTAGTTTTTCGTATTCAGCATGAAATTTCCAGTCGATCGACATAAAAACCGAAAATTTTTGGAAAAAAAATTTTTCACCCGAAAAAAATTAGCTTTGAATTTTTTTTGGCTTCAAAACTTCGAAAAATAGGGGTTTTGTACAGATTTTTCAATGAATAAGTGTTAAATTTATAGATATTTTCAAAAAATGAGCAAAATTTCGGAAAAAATAAAATTTCGGGCCTGTGAAAGTGCGCTCCAATGCAAAACCTGGAAATTTCGAGTTTTAGAGTGATTTTTGGATTTTTTGGGGCATTTTTTCGAGTTAAGCGATAAATTCCACAGCGATTAGTGCCAAAACAAAGCAAAATTCCGAAAAAATCAAAAACATGTTCTGAAACATGTTTTTCAGCGAATTTTGTACTAGAAACATGTTTCAAACATGTTTTTTCACCTAAAAACATGTTTTATCGTCAAATTCGTCGCAAAATCATGATTTTTCTAGAAAATTCTTCAAAAACCTGTTCTAAAACATTTTTCAAACAAAAACATGTTTCAGATCAAGTTTTCTGTTTTAGAACATGTTCGAAACATGTTTTTGTCAAATTTGATCCAGAAACATGTTTCAAACTTGTTTTTCTACCTAAGAACATGTTTTCCCTCAAATTTTCCCAAAAACTCCCCAAAAACTCCCAATTTTCCAGGCCTATCGCCTAATCGGCTACGCGGCGGTCACCTTCTCGGCCATTTCGGTCCTTTGCTTCTGTGTCACCATGCCAGTCGTCTTCACGTATGTCCAATCCGTAAAACGACAAATGTCCCATGAAATGGCCACTTGCAACGTCAACGCACGTCAGATTTTCGATGACGTCGCTGCTTTGAGAGCTGCTTTTCCTTTTGTCCAATCTGGAAATAGGACGGCAAGACAGGCTGGATATGAGACGGATGTGAAGCCGACGACTACGGTCTATCCGGATGTTGGGGTCAAGAGTGGAGCTGCCGCTGGGTATGAGGAGAAACCGTTTGTGGCTGTTGGAGTTGAAGGTAAATGAAAAGATTCTGGATTTTGAGGATTCAGAAAAAAATGTTTGAGAATTTCTGAAAAAATCAAAAAAAAAATCACGAATAAATCGTCAAAATTCCAGAAAAATTTAAAAAATTTTTTTCAATTTCAGAAAGTATTTTGAAAATTGAATAACTAAAAAAAACATTTTTGAATCCAATTTTTTTGATTCTAGAAAATTTTTCCTCTTTGAAAATTCCAGAAAAATGTTGAATGTTCCAGAAAATTTCTAAAAAATTCTCAAAATTTCCAGAAAATTTTAGAAAATTCTGAAAACTTTTCTTTTCAAAATCTGGACAAATTTTACACATTCTAGAAAAATTTTAGGAATTCAGAATTTTTTTTTGAAGTTTCAGAAAAGTTATGAAACATTTTACGAATTTTACAAATTGAGAAAAACTTCAAAAATTCAGAAAAAAATTTTGAAAATATCAGAAAAATTCCAGAAAAATTTGGAAAACTAGAGAAAATTATGAAAGAATTTTCAAAAATCTGAAAAAATTGTAAAAATTGCAGGAAAAATGTTGAAATTCTCAAAAAAATTCAAAAAGTTCGAAAAAAATTTTGTAACTGTATTTTTGTCATTTCAGAATTTTTTTAATTTTTAAAAAAATCCTAAAAATTCCAAAAGTTCCAGAAAAATTTTACGGATTCAAAAAAAATTTGCATTTTCAAAAACATTTTTAAAAATTTATATATTTTTTTTTTGAAATTCAGAAAAATCTCTAAAATTCAAAAAAAATGTTCAAAACTTTTAAAAAATTTGAAAATTTTTAGAAAATTCCGAAAAAATTCTGGAAAAATTTTAAAAATTCTGGAAATCAACAAAAAAATTTTTTTTTTCAATTTTCAATTTTTTCAAAAATTTCAAAAGTTTTTAATGCTAAAAATTCAATTTTCCTGATTTTCATTGATTTTTCCTTCAATTTTTTCCAAAATTTCATTCTTTTTAATCAAAATTTTCAAAAAAGCCCAAATCCTGACTCCCAACTTCCAGACCGCCCACTATCCGCCACAATTGACCACGAGGGAACCTGTCACTCCTGCTGTCTCCCAGGACCTCCAGGACCCCCAGGGCCACCGGGCCGTCCAGGTCCCAACGGAAAAGCCGGAGCCAACGGTCTCAACGGCAATCCCGGAAGGCCACCAGAGGCCCCATGTGAGCCAGTGACCCCACCACCATGCAAACCTTGTCCACCAGGACCCCCAGGGCCACCAGGACCTGCCGGTTATTCCGGAGCTGATGGTCAACCAGGAGTTCAAGGGGACAATGGAGAAAAGGGTCCGGATGGTGCTCCAGGAGCCAAGGGCCGCCCGGGACCTCAAGGAAAAGCTGGCGAGCCCGGAGCAACTGGAGAAAAGGGAGAAGATGCGCAGAACAATGAGCCGATCCCAGGACCAAAGGGTCCACCGGGGACCCCTGGGCCACAGGGACCACGTGGGACACCGGGACATCCGGGAGAAGATGGAGAAGCTGGAGCCCCGGGAGCTCCTGGAGAAGACGGAACTGACGCTGAAAATGGAGAAGATGGAGTTCCAGGCGTCCCTGGACACGATGGAAAGCCTGGAAGAGCTGGAGAACGGGGAATTTGCCCGAAGTATTGTGCCAAGGATGGAGGCATTTTCTTTGAGGATGGCACTCGGCGTTAGAGAAGGGATAATTGAACTTATTTATTTTTTTGGAGTTTTCAATAAAATGTTTCGAATGGAAACTGGTTTTTTTGATTTTTCAAAGTTTCAGAAAATTTGAAAAAAATGGGAAAAATTTTTTAGAGCTTGGAAATGATTTTTAGAATTTATAAAAAAAAATTAAAAATTAAAAAAAAATTATTTTGGGCTTCAAAAAATTTTTGAGCTTCTAGAAATGCTAAAAATATTTTTTGAGCTTTAAAAAGTTTTTTAGAAATTTTTTAGAGCTCTCAGAAAATTTCCAGAAATTTATTCAAGCTTTCAAATTTTTTTTGAGCTTCTAGAAATTTTTTTTTCAATTTTGAACATTTTTCAAAAATTTATTTCGGCTTCTAGAAATTTTTAGAAAATTTTTCAAGCTTCAAAAAATTTTCTAGAATTTTTTTTTGAATTTTCAGATTTTTTTGTGTTTATAGAAATTTTCTAAAAATTTTTCAAAATTTTTCTGAATTTTTAAAAAATTTCTGAAATTCAAAAAAAATTATTTTGTAGTCTTCTGGAAACTAAAAAAAAATTTCAAATGTTTCTAAATTTGTTAAAAATTTCTGAAAATCAAAAAAAATTATTTCGGATTTGAGAAGTTTTTGGAATTTTTTTTGAGCTTCAAAAATTTTTTCTAGAATTTTTTTGGATTCCGAAAAAAATTTTTGGGCTTCCATAATTAAAAAAAAAATTTACTACAGTCAAATAAATTTTTTCAATTTTTGAAAAATTGAAAAAAAAATTTCATAACTATAAAAAATCAAAAATAATCCACCAATTAAAATTTATTCAATCAATACGGTGCCTTCTTCCCACAAATATAAGCTCTCGGCTTCCTCGCCGCATTCGATGCCGTATACTTTGAAGTACACGATATATCATCCATATGTCCCGTAATATAAACTTGTCTCGCTCTTATAAATTTCGCATTCGAAGCAATCAACTGTGCACAATTCTGATCCTTCCAAGCATTATCAGGTTGCGTGTGATTCCACTTGAATCCAGCCCTTCCAGTTGCTGATCCATCGGTCCATTCGAACGAGTTGTACCACGGACAAGCGGCGGTTTTATGTTTTCCGACACAAGCCGCCCGTCTTTTGGCACCGATCCAAACTGCTCCAGAAGCAGCCGAAATCCGTTTCATTGTGGTCCTGACGATCCATTTTCGTTCATTTGCATTTTGAATTCCGGAAAGTTTGGCTTTTTGCGCGGTACATTTGGAAGCGGCTTGGGGTTGGGTCAGCTGGCCGGCGAACACCTGAAAAACCATTTTTCACGTGAAAATGAAAATGACCTAGATTTTTCACATGAAAATGAAATTGACCTAGATTTTTCACGTGAAAATGAAAATGACCTAGATTTTTCACGTGAAAATGAAATTGACCTAGATT
>LR539770.1:62824-90582 GCA_900536315.3 Caenorhabditis becei | reverse complement strand
TTTTTCACGTGAAAATGAAAATGACCTAGATTTTTCACGTGAAAATGAAAATGACCTAGATTTTTCACGTGAAAATGAGAATGACCTAGATTTTTCACGTGAAAATGAAATTGACCTAGATTTTTCACGTGAAAATGAAATTGACCTAGATTATTCACGTAAAAAGGAAAATGACCTAGATTTTTCACGTGAAAATAAAAATGACCTAGATGTTTCACGTGACACAGTGTCCTGAAATTTTTTTCACGTGAGCCAGATATTTTTCACGTGTTCCAAAAATGTTCCACGTGTTCTAAAAAATTTTCTACGTGACCCTTAATTTATTTCACGTGACCTCAAATTTTCTTCACGTGACCCAATTATTTTTCATGTGACCCAATTCGTTCTAAGTGTGGTCTAGAATTTTTTTACGTGACCTAGCATTTTTTACAGATGATCTAAAATATTTTCCCCGTGTCCTAAATTTTTTTATGTGACCTAGAATTTTTTCACGTGTCCCGAAAAAATTCTACGTGACCTGAAATATTTTTTCAGCTAACCCAATTTTTTTAACGTAACCCAAAATTTTCTGCATGTGGCCTATAATTTTTTTCATGTGTCTTAAAATTTTTTCACGTTACCCAAAATTTTTTTTACGTGACCTAAAAATCTTTTTTTCAATCCTACCTGCATACACCATCCCCCAGAAGGTCTCTTGAAATATTTCCATCCTCCACATCCATGATTCTTCGGAACACTTGGAGGAGGACTTGGTGGAAGTGGAATAACTGGTGGAGGTGGTGGAATATCGATTGGTGGAGGATTCGGAAGAGGATTCTGATTCCCACGACGATGATGATGATGATGATGACGTGGCCGATCTTCAGCAGATCCCGATGAGCTCCACGACTGGGATTCAGAATCCGAATCCGATGACGAATCCTGGCCGAGATTCACAAAAATCAGCGAGAAAATCAGGAAAATGGTTGTTTTGTGAACCATTTTTGGTGAAAACGGGGAGCGGAAGCGGTGGTTTTATAGGTGATAAGGTGATAATCAAAAGTTCCGCAACGGAAATATAAAAGTTGAATTTTTGTTCGAGATCATTGGGCTGAACGGAAAATGATAAAATATTTATTAAAATTCAGGATTTACGCTCTTTTAGCAGACATGATTTTCCATCCAGTTGGGCTTTGGGCGTTCTGAAAAATTTTTTAAATTAAAAAATTTTTTATCACTGATAACTTATCACTAACCGAATTCAGCCCAAACTCGATTTCGCTCACAGCTCCACCACCTCCACCGGGAAGCATGAAAACGTTGCCGCGGATGTGTTGAGCGTCGATGAAACGGGCGGATTTGACTTTGATCTTGTAGCCCTGGTAGGCGTTGAACACTTCGGTGACTTTGGCGTCGGAGGCTGAAGTTCAAACATTTTATGGTAGTGATTTTCGGATTCCCCGTGAAATTCTCTATCTTTTGATACCCTTGCCACGTGATTTGGGGCTAGTGCACTTTTGGCTCAGTTGGGTTACAGGGTGAATGTTGAGCGAGAGGTCACTGGATCGATTCCCCACATGGTCAAATCTTTTTTGCACATTGAAAACACAATTTATAACTCACCATCACTCAACTGGAAAAGCTTGAACAGCAAATCACGGTTTCTCGACTTGACAGCGTTCTGGAACGCATGCATATGGTTCTCCATCATAGTCCGAGCGTATCCAGAGTTTTGCTGGAAAGCATTGGAGAAGTAGAAAACCGCTAAGAGCAGAAAGAGAAGCTTCATCTCGAACGATGGTTGGGAACGAGCCGGATGGCGGTTTTGTTAACTTTTGCTAATCGAATCATGGCGGGAAAACCGCATAGGGTTACGGTAGGTTGATGTTTGCTCACAAGAATATTTTTGATTCAAAAAATTTGAAATTTTCCACAAAATTTTTGTAAAACATTTTTTAACCCAATTTCTTACCATTTTTGGCATAATTACAGTCAGAAAATGGTTAGAAAATTAAAAATTCCAGAAAAATGACGAATTGTGAATTGTGAATTGTGAAATTCCCAATTTTTTTTAGAAAACAAAACATTTTGTTTTCGAGAAAAATTGCATTTTTCTGACTCATCAATCAGAAATTATTTTTCAAAAAAAAAAAATTTTTTTTTCGAAAATTTTTTTTTTCAAAATTTACCCATTTTTATACCAATCGATTCAGATTTTCACCAGGAATTTGAAAATCTACATGAAAAAATTTAAAAATCAATATTTGAGCCCTAGGACCCAAAAAGCTCGCTCCAAACGACACTCCACCAGTACAGTGTGCCTGTTGTTTAGCCAAAGCGAACACATTCAAAAAAGACATGTCTGGTATTGGTTTTTTAGGCCCACTGACCCAATTTTGGTCATATTAGCGTATTCCTCTCGACTTTTTTTCAAAAATTGAAATTTCCTGGAATTCCTGAATTTTTCTACCGTAATCCATCCCTTTTCCCATGAAAATTCGGCCAAAATTGATAGAAAATAGGTTTTTTTTAGGAAAATGGTTCTAACACGACGTCAACAGAAAGAAGAAAACAAGGAGAAAATTTTCAATGATGAAAAAATTATGAAGACGATTTTAGATAATGTCGCTGATAATGTAACTGAAATTCTACCGTATAGGGTGAGTTTTTTTTTTAATTTGAAAATTGATTTTTTTGAATCTTTAAAAAATTCCTGAAATTTTTGGTTGTTTTTTAAAAATTTCCAATAATTTTTTGTATTGTGGAAAATTTTTGAAAATTAAAAAAAAAATTTCGAAAATTTTTTTTTTAATTACCATAATTTTTTCTAAAGTTGCAGATTTTTTTAAAAATTTTTTAAAATTGTTTTATAATTTTTAAATTTTCAAAATAATTTTTTAGACATTTTCCAAATTCCTAAAAAAATTTTGAGAATTCAAAAAAAATTAATTTGAGTAAAAAAAATTTTTTTTTCACATATTTTCAGGGTTTTCTAGTATTTTTTATTGCAAAAAAAATTTTTTACCCTGGTGAAAATTCGAAAAAAAAATTTCAGCTCATCAACAAAGCCTTCAATTCCAAAATAACCCAACAAATCCGCAAATCCCACAAAAAAATCTTCATCGACTGCGAAATCGTTGATGATGTAGATGATGATGGAAAAGTCAAGAAGCTCACTTTCTACTGGATCAATAACAACAAAGTCATTTCCACGAAACTCACAAAATATTTCGAATTTCTCCAAGAAATCCCGGATTTCAAAGTGGTGGAGGTTAGGGTTCGAGGCGTATGGAGACTTTTGAATCGAAATATCCGAATCAGTTTTCACAAGGCTCTTCTGGATGTTTTGCTTGTAAATCGTGAGTTTTTTAAATATAAAAAATCGATAAAATCAATATTGCAGAAGCTCCAAAAGTCATAGACGGTATCGGTGAACTCTGTCCGAAGGGATGCAGTCGTTGTATGAAACTCGTTGGAAACTGTACGGAATACGGGCCAATTCAGGAAAATATGCTGAAAAAGACAAGAAATGAGGTTGAGAAGTACGAGACATTGATTGTCAATGAAAGGTGAAAAAATTTTCAAAAAAAATTTTTTTCCAATTTCTTGTAAACTTGTCGATTATTTTTCAATTAAAAAATTCTGCTATTTCAAAAAAATGTACGAAATTTGGAAAAAATGTCAAAATGCGAAAAACTATTTTTTTTAATCAAAAGTTTTTTTTTAATTTTCAAAAATATTCCATCAATTTGAAAAAAATTTTTAGAGTTCAAATAAATTTATTTTGATGTTAGGAAAAATTATTGAAAACCTTCAAAAAAATACAAAAATGAAAAAAAAAATTTTTTTTTGATTGTCAGAAAAAAATTGAAAAAAAAAATTTTTATCAAAATTTTTTTTTATTTTTAAAAATATTCCATCAGTTTGAAAAATTTTTTTAAACTTCAAATAAATTTATTCTGATACTAAAAAAATATAAAAATGAAAAAAAAATTTTTTTTGATGTCAAGATAATTTTTCATATTATTTGAAAAATTTTGAAATCAGGGTAAAAGATTGTTTTATTAAAAAAATGTTCCTTTTTTTTTCAAAAATGTTTTATTTTCAGCCTCCTCTGCTTTCTCCGCTCGGAATGCACAAAATTCGCCGGTTCTCCAGAAGCTTGCCTCAAAAATCTTCAAAAACTCGTCAACAACAAGCTGCAATGCGACAATCTGACCTTGGTGAAAACAGAAACAGGCTTGTATTTTCCCGGCACACAAGAAATCGTTCAACAATTGTGCATCGCGTGGGCTCCAAGAGCCATCAAAATCCGCTACGAGCAATCGATGCCTATCGGACCCGAAATTCTTGACTCTTTCTCTGGAAAGCGTGTAAAATGCGTTAACCTTCCAAACTCTGAAATCGAAATTCCGAAATACGAAAAAGTGGAAATTGAAGTTGAAGAAGGCTCAAACTACTGGAAGCGGCTGATAACTCCAGTTGGCCAGTGTCGTATCACCTCGGGAACCGTCAAAAATCATATGATCCTATCGATCAGAACACAGTTCCCTACTGATAAGATTCTTATCACTGGAGACCATAATCAGAAGGAATGCTATCTGACGTGGCAGTTGGAACAGCATTTTACGAAAATCGCCTGGACGGAGCTCAGAGAAGAGGAGGGATTGGAGCTGACGATTCGATTTTTTATCGATATCAGTGATGATAATGGGATGGCACACGCGGAGTGCTTCAAAGCGCGTTCCATAGAAGACAAAATGGGAAGGAAAGATAGAACGACTATTCTGGCTGGTTTCAAGTTTTTGACTCTAAAAATCGATCATCGGATGGAAACATTCCGCGGAATCACTCGGAAGAATACGATAGAAGGCTCGAGTCACGTGGTTCTTCTGGAGATTTACGTGAAGGAGACGGATTTTCAGAAGGCACGTGAAGAGTTTCCGGAGGCGATGGAGTTGGGATTATTCAGAGATTTCATGAGAAATTTGTAAATAATTTTTTTTCAAAAATTTTAGAAAAAAATTTTTTCACAAAAATCAATAATTTGTTTTTCATTTTTCAAAAAAAATTTCTGAGAATCCCGGGAACAACCCATTTTTAAAATTAAAAAAAAATTTCGAAAATTAAAAAAAAAATTTTTCACGAAAATCAATAATTTCTTTTTTTTAAATTGTTCTAAAATTCCCAAGAAAATCCAACTTTTTAATCACCAAGAATTCAAAAATTCAAAAATTTTCAAAAAATCGATAATCTTCTTTTTTCTATTTTTTTTGTAAAAAAAATTTCAAAAAATCGATAATTTAAATTTTTTCTAATTTTTCAATTTTTTTCGATTTTAATTTTTTTCATTGTTGTCAAAAAAAATTTTCCCATGTTTTTTTGAAAAATAATTTTTTTGTTAAAATTCATTTATTCTTCAATCAATAAATCAATCAATAAAAAAAAATCTAAAAATACACAAATAAATCATCAAAATGTGTCAAAATATACAGAAAAGATGGCGAAATCAAAAATCTCACCGAATATTAGACCTGTAAGCCATTGGGAAAAAAAGAGAGTTATTGATTTTTCTATTTTTTTTTCTCGAAAAAAAACTGACTAGAATTGACATTTCTTGCTAGAGAAATTAGCGCTTTTGGCTCTGATAAAACGATAGTTTGACCTGGAAATTTGAAAAAGAGGTATGGAATTAAAAATACTAGGGGTAAGGGGTCCCACGTGAAGTTCAAGGGGTCCTAGACGGTCAGCTCTTCTTTCCAGGCGTTATAGTCGACGTCGGCGATTTCTTCGCATCTGGAAACATTTTTGGGATTTTTTTGGGTCACGTGAAAAATCTAGGTCATTTTCATTTTCACGTGAAAAATCTAGGTCATTTTCATTTTCACGTGAAAAATCTAGGTCATTTTCATTTTCACGTGAAAAATCAAGGTCATTTTCATTTTTACGTGAAAAAAAATTCCAGCTAATTTGAAAAATTTTTGGCCCACGTGAAAAAATTCTGGGCCATGTGAAAAAATTTCTAGGTCACGTGAAAAAATTTCTAGCTCACGTAAAAAAATTCCAGCTCACGTTAGAAAAAATTCTTGATCACGTGAAAAAATTTTGGCTTACGTGAAAAGTTTCTAGATCACGTGAAAAAATTCCAGAACATGTAACGTAATTTCAGCTCACGTGAAATGTTTTTAGGTCACGTGAGAAAAATTCCAGAACCCCTAGAAAAAACATACTTGACCAAATTCGAAGCAGTCGGCTTGAAAACAGCAAAAGCCTTGCGTGGTACCATTGGGAAGTGCTCTCCAGCGTCACAGAGCACTCGGGACATTGTGATTTTTTTGATTTGGGTCAGTTGTTCCGGTGTGAATACTTTTTCTTTTTCGTACCATAATCTGAAGTTTGGGTCTCGCCACGAAAATCACAAAAACAAAAAAAGTACCGTACCTGTCACCATTTCTGGTTCTTTTGAACTGTTCTCCAATGATACAGGCCAAAGTTGGACCAACCAAGGCATCTTTCACGGGGTCCTCCAATAGGGATCCCACGTACATGTCAATGGCGTCCACGTGTTTATAGACCACTTTCAGGTTATCAACCACTATCTGATTAGTGATAACTGATCGGAGATCTTCGAAATCTTTGACTTCAGGGAGGCCGCAGAACTTTCGCCAAACGGTGTATGGGGGAACGCCGTGGTCTCTGGAAAATGGGGGGAATTGGGGGGAATAGTGGGGAAATTGAAAAAAAAAATTTTCAAAAAAAATGAATCTTGAAAAAATATGAAAATTTTTTAAAATTCTAGAAAAATTTTGGAAAGTAAAAAAAATTTTTAGAGCCTCTGAAAATTTTTTAGAATTCTAGAAAATTTTTTGAAAAATAGAAATTTTTTTTTTGAAGAATTGAAAAATTATTCAGATTTTTAGAAAATTTTAGAAAATTGGAAAAAAAATTTGGAGCACCTGAAAATTTTTTAAAATTTCTAGAAAATTTCAAAAATTCGAAAAAAAAATTTTGGCATTTTTAAAAAATTTGTTGAATTTCAGAAGAATTTTAGAAAAACTGTAGAAATTATGGAAAATTTTTAGAAAATTGGAAAAAATTTTCTCAACAAATTTGAACATTTTCTGAAATTCTGAATTTTTTTTAGCGTTTTTAGAAATTTTTTGAGATTCTAAAAAAATTTATAGAGTTACAGAAAAATTGTAAAAAATTCAGAAAAATTTTTTAAATTCTGAAAAAAATTGAATTTTTTTGAAAATTCCAAAAAAATTTCAAAATCTCTCAAAAATTTTTAGAATTCCAAAACAAAATTTTCAAGCTTACAAACCTTTTTTATGAAGTTTTAGAACAATTTTCAGAGCTCCAAAAAATTCCAGAATTAAAAAAAAAATTTTCTCATTTATCTCACCTTCCTCTCTGAATATTGATCGATCCCAAATCGGAATTTCCAAAAATTCGTTCAGTAACCGCTGGTGTCAATCTCTGTGGCATTTTGGCGGGCAAAGTCATCAATCCTCTCAGCAAAGGATCAATTCCATTATTGAGAATGTGCGTGGACTTGAACATGCCATCATTGAACGGAATTCCACCAACATGTTGGAATTTTTCGTTCAAGAACGGGTAGAATTCCTGAATCATTCCATGACCAAAGCGGAATGCGCAAGAAGTGAACTCATTGGCCACCGATGGGTCAATGTTGGGATCGTAGCCGGGGTAGGCGCCGATACGCTCTTCAAACGCGACTCCGAGGACTTTTGGGAGGTATTCCTAAAATTTAAAATTTTTTTCCTTATCATTTTCGAACTCCCCATAAAATTCTCTATCTTTTGACACCATTCCCATTTTTCTAGATGAAAGTGCACTTTTGGCTCAATGGGTTAGAGGGATGAGTGGTAAGCGAGAGGTCACTGGATCAATTCCCCAGGGGGTCAAAACTTTTTTGCGGGTTACGGTAGTGCTTACCGTGAACGTAATTCTTTGAATCATGGCTCCAACGATTTTTCTGGCTTCATGGAAGACACGTTCCTGGTCCCAGTGGGGGTTGACACGTTGCAAAGTGGCGGCAATTCTGAAAAATCAATAAAATCGATAATGATTATTCTTATCAGTACCTGTTATGCTGTCTGAGATAAAGAACATGAAGCGAGGCGAGACCCACAAAAATGTTGGCTCTATCATCTCCAGCGACCACGTTGTTGTTCTTATCTGGAAGTTATCAGTTTCTTATCAGTTTCTTATCAGTGATAACAATCAAAACCTACCAACTGGTGGGAAAACTCGATTATTGATTAGTTTGGTTTTGAGGAAGGCTCCTTGACGGAACAGGAATTGATCGCGATCACTGGAACCGTAGATCTGAAAAAATCGATTATTGATTTATTGATTTTTTCATTGATTACCATTGACGCATCAATAAAAGCTGTATTCTCATTGAATTGCTCCCGGAAATTGGTGACTCCAGTTCCGCAAACTGGAGTTGATCGGGCTACTGGAAGGCACATGAAACGGCCGAATCTGGAAAATCGATAATTTGGGAAAAAATCAATAATATGAAATTCTGAGGATTTAGGGATTTTCGAAATTTTTTTACGATTTTTAGAAAATTGAAAAAAAAATAAAAAGCCTTTTTTTGGGTCAAAAAAATTTTTTTTTTCGAATTTTTTTTGAATTTTAGAAAGTTTTTTGGGAATGTAGACTATTTTAGAAAAATATTAAAACATATTTGAAACACTGAAAAAAATATATTTGACTTCTAGAAAATTTTTTACGATTTTTAGAAATTTTTGAGAAAATTTTGTTTTGGCTGAAAAATTTTTTTTTCAAAATTTTTTTTTTGAATTTTAGAAAAATTTCAGGCAGTTCAAAATATTATTAAAAATCATTGAAAATATCTGAAATACTGTAAAAAATTTATTTGGCTTCTAGAAAATTTTTTACGATTTTAAAAAATTTTTGAAAAAAAATTTTTGGGTCAAAAAAAAATCGAAATTTTTTTTGAATTTCAAATAAATTTTTAGGTAATTCTAAATTTTTTTAAAATTACAAAAAAGCATTTAAAACCCTATAAGAATTATAAAAATCCTTGAAAAATTAAAAAACTTACGTTGGATCAGATCTCGACAAGAACACTGAAGTACACCTTCCCTTGTTGGAAGTACAGGCGGCGCATTCCTCAAAAAAAAATTTTTTCGGTTTTTTTTTTTTCAATTTCCCTCTGAATTCTAGACAAAATTTTGAGCTTTTTGAAGTGAAACAATAAAAAAAATTAAAAAAAAAATTTTTTTTCAATTTTTTTCCACTGATAAGAGATAAATGATAAGATAATCTCACCTGATTATTCAACATTGTAGTCTTTGACAAGTCATGTGCAATAAACTGTCCCCATTGCATCAAAAGAGCATTTGAGTGATGTTGGATTTGTGTGGATGATGACAAAAGAAGCCGGGAAGCGTCTCTGGCGGATGGGCGACTGCGAAGGAAGGATGCTGGAATTTTGAAAGTAAGATTTTTGAATCCAGCGTGAAATTCTGAATCGATTGGTACCCCTGACACGTGATTCTGGTCAGGTGCACCTTTGGCTCAACTGGGTAAAGGGATGACTGGTAAGCGGGAGGTCACTGGATCGATTCCCATTGGGTCAAAACTTTTTTTTCACACTTTGATTACTCCCATAAGACCCCTGGAAAACTCACAAGTCGGCGCATTCAGTCCATTATCATAAAGCGGCTTCTTCAACCTCATCAACGCCGTAAAAGCACTTCCAATCATTGGTTTTTCCAAGTTATTGCAAGTTCCATCAAAGGTACGGTATCTCAAGTGATAACACAAGTTCCTATTGCAATTTGGGATTTCTTGAGTTGGAGCACAGTTGAAATTGGCGTTAGAGTCACGAACATCACGGATTGATAGGGTCTGGAAGGTGTTGAGTGGGGTTTTGGGATTTTTGGAACATTCTGGAAATTTAGAAAAAAAAGAAGAGGGAAATTCATAAAACATCTAAAAATCCGAAAAAAAATTTGGAAAATTGCAAAAATTTCAGAAAAAAATTTTTTGACCGAAAATTTTTTTTCAAAATTCAGAAAAATTCTAGAAATTCTGGAGATTTTTTCTGAAAATTTAAGAAATATCTGAAGGATTAGAAAAAATTTTTGAGCTTCTAAAAAATTTTTTTAAAAATTCAAAAGTTCAAAAAAAAAATTTCAAACTGGAAAAAAAAAAGTTTTGGAACCTCAAAAAATTTTTCGGAATTCTGGAAAAATTCTAGAAATTTTGGAAAATTTTTCTAAAAATTTTCAAAAATCTATGAACTTCTAAAAAAGTTTCTGGAATAAAAAAAAATTTTGAGCTTCTAAAAAATTTTTTAAAAAATTCAAAAATTCAAAACTTGAAAAAAAAATTTCTGGAACCTCAAAAAAATTTTTCGATTTCCGGAAAAATTCTAGAAATCCGGGAAAATTTTTTAAAATTCAAAAAATGTCAAGTATTGCCAAAAAAATTTTTTCTTACTTAAAAAAAATTATAAATTTTTTGGAAAATTTTTTGAACCTTGGAAATATTTTTTCCAACATTTTCAATTTTTCTAGAATTCAAAAATAATTTTTTGAAGCTTACAAAAAATTTTTTGTGCTGTGCACTATTTTTTCCAAAATTCCAGAAATTTTTCAAAAATCCCCGCTCACCTTCCTAATCGAAGTATCCTCATTAGTAGTGATAAAAGTGCAATCATCCTCTCTAAAACTGCCCCCCGGTCCACTTCCGCCCTGCGTATGAATCCGTCCCTTGCATGCTTTACAAGCCTTCGGACAATTCGACAACATCCAAACCGCATTTGTTTCACATTCCCGGATGGTGGCCCAGAAGCCGCAGAGCCGATGACGATCAATACAAGTAGTTGTGCCATTGCACACGTCACACGACACCGGGCAATGGTCATCCATCCAGTTCTTATTCGATGAGCATTCTCCGATAGAGCTCCAGAATTTGCACAAATCGTGACGGTCCTTGCAGGTGTTGCTGAAAAGATTTCATTACGACCCCAAAGAATCGAACCCCTGACCTCTCGCACTACAACCATCCCTCTACCCAACTGAGCCAAAAGTGCTCTCTAACCTAGAAAGTTGCCAGGGTTACCAAAAGATTCAGAATTTTATGGGGAATTTCAAAATCTTATTTATTTCTAAAATTAAACAGATCAAACTCACTCCACATTCGCATCAGTTTCCGTGGTTTTTGCCTCTTCGACAACTTCTCCAATTGTTCCAGGTGGTGAGTCTCCAGAAGCATCCAATTCGTTTTCTTCCTCGGCTAGGGTTACTGAAAAATGGGAATTTAAAAAAAAAATTTTTTTTTGAAAATTTCCAAAATCTATTAAAAAATGTTCCTCACCAATAAAATTTTTTTGGAAAAATGAGAAAAAAAATTCGCATTTATAGAAAATTTTTGAAATTTTTTTTCTAAAATTATTTAAAAATTAAAAAAATATTCTGAACCCCAAAAATTTTTTCAAAAAAGAGAAAAATTTTATTCAAAATTAAATTAAAAAAATTTTTTTTGAATTTCAGAATTTTTTTTTTAATCTTCGAAAAAAAATTTTTTACAGTTTTCCAATTATTTTTCCATTTTTCTGAAAGTTTTTGAAAATTTCAAAAATTATTCTGAACCCTAAAAAAATTTATTAAAAATGCAAAAATCGCTTTGTAATTAAAAAAAAATTTTTTTGAGTTTCACAAAAAAATTTTCAAACTTTGAAAATTTTTTCTGACAATTTTCCATTTTTTGAATTTTCTAAAAAATTTTTTAAGCTTTCGAAAATTCAGAAAACATGAAAAATGTTTTAAAAAATGATTTACCAAATTTTTGAAATCTCAGAAAAAAATTTTCAGGCTTCAATAATTTTTTAAAATAATTTTGTTATTTTTTTTATTTTTATAAAACTTCAAAAAAAATTTTTTTGAAGTTTTTGAATTTTTTTGAATTTCAATAAATTCCAAAAAAATCCAAATTTTTTCAAAATTTTTTTAAAAAATCCAAAAAATCTCAAAATTGTTCCAGGACCCTAAGGGACCCTAAACCTTCCCATGGAACCCCTAAAAATCCTAAAAACCCAAACTTCCCGTTCCACCTCCCAAATCAAGGTCATTCGAATCTTTTTCATTGAAAAAAAAAGTTCCGAACGTCCTTTTCGGACGGATACGGAGTATTCTGGTTTTTTGCCGACTGATCAAAATTCCAAGCTTCTTACGCAACAATAATTGATAATCACTGATAAGAAAATTTTTCAGAAAAAAGTTTTATTTTTCCAGAATCCATTTTCCCATGGATTTTCCCAATTCCCCGGCTAAATTGGCCATAAATTGAAACACTTGTCCTCGATTTCTCGTTCTTTTCAAATTTCCGATCGGAAGAGAGAAATTGGCCCGACGAGAGAGTATGGGGAATGGAGAGACGCAGAGAAATAGTGGTCAAAAGTGAAAAAAGTGGGTTTTGTCGGCGAAAAGCCGAAACAAATTGATTGCGGGCAATTATCACTTTTTGATAAGGGAAATTTTTTATCAGTGCCTCTTATCAATTAGCCTGAAGCTTGAATTTTTGGAAAAAAATTTTCGAAAAAAAAAAATTTTTTTTCCACAAATTCAATTTTTAAAAAAAAATAGTGCTCTGAAAATGATTTTCAGACATTAAAAAATTTTTTAAAAATTCCAGAATCTTGAAAAAAAATTTTGAAAAAAAAAATTTCGAAAAAAAAAATTTTTTTTTCAAAAAATTTTTTTCCAGAAAATAAATTTTTTTTTTTAAATTTAAACTTCGATTTAAAATTGATTATCAGACATTGAAATATTTTTTAAAAATTTCAGAATCTTCAAAAAAATTTTTTTCATTTTTAAAAAATTACCTTGAAAACTGCCCAACACCAGTAGAAAAAGCACCAAAAAATAGGAATTTTTCCTCATTTTTTGAATTTTTTAAAAATTATTTTTAAAAAATCTGCTTTATCGGATGATTATCTGGAGGATCTGAAAATTGATAAATGATAAGAAAAATTTTAAAAATCGAAAAAAAATTACGAAAAAAAAGTGTAAAAAAAAATTTTTTTTTTGAAATTTCTTTTATCACTGATAACACCGTCTTATCAGGTCATGTTAGTTTTTTGCCAAATTCCCTTATCAGTTACACACTGATAAGATTGATTACAGGGGAGGGATAAGGGCATGATAGGTGTGACGGAGGTGTAAAGTCTAGAAGGGGGAATACGTGCATAAGGCACAGAAAATGAATTGATAAAGTGATAAGGAGTGATAAAAGCTGTAAAAAGTGATATGGGCGAAAATTGGGAAAATTGGGAAAATTTGAAGAAAATCAGAATTTTCTAAAAAATTGGAAAAAATTAAAAAAAAAATCTTATCAGTGATATCTTATCACTGATAAGTTAAAAACTCTGTTCTAGAGTCCTTATCACCTTATCAATCACTAAAAAATTCCCTATCACTGATAAGCTACTACTTAACCTCAACAGTACCCCTTTATCACCTCTTTTGGCCTAGAACCCCTTATCACCTCACTACTGATAAGTTATCACTAGACCCAAAGGACCTTTATCATCTTATCACTAACCAATCTAAAATCCTTATCACCTTATCACTCCACCCCTTATCACTAACTACCACTATACCACCTCAATTGCACCTATGTATCATCCTATTTTTGGCCCAGGCCTTTATCACTGATAAGCTATCACTAGACCCAAAGGACCATTATCACCTCATGATAAGGTTCTTATCACTAAACAAAAGCTCAACCCTTATCACCCCTTATCACTGATAACAGCCGTACCACCTCGCATTCCGCATTCCTATCCCAATTAGTAAGAGAGAAAAAAGAGAAACTGCCACAGTGTGTGATAGTGAGTGATAAAACATTATGGCATGGTGATAACGAAAAAAAAAGTGGGAGGTGTCTGTCGGTGGAGGAGGAACAAACAAATGTAGTGTGAGAAGAAGAAGGGCCGAAGTGCTTCTGATCAAAAGTGGGCGTGGCCTCGCGGATTCTTGTTCTGTGGCGCGGCTTCTCCTCTTCGGACATCTTTTGCCAATTCAAGTCTCGATATGCCCTAGACGAGAGAGTATTGTGAGGGGAGAGACGCAGAGATGGAGAGAGAAAGAGAGACAGGTATGAGATGATCCATGAGAAGAGGCCCGATGATGATATGCATGATGGGTGGATGGCCGGGATTTGGGGAAGGATGGGGAAATTGGGGAATGTTTAGAAGGAAGGGGATGATACTTTTTTAAAAATCTTTTTTAAACTAAAAAAACGCTGAAACTTGAAAAAATGCGGATTTTTTAGGATTTTGGAGATTGCGGTGTTTTCGATGAATTTTTAAAAATTTCAACGATGATGAAAATTTCTAAAATAAATTTTTTTGAATTGGTATAGTAGTGAAATATGTAAAAAAATTTATTTCAAAATTTTTGAAAAATAAAAATTGACTGAAAAAATTATGTTTTGAAACTTATTCATTTTTTGAGGTAAGGAGAAGTGCCCTTTTTCGATGAATTTTTAAAAATTTGGATGACAATGAAAATTCTTAAATAAAATTGTTTTGAATAGATATGATAATGGAATTTGTGAAAAAATTTAATTCAAATTTTTTGAAAATTAAAATTCAGTTGAAAAAATTATGTTTTGAAAATCATTATTTTTCTAGAGGTTGAGGAAGTGTCCTTTATTCGATGAATTTTTTAAAAATTCAGACAATGATAAAAAATTTGAAAAAAATTTTTTTGGATAGATAAAATAGTGAAATTTTTGAAAAAATTTCTTTCAAATTTCTTTAAAAACAAAATTTTTCAAAAAAATTCAGTTTAAAAAAAAAAAATTTTTTCCATTTTTTTTTTGACAATTTTCCATCTTCCCCTATCAATTTTCCCCAATTTCCCAGTACTTTCTCTTCAATTTCTTATTTCCTTTCCCTTTTGATCCGAAACATTTGAAAAAAGCGGAAATTGATGGATAATGATGCCGGAACGGCTATCATTATCAATGGAAAGTGAATGATTTTCGGAAAAAAACTGAAATAAATTTTTTCTCAAACTTCAGGAATTCACCTTTTCATTAAAGTTTTCAAAAATATTCTTTGCTCTTTATTTGATTTTTAAAAAATTCCTTGAAAAGTAACAAGTTCCAATTACCTACAAGTAACCTCCTCCTCTCTACCTCTCGGGCGCCACAAACACCGCGCACATCTACGCCCTCGCGTCCCGACACTCTCGCCGCCCGGTTAGCTCAGTCGGTAGAGCACCAGACTCTTAATCTGGTTGTCGCGGGTTCGAGCCCCGCATTGGGCTTATCTTTTTTGCTTCATCCCCTCTTATCACTAAATGATAAGGAAGTATGATCAGTAATCAGTTATCACTCAGTGACGTAACAATTGACCCTGAAATCGAGAAGAATATGCAAATCAGTATCGAGAAAAACCTGATTATATTCTTGGGTGTGACGATGACGATGATAATGATTGATAAGGTGATAGTACACAATTCGAAGGGCTACAGTAATCCGTGGAATCTGAAAGTGGAACGTTTTAGGGAGTGTAATTACAAGTTCATCTCAAAGATTCGGATCTTTTGCGCCCTTCGGACTGGTATATGTGAGAAAAGAGACATTGTTGCGCAACATAGAGAAGAACTTGGTTTTTGACGGACGAACAGGCGGATCTGATCGGAGGAAGTGATAAGAGGATCTGATAAGGCGAATGGCATGGACGGGCGGTGAACTTTGGATTGGGGAGGCTATAGAAAGAAGCTATAGGAAAAAAGTGGGAGGAAATAGGGGTTTTCAGCTTTCCGCGTCCCTTCCGCATGGTCTTCCGCGCGGAAAATCTCTAATTTTTGTCCAGATTTTTCATTTGATTCATTCTGACATTTTTGATGTGATTTTGAGCGTTCCGCGTCCCTTCCGCGTCCTTTCCGCGCGGAAAAAATGTGAATTTTTTTTTGGAATATGGGTGTCAAAAAACGCAGAATTTTATGGGGAATTCGAAAAATCGATTGAAAAAATCTGGAAATTAGATTTTTTCTGAAAAATAAAAAATTTCAACAAAAAAAAATTTTTTTTTTTGAAAATTTTGAAAATTAACAAAAAAAAGAATTTTCTACAGAACTTTTGTTCTGATTTTCACCTGATTCATTGTGACATTTTTTGGGGTGTTTTTGAGCGTTCCGCGTCCTTTCCGCATCCTTTCCGCGTCCCTTCCGCGCGGAAAAAAAGTTAAATTTTTTTTGGAATATGGGTGTCAAAAAACGCAGAACTTTATGGGGAATTCGAAAAATCGATTGAAAAAATCTGGAATTGGGAATTAAAAAAAAAATAAAATTTGCAAAAAAAATTAGAAAAAAATTTTTTTTTGAAAATTTTGGAAATTTGCAAAAAAATTTATAGGAAATTCAAAAAAAATTATATTGATAAAATATTGATTTTTATTCATTGATAAGAAAAAAGTGTTATCAGAAAAGTTCAAATTTCCCAATTGATATCACAGACGCCATCACACGAACTATCGTTGTCAATCTAAAAAAATCGATATTTTTCAAATTTCCCTAAAAACATACCATTTCACAATCACAACTAACTTCTCCATATCTTCCACGTGGTGTTGTCCCTTGAGTGGTCCCTATAACTGGTCCATCCCTGACCCACACCTCAAACTCCTTCAAAACCCCGCCCATTTTCTCGATTTTCGCCCGTAAATCGGTCCAATTCTTCTCGAAATCCATGAGTGTCTCCACGTCGACTACTGTATTTTCAGTGGCGAATTTGACGAATTCCGATGAGATTCTGAATTCTGGAGCATCTGGGACGGCGGAGATTGTCGAAATGACAGATGACGTCGTAGGCACGAATCTGGAGAAGAACTCGCGGATTCTGGATTCAGAAGACTTGTAACTCTCGGAATCTGGAAACTTTTCAAAGACATCCGAGTCTCGGAGCATGTTTTTCGAGATTCTGTGAGCATTCAGCACACTTCCAATCGCCTCGATTCCCGTTTTCAATGTATTGATTTTATCGATTGGTTTCTGGATTTCCGGCAGTTTTTCAGTACGATCAGTCAGTTTTTGAGCTTCGAAATCTTCAACCAACTTGTGAAGGTCTCGAAGTGAATCCAGTGTTTTTACGGATTTCTCCATGATTTTCAGGTTTTCCGTAGTGTTGAACAGTTTGATATTATCGATTGATTGCTTGATGTTCGGAATTGTTGACTTCAGATTGACAAAACAATCGATAAATTCCATAACCGATTTGAAAATACTACTCTCAACAATCTCTGAAAATATTTCGCCTTTCTCTTCAATTTCGAGAATTTTATCGAAGTTTTTGGGGACATCTTTATAGCTATTCAGAACAAATTCAGTTTCTTCGGCCAATTTTTCCCAAGAACTTCGCACATTATCGAAATTCTTGTTATACACAGCTTTATAACAATCTTTTGAGAATTTTTTGCTTAGCTCTGCTAACTTCGCAAAAACAGCGCTCATTTCTTGAATTTTTACGATGATTCCTTGTGAGTCGGCTACCAACTTTTTGACTTCCTCAATTTTATTTTTCTTATCTGATAAACGGATAAGTGAAGGGTAAAAGGCGTCCAAACAGTGTTGAACTTTGTCGATATGCGTCCAATTTGCTTCGAAACTTTTTGATTGCTCCAGGAAATCCGAAAGCTTCACTAAATCATCAAAATTCCCTTGATTTCGCAGATGGATATCACGGGTCTCAAAACGAAATTCCTTCAAAAGCTCCATCTTCGGAATATCTTCAGAATACCCCAAAAACTGGAAACTCTCGTACTCCTCATTGAACTTGACTATCACTTCCCACACCATTTTCATTTCCTCTCCAGCTTCACTTTTCCGAATTATTTCCAGATTTTCGTAATCCGACTTCAACTTTTTCGAAGGTAAAGGCTTTTGAAACTCATCCAACTTGGAATCAATGTATCCAATCTCGTCTTCGAATATTTTAATGGTATCACCCAAAAATTTCAATTCGTCAACAATTCCTTGCAACTCATAATTCACTTTGTGTGCTTTCAACCGGAACTCCCCGACCAGTTCTGTCAAAGATTCGTCTACTGTCGAAGTGGCAAAAGCTTTCTTTACAGCGATTTCAAGTTTGATTTTTTCTTTTTTAAGATCATCGATTTTATATTCAATTATATCAGCTCGCATGCGAAAATCCATTCTTTTCACCTTCTTTTTCCAACTCGCCGCCTTTTCCTCCAAAACCTTCCTAACATCCCCTCTAGTCCCTTCCATCTTCCCCAACGCCTCCAATATCTCATTCTGCTCCTCTTCACTCGAATCACTCTTCCTTATCTTCCTTATCAAATCCAGCACTTTATCCTTGGCTCCGCCCACTTTTTCAATCGATTTCTTATCGATTTTCACATTGTAGACCTTCTCGAAAAGTTGCAATGGAGTGAGGGTATTGGACTGAAGTTGGTATTCCAGATGCACGGATTCCAGTTGTTTCGGCAGGAGTTTCAGATGATTGTGAAGATTCTGGAGTGATGAGAAGAAGGATTCAGATGATGATGACGTGGCAAGTGATACTAGTGATAACAATATCACTAACTTTAGCATTTTCTGGAAATATTGATTTTTTGAAAAAATTTAGAGAAATTTGAAAAAACTCACCATCACTGTATACAGTAACCAGTAATGAATTTTTTTTGAAAAAATTAAAAAAAAAATATTTTTATTGATTAGAAAGATAAGAGAATGTTGTCACGTGGAAATTTTTCTTTATTCACGATTCGAAATTTTATTTTCAAAAAAAAAAAATTAATCATCCAAATACTCCAAAAACAATGTGGGATACTTATTTTCCGCCTTTTTCTCCGCTTTTTTCTTCTTCAAAATCTTCATTTTTCTCTTCATTTTCGGGTCGAAATCCAGTGGAATTACAGTGTTATTGATTGATAAAATATGGAAACTGGCGATGCAAGTAGGTAGAAAATGGAATGGAACAAGAGTGTACTTTTCGTTGTCCGAACGCCATTCGTTTTTGATCTGAGGAAAATTTTTAGGGATTTTTGAAAAAAAATTGAAATTTTTTTTTAAATTTTAGATTTTTTTAATTTTTAGATTTTTAAAAGCAGTTTTCAAAAAATTATTTGTTTAAAAAAATGGTAAAAAAGGGAAAAAATTGAAAGAATTGAAAAAAAATTTTTTTTGAAAATTTTTACAATTTTCTAAAAAATTTTTTTTCAGAATTTCCAAAAAATACAGATTTTTCCGAATATTTTTTTTTGAAGAAAAATAAATGGAAAATATTCTGAAAAATTCAAAAAAAAAAAGAAAAAAAATTAAAAATTTTTTTTTACAATTTTCTAAAAATGATTTTTTCTCAACATTTCCAAAAAAAATTGCAGATTTTTTAAAAGATTAATTTTTTTAATTTTGAAAAACAAACAATTTAAAAAATTATTAAAATTCAAAAAAAAATCATAAAAAATTGAAAATTGAAAAAAAAATTTTTTTTCAAAAAACATTTCCACAAAAATTGCAAATTTTTTCAAATCGATTTTTCGAAAATTTTAAGGAAAAAAATGATGAAAAATCATTTTTGTAAATTTGAAAAATTCAAAAAAGTACAAAATCATGAAATAATTGCTGAATTTTAAAAATTTGAAAAAAATTCTTTCGAATTTTCAGAAATTTCTAATTTTTTGGACTTTTCAAAATTTTCTCAAAATCCCGCCTAACCTCACTATCTTCATACTTCAGAATCCAGCACGAATTCTGAAATAGCCCATTGAGTGCGTAATCAGCGTAGAGTCCCGAATACGGTTCATCCGTGTCCAATCGATCAGCAAATGGCTCGGCGAGCACAACTCCGCCGAACAAGTAGATCATCTCTTCCCACGTTTTTCTTCCTGAAAAATTCCAAAAAATAGCAAAATTCAGGAAAAAGTCTCCAGGGACCTCCTTAGGACCCTAAGAACCCCCGGGTGTCCCAACTCACTCATCAGCTCATTCGACATCTTCGTCCTGCACATGTAAATCCTAACATTGGTCAGAAACTTTGGACGGCCCATATGCATGTCAGTCTTCATTTTCAGAAGGGCTTCCGGAAAGATATTGTTCTGATAAAAGGTATGGATAAGCATGTGATCGTGCTCGTGGCTGATAAGCGAGGGATCCCTGATAGTGGCTGATAACCACGACTCGTGCATCAGGTTGCCAAGGCTGAAAAAGCGCTCAAAAATTTGATCATAACTCGGCTCAAAATGCTCCGTTTTGAGCTCGGGTTTGGGCAATATGTAGTCAAGGGTCCCTAGATAACGTGAAAAAAATTTAGGTACGATCCTGGAAGATTCAGATGAGTTACGTCATCTGAAACATTCAAAAAGTTCAAAAATTCACATTTTATGTTTCAATTTTTTGTTTTTAGCATAACTTGGCTCAAAATGCTCCGTTTGAGCTTAGCTCTTGATATGTTGTACCTGAAATGACTAGACATATGGGAAAAATTTTTTGGGTTGATTCATCAGAATTCAGATGAGGGACGTCATCTGAAACTTTTTTTGGAAAATAAAAATTGAAAAAGTTCAAATTTTTTGGAATTTTTCAAATTTTTTCTGAATTTTTCAGAAGGTCAGATATTGCCAAAATGTACTCTAGTGTTCATAAAATCACCCCAAAAATTTTTGTAACGAAATATGAATTTTGAAATTTTTTATGATTTTTTGAAAATGTCAGCTCAAATCAAATTAGCACTAAAAAATCAAAAAATTCAAAAATTCATAAAAAATTTCAAATTTCATATTCCGTCACAAAAATTTCTAGTATGTTTTTACAAACACTAAAGTACATTTTTGCATCATCTAGCTCTTCTGAAAAAAATTTGGAAAAATTAGAAAAATTCAGAAAAAAATTGAACTTTTTTATTTTTCAGTTTCCAAAAAAAAATTCAGATGACGTCCCTCATCTGAAATCATGAATCACCCTAGAAATTTTTTCACATATGTCTAGTCATCTCAGGTAAAACATGTCAAAAGCTGAGCTCACATGAACCATTTTGAGCCGAGTTATGAATTTTTTAACAAAAAAAAATGACGTAAAATATGCATTTTTGAACTTTTTCAATGTTTCAGATGACGTAACTCATCTGAATCTTCAGGAATCGGACTCAAATTTTTTTCACGTTATCTAGGAATCTTTGATTACACAATATCCGAAGCTGAGCTCAAACGGACCATTTTGAGCCAAGTTATGCTCAAAACAAAAAACAAAAACATAAAATGTGCATTTTTTAAAACTTTTTCACTGTTTCAGATGACGTAACTCATCTGAATCTTCATGGCTCGTACCCAAATTTTTCCCACGTTATCTAGGGACCCTTGACTACATATTGCCCAAACCGGAGCTCAAACGGAGCATTTTGAGCAAAGTTATGAATTTTTCAACTCACGCCGCCAGACACCTCCACGCCAAAAAGTCCTCGTCATCCAACTTCAACGTGTTCTTCCCTTCCGTATAGCACCCGGGCATCACGATATGTGTGAATTGGTTCAAATCGATATTTTTATCCCATCTATCGTATCCCCAAGTGATACGGTTTTTGATTCGCGGAGACAGTTTTCGCTTTTGCCAACGTGTCAGACAGTTGGGATTCATGACGAGAATTTTGAAGGTTCGAGGGGTGTTGGGAGGAATTAGTCCTGGATAAAATGGAGGGTTTTAGTATCACAAAATTCCAAAAAAAAAATTAGAAAATAAAAAAAATTGAAAAAATAAAAATTCCAATTAAAAAAAAAATTGAAAAAATCAGAAAAATGTGCTATTTTTAAAAAATTTTCTCTACAAAATTATTCTGAAAAAATGAATTTTAGAAAAATTGAAAAAAGTGAAAAAAAATTTTTTTTTCAACTTTTTAGTTTTCAAAAAAAAATTCCTGAAATTTTTCAGAAAATCAGAATTTTCTGAAAAGGTTACAAAAAATCAATAAATTCAATAATTCTAATTTTGAAAGCAAAAAAAAAAACGAAAAATTCAAAAAAAAAATTCTGAAATTTTTTTTTTGAAAATTTCAGTTTCCAACAACAAAATTTGTTTTTTTTTGATTTTTTTTATTTTTATGTAAAATTTTTAAAAAATTGGCATTTTTAAGATTGACTTTTTGTAACTAGTGAAGTACTGATTTCACAGTTGCCGAAAGTATTTTTGATTGACTTGATATTTTGCATAGGGGTACTATGGGGGACCCTAAGTCCAAAAATGCAACTTTTGAAATTTTTGCTCACCGGCTCGCGGAGCCCTGGAGCAAAAATGAGTTTTCGGAAAAGTTGCCGGAAAAATCTGAAACTTTGCACACGGGGGTTTTTTGACCCGTAGATTCCAAAAACCACAACGAAAAGTTTCGAAAAAAATTTTCAAGATAGGCTACAGTACAAAAATTTTGGTTTTTTCGCTCTCCTGAAAAATTTATAACGGGAGTGGAAAAATGTTAGATTGGAATTAAATATCCCATCATAGGATGCATCGAAAAAGCAAATAAAATCAAAAATCGTCGGGGTGGTATTGAGACTTATTTCGCAATTTATGGTTTTTTAGTACTGAAAGCGACCTATTTTCGGCTGTACTGAAAAATTTTGTACTGGAGTGGAAAAAATGGAGTCCATATTCGGAATCTACGCCCCAAAATACGTCGATTTGCTTTTAGAAATCAAAAATCGTCGGGGTGGTATTTGGTCAAAAAAGTCGATTTTGTTTGAAAAAGTGACTTTTACATTTCGATTTTTTTCGGGAAAAGTCACAACTGGACTGATGTCAGTTTACATTTTTATTTAGTAACTGGGACACATACCCATCATTTAAATTTAACTCCCAGACCTAGAAGTAACTTTTCGATTTTTAAAAATTTTTTGAATTGTTTCAGCTATTTTTCAAAATGGCTCCATGTATAGGGATACGTTCGAAAAATGGGTCAAAAATCGAAAATTCAGAAAAATTCCAAATATTGTTTTTTGGACTTATCTGACCTAATTATGGTATTTGGACACACTTCGGAACAATTCTGAATTTTTTATTGATTTTGACTTTTTCACAACGTACCCCTATACGTGGCGCGCAATCGAAATTTTCGCGAAATTTTTAAAAAATCAGAAAAATAGGGGTTTATGGTTTTTGGTCAATTTAGACCATAAATGAAGCAAAAACCGTATTCTAGCATTTTTCAAAAAATTTTGAATTTTTCGAGTTTTCACTCGACACCACGTATAGGGGTACGTTGTGAAAAAGTCAAAATCAATAAAAAATTCAGAATTGTTCCGAAGTGTGTCCAAATACCATAATTAGGTCAGATAAGTCCAAAAAACAATATTTGGAATTTTTCTGAATTTTCGATTTTTGACCCATTTTTCGAACGTATCCCTATACATGGAGCCATTTTGAAAAATAGCTGAAAAAATTCAAAAAATTTTTAAAAATCGAAAAGTTACTTCTAGGTCTGGGAGTTAAATTTAAATGATGGGTATGTGTCCCAGTAACATAATAAAAATGTAAACTGACATCAGTCCAGTTGTGACTTTTCCCGAAAAAAATCGAAATGTAAAAGTCACTTTTTCAAACAAAATCGACTTTTTTGACCAAATACCACCCCGACGATTTTTGATTTCTAAAAGCAAATCGACGTATTTTGGGGCGTAGATTCCGAATATGGACTCCATTTTTTCCACTCCAGTACAAAATTTTTCAGTACAGCCGAAAATAGGTCGCTTTCAGTACTAAAAAACCATAAATTGCGAAATAAGTCTCAATACCACCCCGACGATTTTTGATTTTATTTGCTTTTTCGATGCATCCTATGATGGGATATTTAATGCCAATCTAACATTTTTCCACTCCCGTTATAAATTTTTCAGGAGAGCGAAAAAACCAAAATTTTTGTACTGTAGCCTATCTTGAAAATTTTTTTCGAAACTTTTCGTTGTGGTTTTTGGAATCTACGGGTCAAAAAACCCCCGTGTGCAAAGTTTCAGATTTTTCCGGCAACTTTTCCGAAAACTCATTTTTGCTCCAGGGCTCCGCGAGCCGGTGAGCAAAAATTTCAAAAGTTGCATTTTTGGACTTAGGGTCCCCCATAGTACCCCTATGCAAAATATCAAGTCAATCAAAAATACTTTCGGCAACTGTGAAATGAACCAATGGCCATTATTGAGTAGTTACAAAAAGTCAATCTTAAACATATTTTCTAATTTTTTTTTGGAAATCGTAAAAATCTAGATTAAAATTTTTTTTCTCAAAACTCACTCTTCCTCTGCAAATCCCCCTTGTACCCATCCAACAGCTTATCAAACATCTCATCAGTCTCCTTATCAATCCAAGTATCCGGAATATGTCCCTGAGCATCCGGTTGCCAAATCCACGCCCCTCTATCCAAACACCACTTCGCGTGCTCCAAATCCTTCACAATCGTCAGCTCGGCCAGTGCCGTCCTCAAGTTCTTATTGCACACCGCATCCACCAGAGCTCCCCGATCCAACAGCTCACGGAGCAACTTCCAGTCTTGGGCTCTTACAGCATTGTACAGCGGAGTATTGTCATTTTCATCTCGAGAATTGATCTCAAGCCGGGCGTCTTGCATTTGGACATAGTTGTACTTCCAGAGAGTCGGATTCGTCGGATCACAGGTGTAGGCTAGAAAATGTGGTGGCTTTATCGATTTTTTTCACTCTTTCAAAAATGTTTTTAGCAGTTTTGGTCAATTATGAACTTGATCCAGACATTTTCATCTTTCACAAAAAATTTATTTTGGACTTGAAAAAAATTCGAGAAATAAAAAAAAAATTTCACTGATTTTTTTCACCTTTTCAAAAAATTTTTCAGCAATTTCGGTCGACTAAAAAAATGTTTTTGACATTTTTATCTAGCACAAAAAATTTATTTCAGACTTGGAAAAAATTAGTTGAGCCTGATCTATCAGCTCAAAAAATTTTTCTAAAAATTGAAAAAAAAAAATTTTTCAATTCTTCACTGATTTTTTTCACCTTTTCAAAAAATTTTTCAGAAATTTTGATCAACTACAAAAATATTTTTTACATTCTTATCTAGCACAAAAAATTTATTTCAAACTTGGAAAAAAATGCTTGAGGCCTGTTATATCGATTCAAAAAATTGAAAAAAATTTTTTTTTCAATTTTTTGACGATTTTTCATAGATTTTTTTCACCTCTTCAAAAAATTTTTCCAACTCTGTGATCAACTACAAAGTTAATTTAAACATCTTAATCTATCCCAAAAAATTTATTTCAACCCCCAAAAACCACTAACCTTCCTCCACAGGACCCTCCATACTCCCCCATTTCATCATAACCTGCTCCCGATTCCACTGCACATATTTCGGACCCAAAGTACAGCAAAAACAATAGAAAACCGCTCCAAAAAGTGCAGAAATCAGGAGAATACCTCCAAAAGCGTAGTACATCGGGGTCAAGCTAAAAAAAATCAATAAATGCCCAAAGTTGTCCCAATGGCTCACTCCAATGGTTCCTCTGGGATGCCCCGTTCCATCGCTTCCATCTGCCTTCTAAATTCATCAATAGCTTCCGGAGCTTTTCCAAAATATCTTCTAGCTTGAAAAGGATCAAAAGAAACTAGGTCAGCCACAAATCTCATCGTCTCCAGGGTCTGCTGAACATTAGGGTCCCGATTATCGATTTTCTCAAAAATCGGCAAATATCTCCTCAAATCAATCGATAATCCCTTGAAATTAAAATTTTCAAAAATCCACTGATAAGATTCCTTGACGTCTTCTAAAGATTCTTCTTCTTTAACATTTTTCAAATTCCTCTCCAAATTTCCCAACGCCCCCAACATCTCCTTCATCGCTTTCACATCCTTTGGGTAGTTTTGAATCCAAAATTGATAACTATCAGTACTGATAAGAGCATCAGCTATCAGTTGCTCAGAATCCAGGATAGATTCAATTCTGCCTCGGATTCTGGAGATTCTAGCAAGTCGCTCCAAAGATTCAGAAGCTCTAGCGAAATTCAGAAGGCCTTCTGAATTCTTGAAAAAGTACAGAATCCCCTGGGTCTCCAGATTCCCAGAATCCACGTGGAGATTCCGAATCTTCTGGAAAATTCTGACGCCGTCACGAATCAACCGTTGAATTCCATGAATCTCATCTAGGACCCTAGCATTTCGAACCTTATCAATTATCAGTGCAAGGTCATTGACCTTATCAGCTACTGATTCATCCAAGTGGCTCAAATCACAACCGGCAAGATGTAAAGAATTCATCCAATTCTTTACAATTCTCACCTTATCAGTGATATTTATCAGCGGCTGATAAGTGCTCAAGTGATAATCAGAATTCACTATATCAGTGACCTGATCCAATTTCTCTTGAATTTTCAAAACTTGAATTTTCCATTTCGCGTGTCTCAGGAGTGGTAGGTTAATTCCAGCCGACCCATTATCAGCCACATGTCTTCTGAAGCTCTCTGCCAGGTTTTCCACGTCTTCTGACACTCGAATCTCCTCCAACGCCTTCTGAATCCTCTGAATCCCTGGCTGCATCTCTTCCAACCCCAGATTCTCGAGCTCCTTGGCTTCTGGAGGCTCCGGGAGCCACAGGTGCTCCAGAATACATTCACGTAGCTTCAGAAGCGTATCCAACTGACCTCGAATCGGCTGAACTGCGCTTGCTCGGTGAGCCAACTCATCCAGAAGCTCCAGTGATCTTATCATCTCCCCTGGCTTCTGCAATTGATCAAGAATTTTTTGAAAATGCGAAAATTCCTTTAGGATAGACCTGATAGGCTCTAGCCCAGAATACAATTTTCTTATCAGTGATTCTGATAGGGTTATCAGCCAATCAATCGATAACTCTTGAGCATCCCCCGAGCTGATTTTTAGAATTTTCAAAAATTGAATCATACTTATCGCAAACGGCCCAGGTTTTGCACTTGTGAAATCCAATAAACCCTTGAAAGTTGTCAGATTCTTATCAGCAACTGATAACGTTTCCTTGAGCTCTTGGAGCAGCTTTTTGGAGCTTTGGAACTCGCGAATGGCTTGAATTGGGAATTGGGGGACTGATAGGGACCCTAGAGATTCACGGATTCTCACGTAGGTCCGAAGAGTGGCTGATAACTTCTGGAGACACTCTGATAACGCCTTGGACTCTGATAAAGGCGGTGATTTGTCGGGAAATAAATTTTCCAATTTTTGAAAGCATTTTCTATAATTCAAGTCTTTGAAAACTTTGAAATCCAACTGATCCTTCAAAAACTTTGGGATTTTCTTGATTTCCATCTTATCAATACTCATTATCACTCTCTTGAAAGGCCTTATCTTATCAGTGATAGCATCCTTATCAATGAACACCTTATCAGGAATCTTTAGCATTGCTTCACCCAAATCATTCAACTCATCGGTCAGGTTATCAACTTGGAGGCCTCCCAGGACCTTGACCTGCTTATCACTGATATTCCACGTACTTGTGATAAGGTTATCAATTGATAATTGATTAGAGAGAAGGCCGTTTTGAAGGTGGATTCCGGTTAGAAAATTGGCAAGTTCGAGGTGTTTGGAAGCGAGGTTTTCGAGGGGAGAGGTGGTTTTTCGGGTTTCTGAAAAAGTGGTGGGTACGTGGGACCCCTATAGCTTTACCTACCACTGGGAGTTAGGGAATTGATGATAAGGAGGGATAGAAGACAATTTTTGAAGGTTTCTTTCTGGAAAAATTGGGAAACTGGGGGATTTTGGAAAATTGATATTT
>LR539770.1:38591-62199 GCA_900536315.3 Caenorhabditis becei | reverse complement strand
TGGGAAAATCTTTATAGCTATCCAGAGCAAATTGAGCTTCTTTGGCCAATTTTCTCCAAGAACTTAGCACCTCGTTGAAATTTTCTGATGCCATACCATCAATACAAATAGACAGGAATTCTTCGCTCAACTCTGCTAATTTCGCAAAAAAGTCGCTCATTTCTTGAATTTTTCCAATGATTCCTTGCGAGTCGGCCACCAACTTTTTGGCATCTTCAATTTTATTTTTCTCATCTGATAAACGGATAATATGAGGGTAAAAATCATCGGAACAGTGTTGAACCTCATCAATGTAGGCCCAATTTGATTCGAAACTTTTCGACTGTTCCAGAAAGTCCGAAAGCTTCACTAAGTCTTCAAAATCTCCTTGATTTCGCAAATGGATATCACGGGTCTCGAAGCGAAATTCCTTCAGAAGCTCGAACTTCGGAATATCTTCAGTAAAAACGTTTAGCTGTAAGCTACCGTATTCCTCATTGAACCTGGCTATCACTTCCGATACCATCTTCATTTCCTCTCCAGCTTCACTTTTCCCAATCAGTTCCAGATTCTCGTAATCCGACTTCAACTTTTTTAACGGTAGAGGCTTTTGAAACTCATCCAACTTGGAATCAACGTATTGAATCTCATCTTCGAATAATTTCACAGTATCACCCAAAGACTTCAATTCGTCAGTAAATTCTTGCGATTTTCGTCTCAGTTTGCGTGCTTGACTTGCGAATGACTTGGCCCGTGCTGTCATCAAAAATCCGTCTACTGTCGAAGTGGATAAAGCGTCCTTAACAGCGATCTCAAGATTCATTTTTTCTTTTTTTAGCGTTTTGATTTCATATCCAATTTCTCGTGCTCGGGAGCGTAAACGAAGAACATCCTCCGCCTTTCCCTCCAGCACCTTCCTAACATCTCCCCTAGTCTCTTCCATCTTCCCCAGTGCCTCCAGTACCTCATTCTGCTCCTCTTCACTCGAATCACTCTTCCTTATCTTCCTTATCAAATCCAGTACTTCATCCTTGGCTCCGCCCACTTTTTCTATCGATTTCTTATCGATTTTCACATTGTAGACCTTCTCGAAAAGTTGCAATGGAGTGAGGGTATTGGACTGAAGTTGGTATTCCAGATGCACGGATTCCAGTTGTTTCGGCAGAAGTTTCAGATGATTGTGAAGATTCTGGAGTGATGAGAAAAAGGATTCAGATGATGATGATGTGGCAAGTGATAACAGTGATAGCAATATCACTAACTTTAGCATTTTCTGAAATTATTGATTTTTAAAAAAAATTTTCTAAAATTTGAAAAAACTCACCATCACTGTATAGCGTAACCAGTAATGAATTTTTTTATCAGTTATTTTTATCAAGGCTGATAAAGTTCACGATTTGCTGAAAATTTGAAAAAAAAAATTTTTTTTTCGAAAATTTCAAATTTTATTTTTTTTCACGCGACCTTCACGTGTAACCCTAATCTACTGCCCCTTGCCAACTCATCCCCTCTCTGATAAGACTTGCTGATAAGAAAAATCAGTATTCAGTTGTTCCTTGGCCTTCTCGACTTGCAAAAGTGATGGTCCAAAGTAATGTAAGTCTAGGGACCCACCGGGGACCCCCGGAATATTTATTTTTCAGGATACGAGATTTACAGCGTATAGCTAGTACAAGTAATAATCAAATATGAAAGTTCCAATCGTAAGAGATTTTTAGGAAATTTTCAAAAAATCAATAATTTTTTGCAGTTTCTCATCAATTCGTGGATCCCTCTAGCCTCATCAATTCACTTGGGAAATGAACTTTTATTGATTTTTTTTGTAATAAATCAATAAATCAATGATTTTTGAAAATTTTCCGCTTCTCTTCCGCATCGTCTTCCGCGCAGAAGAAATTTTGAAAAATTGAAAAATCCGGATTTTCAAAGATTTTCTGAATCCGAAAAGCTGCTAAAAAGCAGCTTTTCGGATCTGGGAAAATGGAAATTTCTGGAAAAAAATTGGGCAAAAAATAATTTTTTTTTCAGATTTTCAGAAAAAATTGTTCTGAAAATTTCAACAAAAAATGTGCCGAAAACTGGAAAAAATCTGAAAAAAATTGAATTTCAAAATTTTCTCAAAAAATGTTTTTTTTTTCAATTTTTCTGATTTTTCCCGGTTTTTTCAAGTTTGTTCAATTTTTGAAAAATTGGTAAAATTTGAAAAAATAATTATTTTTTTCAATTTTTTCAATTATTCTCATTTTCCTAACTTTCAAAAACATTCTAGAATCTTCAAAAAAATACTCTAAAAATTCCAACAAAAAAAACATTTTTTTCATATTTTTTTCCCTAAAATGTTTCAAACTTCCCCTCCTCTCAAACTCTTCATTTTTCTCCCAAATAAAACATAATTCATAAATACTTCATAACCATCCATCTTCATCCATTTACTCATCTCCCATTCCATTCCATTAACCAAATACTCCCCTCTCAAAAAGCAGCTGCTCCCCCCCTTCCACTTAATCCCTCTTCCATTTCCATTTCTTTTCCCTTCATTCCAAAAAATCAATAGAAGGCGTCCGAGACGCCCGACAAGAGACTACAAGAAGTTGAGAGAGTGCCAGAGAAACCGAGAAGACGAGGGCTCACGCGGAGCCGGAGCCCCCCCTGCATTTCAAGAGGCCCCCGGCTCTTCGTCCACATTTGTTCCGTGTTTGGGATTCCAGGAAAAATTGGGTTTTGTTTGAGAAATTGATGAAAAATAGTGGAAAAATGTGGAAAATGACAAACTTTCATTGGAAAAGTGCTGAAAAATTTCGGGATTTTTTCTCTAATTTAAGTGAGTTTTCTCCCAAATTTGGACTAAAAATGGGGGTTTCCAGGTTTTTTTTCATTTTTGGTTTTTCCGATTTTCTCTGAAAATTTTCTCTCTAATTTTCAGTTGTTTTTTCCTCCAAATTTAGACTAAAAATGGGGTTTTTAGGCATTAAAAAAATTATATTTTTTTCTGACATTTTTTAGGTTATTTTTTTCAAATTTGAAGCGAAAAATGGAAATTTCCCCATTTTTCCAGAATTTTTTCAGATTTTCATTTTTATTTCCACTTTTTTTTCTCATATTTTCAAAATGATTTTTTTCCAAATTTCAGTCTGAAATTTTCAAAATTTTTAGAATTTTTTTTCAGCAGATTTTGAAAAATTTTTAATTTTTTTAAATTAAAAAACATTTCCTAATTTTTCCAGATTCCTACTTAGTTTTGCCAATTTTTTTCCAATTTTTCAAAAAAAAAAATCCCATTTTTCTTTTTTGATTTACCTATTCTCCTGAATTTTTCCCCTTTAAAAATGTTTTTTTTTCATTTTTTTCTAAAATCGCTTCCAATTCCCAAATTCTCCCTTTGTGTAGGCGTTGCCAGTCTGTTGTATAAATTTCAGCCAATTTTCAAAATTATTGGTGTCATGACAGTCATGAGACCCATATTTTCTTGTTATTCCATTTATTGTAGGCAATTTTGTATAAATGGAGGGAGAGAAGTAGTGATTGCATTCAGAATTTCAAATTCCCGCCCACGATATCTCGCAGCGAAAACCACAGTAAGATGTGTGTCTTACTGTACTTTTCGTTGCGAGATATCCTACCCGCCAATTTGAAATTCTGACTGCGTTTTTTTTCACAAAATTCCCAATTTTTCTCACATTTTGTAGATAATCCCCATCGGGTTTCTAGTTTTTGAACCGAACTAAATATCTCCCTTTTATCTTTTTTTTTTTCATTTTTTTGTCTGCCGACAACTATAATCCAATCCATTTTTTTTGTTACAAAATTGGGAAATTTTACGTAAAAAATTTTATAGAAACTTTTTTTTTGAGCTTCAAACACAAAAATAGGCCAAACTACATTGTAGTCCACTCTCAAAAAATCAAAGAAACCATTTTTTGAATAGCTTGAAACGCTCCAATGACACATTTTTCAATATCAATTTGGGAAATTTTTCGTAGAAAAAGTGGTTTTTTAGCTCAAATTTCACCAAAAAATCACATTTTTTACACAAAAAAATGCATAATGGGTCTCGCAGCGAAAAGCAAAAAATTGTGCTGTGCATTTAAAAAAAGCTACAGTATTCCAAGCCCCTAAAATTTTTTGAAAAAACCTGTGAAAAGCCAACATTCTGGAACATTTTTTAAAAATTTATAAAGTGTATCAGTAAACAATTGAAAACATTTTGGTGAAGGGGCCAAGTGTTCAAGTACTTGAAATTGTATTAAATTACACAAAAATCGAGTGCAAAAATTTTTTTCAATTTTTTCAAGGTGTTTTACAATTTTTAAAAAAAATTTTTAAGAGAGACTATTTGTAATTACTCAACAATGGCCACTAGGCCAATGCACAGGAGCCGGAAGTATTTTTGATTCGTCTGATATTTTGCACAGGGGTACTATGGGGGACCCTAAGTCCAAGAATACAACTTTTGGATTTTTTGCTCACCGGCTCGCGGAGCCCCGGAGCAAAAACGGGCTCACAAAAAAGTTGTCCAATAAATCTGAAACTTTTTCCCCGGGGGTTTTTTGGGCCGTAGAGTACGAAAATAACAATGAAAAGTTCTGAAAAAAATTCTAAAAAATAGTCATAGTGCAAAAAAGTGGAATTTTTCCCGTTTTTTTGACCTCCTGAAAACTTTTACACTGAGGTATTTAAGTTCTATTCATTTTTGAGTAACAGGACCATAGATACATATTATTTCATGAAAATATCAAAAAATGAGGGGGACCATCTTTGAGAAATTCGACCATTTATGATTTTTTACTACTGGAGCTGACCTAATTTCAGTCGTAGTGAAAAATTTTCAACTGAACTTTTTAAGATAAACATTTTATCCGTAATCTACGATCAAAAACACGTCGGAATGCATTATTGTCTAATTTTTAAAAATCGAAAATTTCACCGAAAAATTTTTATAAAAGTTGTCTTTACATTTTGGTCATTTTCGGGTACTGTCTCAACTGAACTATTTTCAGGTCTTATTGTGAATTTGTAACTGGGACATGTACCCATCAGTTCCCTCTAACCACTAGTCTCTGAAAAAACTTTCCGAATTTTTTCGATTTTTTGAACTTTTTTGACCTCACTTTTCAGTGTGTGAACGTATTGGGATACGTGGTGAGGAATTTCAGGAAAATTTTTAATATCGGAAAAATCGGAGTTGATGTTTTTTAGTTACTTCAAAACCTAAAAAGTACAAAAAACACAACCAGACATTTTTCAGAAAAGTTTAGAATTTTCGAGTATTCACTCGACACAACGTATAGGGGTACGTTGTGAAAAAGTCAAAATCAAGAAAAAATTCAGAATTGTTCCGAAGTGTGTCCAAATATCATGAATAAGTCAGATAAGGCCAAATAACAACAATTGGAATTTTTTTGAAATTTCGATTTTTGACCCATTTTTTGAATGTATCCCTATACATGGTGCCATTTTTGAAAAGGGTAAAAAAATATTCGAAAAAATCTAAAAAATCGAAATATTTTTTCTGTGTCTGGGGGTTAAATTTAATAAATGGGTATGTGTCCCAGGTACAGAATAAAAATACAAACACATATTGGTCCAGTTGTAACTTTTTCCGAAAAAAATCAAAATGTGATGAGCACTTTTTTCAACTTTGACCTCGATTTTTGGCCAAGATGGTCCCCCTAGAATTTAGATTTTATAAACCAAATCGACGTATTTTGGGACGTAGATTACGAAAAAAATGTCCGTTTTTGTAAGTTCAGTTGAAAATTTTGCACTACGACTGAAATTAGGTCAGCGTCAGTACTAAAAAATCATAAACGGTCGAATTTCTCAAAGATGGTCCCCCTCATTTTTTGATATTTTTATGAAATAATATGTATCTATGGTCCTGTTACTCAAAAATAAATAGAACCCAAATACCTCAGTGTAAAAGTTTTCAGGAGGTCAAAAAAACTTAAAAAATTCGACTTTTTTGCACTATGACTATTTTTTAGAATTTTTTTCAGAACTTTTCATTGTTGTTTTCGTACTCTACGGCCCAAAAAACCCCCGGGGAAAAAGTTTCAGATTTATTGGACAACTTTTTTGTGAGCCCGTTTTTGCTCCGGGGCTCCGCGAGCCGGTGAGCAAAAAATCCAAAAGTTGTATTTTTGGACTCATGGTCCCCCATAGTAACCCTGTGCAAAATATCAGACGAATCAAAAATACTTTCGGCTCCTGTGCATTGGCTTGTCGACAATTTACGAATAGTCTCTCTTAATTTTTCAAAAATCCAGAATTTTGAAAAAAAAAGTTTTATTATTTTTTTCTTGTTTTTCAAAATAATTTACTATTTTTAAAAATTTTTTAAAATTTTTTAAAATTCGGAAATTAAAAATTTTTTTTTTTAATTTTTCAATTTTTTAAAAATTCAAAAAAAAATTGAAAAATTGAAAAAAATCACCAATTTTTTAAATTTTCTTCATTTTTCCCCAATAATTCCTTCATTTCCTCTGCAAAAATCTCTTCGAAAAAAATCCCAAAACTCTTGAATAATTCATGAAAATCTGACTAACACCCTCCCACACATTGCCAAGAAACCACCGAGAAATTCTGAGAATCCATGAATAATTTTGCATTTTTTCCAATTTTTCCAACCACAGTCACAAGGCTCCCAAAATGTTTATAAAATTTCAAAAATTGTTTAATTTCGCCGGAAAAATTTGATACTTTGTTTATTTTGACTAGAATTTATCAGAGAAGCTTCTAGAATTTATAAGAAATATTTTTAGAATTTTCTAAAAAATTTGAAAAAATGTCCAGCATTAGAAATAGTGCTTTGGGGCATGCTAGACAGTATTTGGAATTTTTCGGGTGAGTTTTTTGCGGTTTTTTTTTCCCATGGAATATTTACTTTTGGACACCTAAAATACACACATTTCAATGTCATCTGACCATGAAAATGGACGATTTTATCTGATTTTCTAGATTTTTTTGGGGGGAGAAACGTGACTTTACAAAGTGGAAATAGGTCATTTGGGAAGTTTTCTAGGTCAGAAAAAATTTTTTTTTTAATTTTTTAGAAAAATCAGAAAAATTCTCTTGGTTTTCTCAGAAAATTGTCTATCGATTTTTATCACTGATAACTTGATTTTTCTTATCACTTTATCACTGTCTATTTTTGCAGAATGCCGTTCGGAAACGACCCTCCGGATTATGTTCATTTGAGAAGTAACGAGAGTCAAATGCAATTGATCACTATCAGTGAAAATGGTGATGTGCCGACACCGAGGTGAGTGGTGATAAGGTGATAAGGAGGGCGTACTGATAAAGAAAAAAATCTGGAAAAATCTAGAAAAAATGGTGAAAATTGGGTGAAAATGGTGAAAAAAAATTGAAAAAAAAAATGTTTTTTTTTCAAAAATTTTTTTGATCGATTTATTTTTTTCCGATTTTGAAAAATTGTTATAAAATTTAGAAAAATGATTACTAATTTTATAAATCGATATTCATAAAAAAAAATTTTTTCGAAATTTTTCAAAAAAAAATTTTTTTTTTTCATTTTTTTTCCAAATTTTTCAATTTTGACTATAAATTTTTCCATAATCTCTAATTTTTTTTCAATTTTTTCCAGTTTTTTCCAATTTTTTTCCAACCCCCAAACCCTCATAAAAGTTGCAAAATTCCCCCAAAAAAATCGAAATTCCCATTTTTTGGTTTGTCATAATACTGCCGATAAGCGGATTGTGTTGGCCTTTCGGTGGGCCTACAAAACATTGAAAAGTGAACAGTTTTGACCTGAAAAATAGGGAAAAATGCCAGAAATTCCTGATTCCAGTGGATCGCCATGTTTCAATGCACCAGCGAGGGACGAGGCTCCGGCTGTCATTTTTATGCCTGGAAAAGTGAGTTTTTAGGTGAAAAACTATTTTTTTTTCTAATTTTCAGGAGGTTTAGAGATTGAAAATGAGCTAAAAATCATAAATTCAAAAATTTCAAAAATTTTAAAATTTTTGAAAAATTAAAAAAAAAATTTTTGAAAAATTTTTTTCATATCGTTTTTTTCTTCAAAAAAGTTTTTTTTTTTCCCCCAAAAAATCAATAACCAATCAATAATTCCCTTTAGAAATTTCAGGGAACATTCCGCTGGTGGAAAACCCGTACCACGATGGAAAAGCTTCTGATGCCAGCCCTTCTCTTCTTTTTCATCCTAACCGTCATTTTTCTGGCGGTGATAATCAATACTGATAAGCGGATAGAAGCCATGAAGACTGATCAATCGACGCAAACTGATAAGACTACAGTACCCCCGAGACCTGAGGATCCTAGAGTTCCGCCTGTGGAGGTGGTGGAGACTACGGTGGCTCCAGTGGCGACGTCTTCTGAAAAACCAAAGGATCCAGAAGTGTGCACGACTCCAGGATGTGTCAGAGCAGCCACTCATTTCGTAAGTTATCAGCCACCCTTATTAGCCACTCTTTCCCTTATCAGCCACTCCCTTCCTTATCAGCCACTCTTTTCCTTATCAGCCATTTTTCCCTTATCAGCCAACGTCTGCCTTATCAGCCACTCTCTCCCTTATCAGCCACTCCCTTCCTTATCAGCCACTCTTTTCCTTATCAGCCATTTTTCCCTTATCAGCCACTCTTTTCCTTATCAGCCATTTTTCCCTTATCAGCCACTCTCTGCCTTATCAGCCACTCTTCCCCTTATCAGCCACTCTTTTCCTTATCAGCCACTCTTCCCCTTATCAACCACTCTTTTCCTTATCAGCCACTCTTCCCCTTATCAGCCACTCTCTCCCTTATCAGCCACTCTTTCCCTTATCAGCCACTCTCTCCCTTATCAGCCACTCTTTTCCTTATCAGCCACTCTTTTCCTTATCAGCCATTTTTCCCTTATCAGCCACTCTCTGCCTTATCAGCCACTCTTCCTCTTATCAGCCACTCTTTTCCTTATCAGCCACTCTTCCCCTTATCAGCCATTCTTTTCCTTATCAGCCAATCTTCCCCTTATCAGCCACTCTTCCCCTTATCAGCCACTCTTTTCCTTATCAGCCACTCTTCCCCTTATCAGCCACTCTTTTCCTTATCAGCCACTCTTCCCCTTATCAGCCACTCCCTTCCTTATCAGCCACTCTTTCCCTTATCAGCCACTTTCTTCCAGCTCAACGCCATGAATACCTCCGTGGACCCTTGCGAAGACTTCTTCGAGTTCGCTTGTGGTCTCTGGAACGACCAGCACCCGATTCCGGATGACATGTTCGGTTACGGTACCTTCGCCTATGCCCGTGAACAGGTCCGCCAACAACTGCGAGTTCTTCTCGAACAGGAGATTGTCTCCGAGTCGGAATCGGTGAATATGGCACGGATGACGTATAGAAGTTGTATGAACAAGACGCAGTTGGATGATTTGAAAACTGGGTTAGTACGAGGCTCCGGAATCCCGTTTTTGAGTTAAACGACACTCCAAAATAACGGGGGAAACCATGGAAAAAAGTGTATCTTGGTACGACACTCCGCAATTCCGGATGCACTGATTTTAGCACTTTGGTTGCCGGAAAGCAATTTTTGAATTTTTCAAAAATTTCTTGATATTTTTAAACACAACACTACAAAAACAGCAAGAAAAAAATTAATGAAAATGAAAAAAAAAATTTTTTTTCAAAATTTTCAAAAAAAAAATTTTTTTTGAATAATTTTTTTTCAAAAATTTCAAAAATTGATAACAATTTTTTTGTAATGATAATTTGATCGTGATATTACTGATAACACCATTTTCACAAAAAAAAATTTCCAGACCCCTCTTCGAAACCCTCACTGAACTTGGAGAATGGCCACTTTTACTGGAGAATTGGGATGAGAAGAGCTATAATTTTACTAGTAAGTTTCTGAGTGTTTTCTTTTCTTTTTTTTAGAATGATTTGAATGATTAAATTGATATCTTAAAAATTCAAAAAAAAATTATTTTCAAAATTAAAAAAAAAAATTTTTTGAAATTTTAATTTTTCAACTTTCAGAATCATCCAAAATTTCAGAAAAAAAAATTATAAAAAATGTTTGGGTCCCGCCACGAAATAAAACATTCAATTTCCAGACCTACTTGTGAATTCCCGTCGGGATTACGGTGTCGACGTCTTTTTCCAACTGTACATTTACGCCGATTCGAAGAACACTTCAAGGAACACGTTGTTTGTGAGTTACAGTAATCCTAGCTACAGTAATCTTATCAGTACTGATAATAGATACAGTAACCTAAACTACAGTAACCCTTGAGTTCACTGAAAAATCCCAAAAAACGGTTTTTCACATTTTCAGCTTACAGTAATCTCATTTGCGGGTTACTGTACCTTTTATAAATTCTCTTTTCCACTCGAGACCCATTTCCCCAATTTCAGATTGATCAATCAAACTTGGCTCTGGGCCGTGGAACACGTGACTATTACCTCAATGCCACACTGTTTTCCAGTCATATGACGGCCTATAGGAAGTATTTGAGAAAGGTTTGTGATAATCAGTGAGGACTGATAAGGAATAGTGATAAAACTGATAAGAATTGTTCAGATTGCTCAACTCCTCAAAACTGATGGAAATTTGACAAGAAGCGAGAAGGAAATGAATGAGGATATCGAGAAAATTATCGATTTTGAGATTGAATTGGCAAAGGTGAGGGAGGGATTTTTTGGGACAAGGAGAATTTTTTTTGGTTTCGAAAAATTCAGAAAAAATCATAAAAATAAAAAAAAATTTTCAGAAAATTATTTTTGTCGAAAAAATTTTTTTTAGCATTTTTTGATTTCTTAGAAAATGTTCAATTTTAGAAAAATAGAAAAACAATTTTTTCAACTTGGAAAAATTTTTTAAAATTAGAAAAAATTCATTAGCTGAAATTAAAAAAATTCGAATGTTTTTGAATGTTTTATTTTTTTCCAGAACTTTGAAAACAAAAAAACACAAAAAAAAGGAATTTTCTCCTTTTTCACTCCTATTTTTTCTATTTTTTCCCAAATTTTTTATCACTCCTTTATCACTTGCTCACTTCTTTATCATTCTCTTATCAGATCGTAGTCGCCGAAGACGAGCGTCGAAACAACACTCGTCTGTACAACAAACGTGAAATTGGAGATCTCTACTCTCTCTTCCCTCAAGTCGAATGGGTCGATTTCTTCAAATCCATAGCTCCATCAGACCTAACCCATCTTTTTGATAACACCACTGAAATTATCATTTGCGAGATTGAATATCTCCAGAAAGTGTCAGAGCTGATAAGGGCCACTGATAAGGCGTTGTTGACGAATTATGTGATGTGGAGGGTGGTGCAGTCGAATGTGCGGTATTTGGATGAGCGATTTGATGATATTAAGCAGGTTGGTCAAAAAGTTTGGAGTTAAAATTTTTGGTACGACACTCCAAAATAACGGTGTTTGAAAACGGCATTTCGGAGTGTCGTAGTGAGAAAAATTGGAGGTTCAAAACTTTGGTATGAAGCTCCAAAATCTCGGTTTTTTAAAACAAGATTTCGGAGTGTCGTACTGGATCAGTACGACACTCCAAAATAACGCATTTCAAACCGGGATTTTGGAGTGTCGTACTGGAGCAAAATTGAAAACCAAAACTTTAGTACGAGACTCCAAAATCACGCTATTCGAAAACGGGATTTCGGAGTGTCGTACTGGGTCAGCACAAAGCTCAGAAATAACGTTTTTTGAAGCGGGATTTCGAAGTGTCGTACTGAAAAAGTTTGAGATCAAAACTTTAGTACGACGCTCCGGAATTACGCTACCTAAAAACGGGATTTCGGAGTGTCATACAGGATCAGTACGACACTCCAAAATAACGGATTTTAAAGCGGGATTTTGGAGTGTCGTACTGAACTTTTTTGGGCTATTTTTTATTGAGTACGACACTCCAAAATAACGCTAGCAAAAAACTTTATCCCTACGACACTCCGAAATCCCGTTTTCCCCAAACGGGATTTCGGAGCATCGTTTCCAATTTTCCAGGATTTCCTCAAAGTAATGACGGGTCAACAACAATCTGCTCCTCGCTGGAAGGACTGTGCCCAAGTGCCATCTACCGTACTCCCACTGGCTGCTGGCGCAATTTACGTGCAGGCGCACTTCCAGGAGAGTGATAAGGACGAGGCACTTCGGATGATAGTGCATCTGAGAGATAGTTTTGCGAATTTGGTCAAGAAAAACGATTGGATGGATGAGGAAACGAAGAAAATAGCGATTCAGAAGGCGAATTCGATGATTAACAATATTGGGTATCCGGATGTGACGAATGATTTGAAACAATTGGATAAGCAGTATTTGGGGGTGGGTCAATGGACCAAATTCTTAATTTTCCATGTTTTTTCAGCTTGATATCCACGAAACTGACACTTATTATGAAACTATGAAAAAATCGGTGGTTTGGATGCAGAATCGTGAATTCCAGAAGCTTACGAAACCGTTTGATAAACATGAATTTGATATTTCACCGGCTGTCGTCAATGCGTTTTATTCGCCGGAGAAGAATGCGATTAGTGAGTTTGTTGGCGCTTTTTTGGTGCCTTGATGCATTCCTGGAGCCCTGACGCGTTTCTCGTTCTTTGGCGCATTTCCGGATCCCTGGCGCATTCCGGGATCTCTGACGCGTTTCTAGATTCCTGACGCTTTCTTGAGAACCCTTGCGCATTTTTGCATCCTTGACGCTTTTTTGAATCCTTGACGCATTTCCGGATCCCTGGCGCATTTTGTGTACCTTGACGCATTCCCAGTGCCCTTGCGCTTTTTCAATGCATTGACGCGTTTCTCGATCCCTGGCGCGTTTTGGTGCCTTGACGCCGCATTTCGCGTGTCATAACGCAATTCTAGACCCCTGGCGCGTTTCTCGATTCTTGGCGCTTTTCTGGATCCTTGGCGCGTTTGGCGTGTCTTGACGCATTTTCAGATCGCTGGCGCTTTTCTAGATCCTTAGCGCTTTTCTGGATACTTTCATAGTGAGCTTTTTGCAAACCCTTGACGCAATTCCAGTTTCTTGACGTTTTTGTGAATCCCTGGCGCGTTTCTCGATCCTTGACACATTTTTGGCTCATTGGCGCAGTTCCAGTGCCTTGACGCTTTTGTCGATCCCTGACGTAGTTCTAGATCCCTGACGCATTTATCGATTCTTTGCGCATTTTGGGATACCTTGGCGCAATTTCAGTGTCTTGACGCATTTTTGGTGCTTCGACGCATTTCTAGATCTCTGGCGCATTCCCCGTGCACTTCTCCCCTGTTTTTCAGCCTTCCCTGCCGGCATCCTCCAACCGCCCTTCTTCTCCGGAACCTTCCCGAAAGCCGTCAACTACGGAGCCATCGGAGCCGTTATCGGCCACGAAATCACCCATGGATTCGATGATCAAGGATCACAATATGATAAGGACGGAAATCTGCACAACTGGTGGAGTGAGACATCTCTGAATGCGTTTGACACGAGAAGACGGTGCATTGTGGAGCAGTATGGCAACTATACGGTGCCGAAGACCAATTTTAGAGTGGGTGATAAGGGATTGATAAGACAACTGATAAGAGAAGTTTCAGGTGAATGGAAAGCTGACTCAAGGGGAGAATATTGCTGATAACGGAGGGGTCAAGGAGGCATTCCAGGCTTATCAGAAGTATATCAAGGAGAATGGAGAGGAGCCGAGACTTCCGGGATTGCAGCATTATACCAATGAGCAGATATTCTTTGTCAGCTATGCTCATGTGAGTTGGCGTTTTTGTGGTGCATTGACGCATAGTTGGGGAGCTTGACGCACTTCCAGTGCCCTGGCGCATAACTTGATACCTTGACGCATAATCAGAAGCTTGACGCAATTCCGGTGTCTTGGCGCATTTTTCTATACCTGGCGCATTTTTCCGATACCTTGACGCAATTCCGGTGCCATGGCGCATAATTGGAAGCTTGACGCAATTCCGGTGTCTTGGCGCATTTCTCTATACCTGGCGCTTTTTCCGATACCTTGACGCAATTCCGGTGTCATGGCGCATGATTGGAAGCTTGACACAATTCCGGTGCCTTGACGCATATTAGGATACCTGACGCATTCCCGGTGCCATGGCGCATAACTTGATCCATAACTGGACCCCTGACGCTTTTCCGGATCTCTAGCGCATAACTGGGAGCTTGACACATTTCTGGATTGGTTGACGCAAGTTCGGTGCCCTGGCGCTTTTTCGGATACCTTGACGCTTTTCCGTATTCTTGACGCCTAATTCAATCCCTGAAACAATTCCGGTGTCCTGGCGCATTTCAGGATACCTTGACGCTTTTTCGGTGCCTTGGCGCCTTTTCGGATCCTTGACGCTTTTCTTGATCCATGACGCATTCCCGGATCCTTAACGCATTTCTAGATCGCTTGCGCTTTTCTCGATCCCTGGCGCATTTCCAGTGCCTTGACGCGTTTCCATTGCCCCCTTATCACCCTTATTACCCACTTTTTCCAGTTCTGGTGCGGCAAGAAAAAGGAAGCAGCCGCCATGCAACAAGTCCTCACCGACGAGCACTCTCCTGAAGTTTTCCGTGTCATTGGCGTCCTTTCCAACATGGAATCCTTTGCAAAAACCTATAATTGTCCCAGAAATTCGCCGGTTAACCCGGATCATAAGTGTATTGTTTGGTGAAGGAAAAATTTCAAAAAATTCAAAAAACTAAGAAAAAAATTTAAAAAAAAACATTTTTTTTTTTGAAAATTGAAAATTTTGAATTGTTGATTTTTCCTATTTTCATCTAATTTTTTATTCTTCTTAAAATTCAGGAAAAAAATTTTTTTGAGGTTCCACCACGAAAAAAAAATTAAAAATTGAAAAAAAATTTTTTTCTTTTTTTTTTCAAGTTCAAAATTTTCTTAAAAATCGATAATATTCCCCCATGAGCTTCATTACGGGTTCTTCCCGTGAAACTGTACATATTTCTCTCTCCAAATCCCGATTTTTCCCCTACACTTTTTTCTTATCAGCTTATCACTAACTTCCAAATATTTCCGTTTCTTCTCCGAATAAAGTAAATTCCTTTCTTATCAAATCAACGCAAATTAGGCGGAAACCGTTCGAAAGACCAAACAAAGGGCTATAGTTAGTACTAATCATATTGTCACCTTATCATGTAATCAGAACTGGTTCCGGGGGTGATTGTGATAGAGTGATAGAGACTAGTCATCAATAATCAGCAAGAACAACAAGAAGAAGGACTTTTTCAGAGTCCTGGGACTTCAGAAAGCCTAAAAACTGATGATTAGTGATAAGGCGGTCGTGCAAAAGATCGGTGCCTCATGCTGGAATCGAACCAGCGACCTTCTGTTTACTAGACAGACGCTCTGCCACTGAGCCAATGAGGCGGATGGGAGTGGTGGCGCGGGGTGCGTAGATAAGCGCGGTGTTTCCGGCTGCCGGAGGGCAATTGAAAAGTGGAAAGATAGAGGAAGACCCAACTTTCAGATGACGTCACGGCTCCAGAATCCTACCAACCGATCTGAAATTTTGCAGACATGTTCCTAGGCCCCTTGGCTATAGTCAAAAAGCTTTACAGCTTGATCGGCTGAAAAGAAAACATTTTGTAAAAAAAACAAAAATCCAATCATCCTCCAGACTATACACACTTTCAAAACATCCATTTTTGATCATTTCTTATCAACGTGACATCATCAACCTACTGATGTTGTGATAAAACGTTGGATTTCGGATTCATTTCTGTTTTACTGATTTTTCATCGAGTTTCGATTTGATTTCGATCAAAATTTGGAGAAATCCCAAAAGTAGGTCATAAAATTATTTTATCATGAATTATTGATTAATTTTCAGGGGTTTTCCCAAAAAAATGAACATTATTTTGTTCGTATGTCTGGGCGTCTACATCGCAGGATTGGAAGATTCCGGTGAGTGATTATTATTTTTTTGAAAAATTTCAAAAAATTTTGAAATATTGATTTTTTGAAATAAAAAAGATTATCTTGTGATCAGAAAAAATTTTCTTAATTTTTAAAAATTCAAAAAAAATCTCAAAAATTTTTTTTTTGGTTTTCTAAAAATTTTTGATTTATTGATTTTTTTTAGTAAAGGAAGATTTTGTGATAATCAAAAAAAAATGTTTTCATTTTTTAGAAAGAAAATAAATTTCCAAAAAAAAATCAAAAAAGTTTTTATTCGAAAATTTTTATCAAAAATCAATAATTTTTCCAGTTTTCAGAATTCAAAAAATACCGAGACTCGTTCCATGAAATCACACGACATGAGAGGTCCCCACCTCCGCCTTCAAAACTCTCCAAGCTGACGACAAACCACATGAGGATAGCCCGGCTTGCCAATGGAATTTACCTTCAAAAAGGTCTCTCTGATGGATCGATTGGGCCGGATGATATCGTTGCTGGGATGTGGAATCTGAAGGATCGGACAGCGTTGGAGCAGCTCGGCACGATTCCAATTGGCAATTTGACAAAGAGTATGAATGAACTGGATGAGGCGCTGAAGAAGGTCCCGGATGGATTGAAGCAGGTGGATGTGAACAGTATCAAGCAGAAGCTGAAGCCGTTGGAGACAGTGAAGGCTGGAATCGGAAGCATCCAAGCCGCGGCTAACTACAAAGACTATCCGAAGTTCCTCACGGAAAGTGGCTCTTTGAATGAATTATTGGGGAACGACGCGACGCAGAAGTGTGTCGACATGATCAAGGCTGCTGAGAAAGCATTGGCCACAACTAAGAAAGAAGATATCGATGATATCGACAAGTGTCTGAACGCAATTCCGACCCAAGAGAATCATGTGTGGCGTCTCAAAGATGCTCTGAATGTCTACCACCAGCTTAACAAGGAGAATCGGGTTTTGAAGCCTCTTGCGGATGGAATCTCACTTATTCGGGAGTATCTCAAGAATCAGGCAGATTTTGCTAGTCTTGGAACGGAGATGAGCTCAGCAAAGAGCTCTTTGGCAGGACTCAAAGACTTGTTGGCGCTGAAAGATCAGGAGCAAACCCGGAAAGTCATCGACTCGGTTCTTCAGTTCTCGACGGGACTTGATGGATTCAGTGGCAAACCAATCGTCATCGCCTTCCAAGAAACCAAAAGCTTCAATCAGCTGTCGGATGATCTGAAGGACAAGTGGCTTGCTACAGTGGTGGGCGACAAAAAGGGACTTCAGAAGCTGGTCAAGGAACTTCAGCCGCTGATAGACGTGTCAAAAGATTTCTCGGCGGTGGGCTCCAGTATGACGACACTGTCAGCTGAAAACCTCCAGTCGGCATTGAAGCTTTCCGAAAAACTTCTCACGAGGCTAGAAGAAATTGTTGCGGTTTCTGAAAGCATTGAAAAACTCTTGATGATTGGCGGATGTCCTCCGAAAGCTCAGTTGACAGAACCTGCAGAAGTGAAACAGCTGATGGACATTTCAAGTCAAATGAGTCAAATCGATCAACCGTTGCTCTCTCTGAAAGATGTTGTTTCGAAAATCGACTTTGACGACAAGAAAGCGGATCAAGTGCGTACATGGACTAAAAATGTTCAGAAGCACGTGCGAAACAACTCGATTCCAATCGATCAGAAGGAGTTCACTGAAATGAGAACGTTTCTGGAGGCCTATGCGGGACAGTTGAAGGCGGCGGCGGATGTGGTCAACAATCATGCTGCTTTGAAAGCTTTCAAGCCGGTCGATGAGGTCAAGGGGAAGATCGAGGCGGCGCAAAAGTGGATAATGGAGACCAACTTGCTGGACGCCACCAAGTGCAATCTTCAGAGCACGGACACTTCTTCTCTTGCCAAACTGAATGATCTCACGAAATCCGTTGAAAAAATCAAGAAGAGCAATGGGGTAGCAGATGTGATCAATGCCGCTAGTGAGATCTCAAAGGTCCTTGATGGCTTGAAGAAGCTCAACAGAGTCACCGCATCCACTTCGAGCTCTAAAGATCTGTCTCTGAGTTTCGTGGCAGCAAAACCGGCTTCAAATCTTCTGGATGTCGCCGTCGGAATCCACGCCCTTCATCAGATGAGTCAAGTTCACGGATCCAAGGCTGATCTTCAGATGGTCATTGGCTCGGAGCCAACTGTCAAAACTGCAATTCCCAAGGTCAAAGATCCTAACTCCCAGTCTTCTTTGACAACTACTTGGAACAGCTTCCCGCCCGTTTCCGCAGCTCTAACCGACTACAGTAAGAAATTGGACGATTTGGAAGCCGCACTGAAAGATGCTCCCGAAAAATCGTTGGCCGACGTCGGAAAAGCTTATAAAACAGCTGCAACCATCCAATTCCAAGGGGTCATTGACTTGAAGCCGTTCTCGAAGAGTTTTCAACTTTTCGACGCTCCGGATCAGGGAATCAAAGACGTGGAGAAGGCGTTCAAATCAATCGAAAATCAGATTTCTGGAGATTTGAAACTGACTCAGGCGAGCTTTTCCAAGTTGACGAAGGCTTTGGGCGATTTGAAGAAGCAGATTGATTCGTTTTTTGGGAAGGGCTCCGGTGCCGCGGGACAGCAAGTTCAGAATACTACGGCGGCTGATGAGGGAGGGTGAGTTATCAGTGAAATTGAAAAATTGAAAAAAAAAGACAACATTTTGAAAAAAAATTTTTTTGTTAATTTTTCAAATTTTCGGATTTTTTAAAAATTTAAAAAACTTGAAAATCGGCAGAATTGATCAAATTTAATTTTTTTGAAAAATCTAGAATTTCGAAAAAAAATTTTTCAACTTATTTTTTTGGAATTTTCAGATTTTTGAGATTTTTTTTTAATGGATTTTGCCAAAATTGAGCAAATTTAAATTTTTGAAAAAATCAAAAAATTTTAAAAAATTGAAAAAAAAATAATTTCAAAATTTTTTTTTAAATTGAATTTTTTTCATTTTTATGATAATTTAAAAAATTTTAAATTTGGGTTCCGGCTGAATTTATCAAAATTGAATTTTCGAAAAAAAAATGAAAATTCGAAAAAGTTCAAAATATCATAATTTTTCCAATTTTTCAGCGTAATGATGACAATTATCATAGTTGTTGGCTCAGTCTTGTTTATTTTGGCTCTGATTGGCGGAGTGATTCTTTTCATTTGCTGTTACTTTAAAAAACACGAGTATAAGCCGCTGAAGAAGTACCGGATGAGCAAGGGAAGCGGAAAAGGACCACCGGAGCCAGGTGGGCAGAGTTATTGATTTCTTAGTGAATTTGAGGCCAAATTTTCATGAAAAACTAGAAAAATTAAGTTGTTTTGATTATTTTTTTCATAGAGGAAATTTTCAAAAAAAAATTGAAAAAAAATTTTGGCTTTTTTTCAAAAGGGGGACCCACATGAATTTCTCTAAAAATTCAAAAATTCAAAAAAAAATTTCAATTTTTAATTTTTTTTTTTAAATGATTTTTTCAATTATTTGTAAAATTTAGATGACTTTTTTGCTAGAAAAATTACTAAACATGGGAAAGTTTTTCGAAAAATCGAGAAAAAAATTTTTTTTTCTAAATTTTTAATTTTTCTAGAGCAATTTTTTTTATGTAAATCTGGAAAATTTTATGTTTGAAAAATTCTTTAAAAAATTGGGAAACAAGAAAAAATTTTTTTTTGAAAATTTTGAAAATTCTAAAATTTCAGCTTTCCCAACCCAAAATTTGACTTCTACCTGGCTTTTTGCCACGTATGACCCTACCTTTATTGATTTTTTCAGAATACAAATCGGGTCCAGAAGCAGACGACTTCACGTACGCATACTGCAAACTCCAAGACATCCGGCTCAAAATCAACAAACGAGACGCGAACAACTGCACTCCTCTGTACAATGCGGTGATGAATAAGGACTGGACGAGGGTCCGAGACCTTCTGGACAAAGGGGCTCTAGTCGATGTGAACTGCGGAAAGAATCTGAGAACTTGTCTTCACGAGCTGGTTCTGGCGAAGGATTTGGTCCACGGGTTGTGGTTCTTGAAGGCCGGAGCATTCGACTCGCAGCCCTCTGCCAATGGAGATACGGTTTTCACGTGGTCGGATACCAATGGATTCCATGAGATGTTTGCAGAGTTTAAGGATACGCATAAGAATAGAAGTGAGTTGAACGATTCTGAAGACTAAAAATTAAATTTTGAAAATTTCGAAGAAAAAAATTTTTTATTTCAAAAAAAAATTTGTCTGTAAAAAAATGAATTTTTTTTCAAAATTCCCAAAAATCGAAAAAACAAAAATTTGAATTTTTCAGAATTTTTTTTCAAGTCTGAAGATTAATTTTTCAGTTTTAAAAAATTGCAAAATTGAAAAAAAAATTTCAAAAAAAATTTTTTTGTTTAATTTTGCAATTTTTTCGGATTTGCAAAATTTATTTTTTAGATTAAAGAAATTTTTTCAGATTTTTAAAAAAGCTATAAAATTGTGAATTTCTTCCAGGAATCGTCCCTCAAGGCTATCCCCGCCCGTGGAACATTCTCGTCGTCAATCCATGCCTTCTCACCCCATATGAACGTCGGAAAATTCCGTTGCGCATCAGGAATAAGGTATGTGGTTTTCTGAATTTTGATAAAAAGATAAGATAAGAGAAAATCTTTTTTTCAGATCACCTGGGGCTTTAACTATAACTATAAGAAGCACGATTTGGATAAGTACACTCATATCGTCATGCCAACACATTATCTGGCAAACACCCATATGGTCAGGCTGGATGATTATGATTTGTTCCCGTATCGATGCATAGCTTCGTAAGTTTAAGGGGTCCTGAAAAAAATTTCAAGTTTTTTTTTAGAATTTTGAAAAATTTTTGAAAAATTTTTTATAACAGGAAAAATTGAAAATATAAAAAATCAATACTTGAAATTGAAAAAATAGGAAATATATTTTTTTTGGAATTCTCTTCTACATGAATTTGGTTCCAAAAAGTTGGAAACCTAAAAAAAAAATTTTTAATTTTTTTCAAATTTTTTGAAATTTCACATACATTTTTTGGAATTTTCAAAAATATTTTTCTGATTTTCATTTTTTTCAAAAAAAAAGGTTTTCTGAAATCTTTACTATTATTAAACGACAAATTCTGTGTGTATGTTTGTTCGTAAGTCTGTCCGTCCGCAGCGTTTTCTCAGCAACTACTCGACCATTTTCGTCGTTCTTTCGCAGGAAGGTCAGGAATTCTCCCCGCACGGTGCACGAGAATTTGATAAGGGATCCTTATTCTGCGAACCGGCCAGGTGCGCAATTTGTGTGTTTTAGGCCCCTTTTCCAAGGTTCATTTCTAAAAACGCCCATGTCGGCCACGTGCAATTTCGAATTTCGCGCTTTTCAACGTGAGAAAAGAAAGGAAGCCGAAATGATTCGCACTGCCGAGAGCGGGAAAGTAGACGAGAAAACGGTGAGCCGTAGCCGGTAGGCGGACAAGAAGAGTTATGTCGCGTGTTGCGCAAGTTGAATACTCCAGCGCGGAAAACGGTTTCAGTTTGTTTCCATGACGGGCGCGCTTTTGTGCCGAAGTATAGCAGATGCAGTGTGAGGGAATGAGGAACGGGAAACACGGATTCTATCCCTCCCAGGTGCAAAAGGTTCCTGCATTCGTGTCATTGCGATTCGAATGCGTTGAAAGTTCTTGGTGCCACGTTTAACTGCAAGGGGGAGGGGTCCCAACTGTATCAACCGTGTGACAGCCAATGAAAACTGCTGAAGCACGCCTGAACCGTTGGTGTCTTTTGAAGAGCAGATCTCCAGAAACTCGACAGAAGAAGCTTCTCCAAACGTTCCGCGCAGATAATTTCATTTTCTACATACATATCTCATTGTCAATTGGTGAAAAAGCGAAAGGAGAGGGAATACTTTCACGAGGTGGTTAGAGATTGATCAGGTTGTTTCTGACGCTTCAAAATTTGTGCACAGTCTGGAGAAACTAACTCGCTTCTCTGTGAAAGAACGATAGTCCATGCTGGAAAAACGCTGCGAAACGAACAACTTACAGACACACAGAAGGTGTCCCTGTCACTATTGTGATGCACATTGGCAAACTATGCCAGAAGGGAAATGGCGGCGAAGCCGACATTTACCTTCTGGTTTCACATGAATTTATTTCTAATATTTTTCGGAAATCAAAAAAAAAATCTTAAAAATCTGAAAAATCTAAAAATATTTTTAAAAATCGATACATTTTTTTTTCAATTCTTAAAATTTTTTTGCAAAAACTAGACTAATTTTGTTAATTGAAAAAATTTTTTTTAATCAAAAAAAAAATTTTTTCTCATTTTCCAGTCTGGCAAATTTGGTGGTCGAAAGTTGGATAACGGAAATGGTAAAAAATCCGGACGTTATCGACAAAGACGAGGAGTACTATATCGAAGCGTGCAACTACGATGAGTATGTCGGAAGTGGCGATTCTCCGTACTACAATTCGCCGCTTCTGGAGTTGAAGACGGATTTGCATAAGGGACATCCGAAGTTGTTGACGAACACGAGAATCACGATTCTGGAGACGAAGGATCCGAAGATGTCAAAGTGTGAGTGGCTGACAACGGGACCCCTTGGATAAGGGACCACTAGGATTTTGATTCTGATAAGTGGCTGATAGTTCTGATAAGTGGCTGATAAGGTTCGGGATTCTGAAAAGTGGCTGATAAGGGTTCAGATTCCTGATAAGTGACTGATAAAGGTCCGGATTCTGATAAGTGGCTGCTAAGCGGTAGGATTCTGATGAGTGGATGATAAGGGGCGGAATTTTGATAAGTGGCTGATAAGAGACCCCTTGGCTTCTACTCATCTGAATCCCCCATATTTTCTAATTTTCAGTAAAGTCCGGATGGGAAGAAGTCATCCGTTTGTTCGGCGGAACCGTCTGCAAAGTGCCGGAACCTGATAAGGGTGATAACCCGCAACTCCCTTATCAATGCGGCTACAACTGGTACAGTAACCAACACAACACCCAGAATGCGTGCTGGATCTTGAGATTTGATGATAGTGTGGTAAGTGATTGAATCTGAATCTTTATCACCTTATCACTATTTGAAAAAATCGAAATTTCGAAAAACTGAAAAATTCAAAAAAAAAAGTAAAAATGATAAGAAAAAAACCAAAAATCAAAAAAAATCTGAATCCTTATCATTTTATCATTTTTTGAAAAATCAGAATTTCCTAGATTTCACAATCCTTATCACCTTATCACTTGATTCCAGATCAACCCCATTTGGCGCAGTGATAAGGAAGGCTACACGTTGGTCCCGTTCAAGTTCCTTCCCATTTGCATCGCTGGAAATTACATTTTGAACGCAACGAACGATGTTGTGCCACTGGAATACGATGAGCAATCGAAATCAGCCATTGATAAGAAATCAGTGGCCAAAAAATCAGCAATCGGCGGGAATCCCAACACGACAACTGGAGGGGCCACCAAGAGCACAACTAAATCAACGGAGACCAAAACAAAGACTCCGGATACCAAGTCGAAGACTGATAAGCAGTGATAAGAAATATCACGTGATCTTCTACTACTACTCGTGTGAATTCTGTACTGATAAGGATTGATTGATGGGTTTATTGATTAGATGAGAGAATGAAGATTTTTGAAAAAAAAATTGGAAAGTGATAAAATGATTTTTTTAGGATTCTTTTTTTTTTAGAAATCTGAATTTTTTGGGATTCTGAATTTTTTGGGATTCTGAATTTTTTGGATTCTGAATTTTTTGGATTCTGAATTTTTTGGATTCTG
>LR539770.1:2859-37424 GCA_900536315.3 Caenorhabditis becei | reverse complement strand
CTCAATTTTCAAGCCAAAAAATCTCTAATCATCCCGTTTTCCAGCACAATTGGCGAAATATCTCAATCGATCCCTGTACCGATTTTTACAAAGCTTCTTGTGGGCGATACACTGAATTCAGTTCTTCTTTTGGTTCGAGAATGCGGGAAAAAGCGGATATTTTTGATAGATTAATGAGAGGTGAGAAATTTCAAAAAATCTATAAATTTAAAATCAATAAAAACTTCTAGATTTCCTGCAAAAAAATCAAAGTTCAACTTCAAAATCTGAAAATAACTTGAAAAAGTTGTATGGAAAATGTGAAACTTTGAAGAATAAAAAAGTGGGTTTATTGATTTTTTATCGATTTTTAAAAAAATCAATAATCAAAAAATTGTTCAGATTTGGGATTCTGAACTCAAAAAAACCATGTCTGAAGTGCTGAAAAATATTGGAAAAATAGGGGCGTGGCCTATTTTGGATAATAATTGGGATTCGAAAAATTTCAAGTTGAATGGTGGGGTTTATTGATTTTTTATCGATTTTTTTGAAAATATTTTGTTTTCAAAAAATCAATAAATTTTTTTTCAGATTTTTTGGTGAATATGGTTAAATTGAACATGCAAGATTTCGGACTTTTTTCTTGGATGCACAATAAAAAATTTCTGATTCAAAGTACCGAGTATGATAAATTTTTGAAAGCGGAGGAGTTGGAATATGTAAGAATTTTTAGGATTCTGAATTTTTAGGATTCTGAATTTTTTGGATTCTGAATTTTTTGGATTCTGAATTTTTTGGATTCTGAATTTTTTGGATTCTGAATTTTTAGGATTCTGAATTTTTTGGATTCTGAATTTTTTAGCTCACTAAAACAATTCTCAATGCCAATTCTATCACCAACATTGACAAAACTCGACTTACTGCTGATATGAAAGATGTTGTGGATTTTGCCAAAAAAATCAAAAGTGTGAGGATTCTGAACATTTTTCAAAAATTAAAAAAAAAATTTTCAGCTTCACGAATCCAGAAAAGGTCAAATTTTACTACCAGATGTCAAAAAATCGGCCCCAAGTATCGATTTTGATCGGATTCTGAAGGCGATTCTGAATCCGAGGGATTCAGAATTCGAGAATCTTGAAAAGCGAGTGGTCAGTGTGGATTTGAGAATGTTCAGTGATAAGAAGAAGAATGTGAGTCAATTATTGATTTTTTATTGAATTATCGATTTATTGATTTTTTATTGATTTATCGATTTTTAAAAAATTGAATAATTCATTTTAAAATTTCAATTTCAATTTTTAGAATTTTATTGATTTTTTAAAATTGAATTTTTGATTTTGAAAATTTTATTGATTTTCTATTGATTTTCCATTGATTTTTTAAAATTTGAATTTTGCGAATTTTATTGATTTTTATTGATTTTTAGAAAATAATTCATTGATTTTCAAATGGAAATTCTGGTTTTTGGAAATTTCGATAATTTATTGATTTTATTGATTTATTGATTTTTTATAGATTTTTCAAAATTGGTTTTTAGAAACTTTCGAATGACTTCATTGATTTTTCAAAAAGCTATTTTATTGATTTTTAAAATGAAATTTTGATTTTTGGAATTTCCGAAAATTTATTGATTTATTGATTTTATTGATTTTTTAATCGATTTTTCAAATTTTTCACTTTTCAGCTCGAAAACCTGCTCAAAGCCACTCCGCCTCGAACCGTCGCTAATTATCTCATTTCCATTTATATTTTGACAATTGCCAGTCAAACTGAGCCGAAATATAATTGTGAAAAGGTAGGAAAAAATTTTAGAAATTTTTTTTCCCAAATTTTTCAATTTTTCTTACAGTCCGTCACTGAAATTCTACCGCAAGCCTCACTTTTGGTCCTTGTTCGCAGATATTTCGACCAAGAAAATATAATATTGGCTGCTAATATGGTTGAGGAACTGAAAAAATCGTATGCTGAAATTTTCCAAAAATCCAAGTTTTTGAGCCCGGGAACTAAAGAAGAGCTGATAAAAAAAGTGGGAAAAATGACTTTTCTGGCTGCTTATCCGGATAATGGATGGGAAGAGGAAGTGGAGAAAATTCATAGGAAAGTGAGTGAAAATGATGAAATCTAAGGTTCTAGTGCTGATTTTCGTGTTCTCCGTGAAATTTCCATTCGAATGAGTATAATAATGAGGGGTTTTGAAGCAATTGATTTTTTTTCGCGCACCTTCCGCATGGTCTTCCGCGCGGAAAAAATTGAATTCATTTTTTTTCAAGCGTTATGGGTGTCAAAATTTTGGAAATTGACTGAAAAATTCAAAAATCATAAGGAAACCCTGTGAAAATATAATTTTTTTCCGAAAAAAAAATTTTTTTCGAAAATTTTTTTTGTGAAATTTAATTTTTTTTTTCATTTTTCCAGCTCACAATCTCCTTGAAAGACACATTTTTGGAGACCATGACAAAAATTAACGGCTGGAAAATTCAAAATGCTATTGATCGAATTTTGTCCGATTCGAAGTTTGATGGTGATAGGGATATGATGATAGTGAATGCGTTTTACAATCCGACTATTAATCATTTAGGTAAGTTTGGGATTTGATAAGAAAATTTTATAACAAATATAAAAAATGAAAAAAAAAATTTTTGAAAAAAATTGTTTTTTCTCACTTTTTCTTCCGGAGGATTCTGGATCTCCGAAACTTAATTTTCTCATCGGATTCAGAATCAGCATGAAATTCTGATTTATCTGACACCCATCAATACAAAATTTGAGTAAAATTTGAAGAATTCAAAAATTCAGGATTCAGATGACGCCAGAATTCAGAATCCTGAAGCCGAAACTCAGAATACTCATCGGATTCATGTTCAGCGTGAAATTCTGATTCATTTGACACTCATAACAGTATAACTTGAAGAATTTTCAATTTCCATGGATTCAGATGACGTCAGGATTCTGAATCCTCTGAAAAATTCAAAATAATATTGATCAGGCATGATGGGTGTCAATCGACGCAGAATTTTATGCTGAACAAGAATCCGATAAGCATTCTGAGTTTCGGATCCAGGATTCTGAATTCTGACGTCATCTGAATTCAGAATTTTCAAAATTTCACCAAAATCCATGTTGTTGGGTGTCAATCGAAGCAGAGTTTCACGCTGAACATGATGGACACAATCAGAATCTCTGAAAATCAAAACAATTCCAGCCATCACGCTTCCCTTCATCGATGACCCTCATTTCGACTCAACTTTTCCAAAATATGCTCAACTGGCGACAACTGGGCGGGTATTGGCTCATGAAATTGGACATGGATTCGATAGTAGAGGCATTTTATACAATGGAGACGGGGATTTGAGAGATTTGGATGATAGAGATATGGAGGCGTATTTGAACAGGACAGAGTGTCTAATAGACCAATATGATGAGTATGATGATCCGGATTATGGGAAAAATGTGAGTTTTTGGGATTCTGGAAGCTTCTAAATCCGAATTTTCAGCTCGACGGCACCAAAACGATTCGTGAGATGATTGCTGATCAACTTGGAGCTGAAGCTGCTTGGATGACGTTCAAAAAGTTGAATTTGACGGAAGAATTGGAAATTTTTGGGTTTGAAGGCCTAGATATTGACAAAATGTTCTTTCATATTGCCACTTTGGTAAGGATTTTCAATTATCGCTTTATTGATTTTTTCTTTTTTTTTTCCCAGGACCACTGCATGGGTCCTGACACCGAATCGTTGAAGCGAAAGCTCAAAAGAAAACATCCGACGCAGAGTTTTCGGGTTAATGGAGTTTTTTCGAATATGAAGCAATTTGCGGAAACTTTTGAATGTAAAGTTGGAACTCCTATGAATCCGGTGAAGAAGTGCGAAATTTTTTGATGGGAAATGAAGATTTTTGAAGTTTTTGTGAAAAAATCACGTTTTCAGAGCTTTTCCTTGTTGTTTTTAGGCTTTTTAGCTGATTTTTGGAGTTTGGACACCCATAACGCTTGAAAAAAAATTTTAAAAATTTTTTTTTTCGGTGGGATTCTGATGATTCTGAAGATTTTGGAGGATTCTGAATCCCAAACTCAGAATTCTCATCGGATTCAGATTCACCGCAAGATTCTGAGTCATTTGACACCCAACACTATAGTATTTGGTTAAATTTTGAAAATTCTGAATTCAGATGACGTCAGAATTCAGAATCCTGAACCGCAAACTCAGAATGCTTGTTGGATTCAAATTCAGCGTAAGATTCTGAGTCATTTGACACCCATAACGGTACGATTCGGTGAATTTTCAATTTCCATGAATTCAGATGACGTCAGGATTCTGAATCCTCTGAAAAATTCAAACCGAAGAAAGTTAGGCATGATGGGTGTCAATCGACGAAGAATTTCACGGGGAACACGATGAACATTGTCAAAATTCATAAAATTCTAATTTTTCCAAAAATTCAATTTGAAAAAAACATTTCTGAATTCAGATGCGGTCAGAATTCAGAAACCTGAATCCCAATCTCAGAATACTCTTCGGATTCAGATTCAGCGTGAAATTCTGAATCATATGACACCCATAACGGTACAATTTGGTAAAATTTCAATTTCCATGGATTCAGATGACGTCAGAATTCTGAACTCTTCGAAAAATTGAAAACAAATTATATCAGGCATTATGGGTGTCAATCGACGCAGAATTTTACGGGGAACATGAAAATGATGTTCGTTTAGCTTGAAAATGACTTTTTTCCGCGCGGAAGCTCAAAAATCAACCAAAAATAACTTTTTTATCACAAAAAAGGCAATTTCTTCATTTATTGGGATATCCATAGTGATATGATCAGAAAAACTGGCATCTCTTCTCCGGATTCATCGGGGAGCCCAGGGGACACTTGAAAGCCTCCGCGAATCCCTTCATATTCGCAAAAACGCCATTAATCCGGAATCTATTGACAGGATGGGTCAATGGAATGTCTTCCGAGTACATTTTCGTTTCCCTCGGCGAGCAAAAGTCCAGGGCTCCGATGTAGAAGTACATCTTGTCGTGGGGCACATTTTCAAAACCGTGAATGTCTTTTTCGCCAGTCATATTCGTCTTTTTGTAGGTCCGCCATTGAGCTTGAGTTCCCAGAGTGTCGGCGATTATTTCACTGAGCACTTGCGTTCCGTTGAGCTGAAAAATGATTTTTTTTTTAATTTTTTCAGAAACAAATTTTTTTAAACTCAATTTTCTGGTTTTTACCTGTAGTTTTTGAGTTTTTGGCTCAATTCGAAGAGTTTTGACACCCATATCGCTTGAAATTTGAAAAAAAAAAGGAATTTTTGAAAATTTGGGATTCAGATGACGTCAGAATTCTGAATCCTGAATCCGAACTTCAGAAGTCTTTCCGGATTCAGAATCACCAGGAAATTCTGATTTTTTTGACACCCATCACTTAACAATTCCGTAAAATTTGAATTTTTGGGATTCAGAAGACATTGGGACCCTAGAGGATTCTGAATTTTTCAAAAATTTTGAATTCTATCATAATGGGTGTCAATCGACGCAGAATTTCACGCTGAACACGATAAGCATAGTCAAACTTCATGAAAATCACAAAAATCCCGAAAATTCGGATTCTGAATTCCGAAGACTTGGATTACTTGAATTCTGAATCTCGAAAACTTGAAATCCTCATCGGATTCAGAATCAGCTCGAAATTCTGATTCATTTGACACCCATCACTAAACATTTCCATAAAATTTGAACTCTCGGGATTCAGAAGACGTCGGGACCATAGAGAATTCTGAATTTTTCAAAATTTTTAAAGTAGGGCTTGATGGGTGTCATTCGACGCAGAATTTCACACTGAACAATAATCCAATCCGTTGAGAATTCTGAGTTTCGGATCCCGGATTCAGAGTTCTGACGTCATCTGAATTCAGAATTCTCAAAAATTTCACCAAAAAAAAATCTATCGTGTTGGGTGTCAATAGACGCAGAATTTCACGCTGAAAACGATACACATAGTCAAAGATCATAAAACTCACAATGTATCCCGATTCGGGCTCCAATCTCGCGTACTGATCGTATAGGCAATTGACTCGTTCATGAAAAGTCTTTTCAATTTCTCCCTTGAACCAAAGCCCGGCCAAATGGCCCGAGTCATCGGCCCAACGGCCTCCATAATCAAAAGCATGGCCTATTTCATGGGCCAAGACCCTTCCAGTCCCGGACAATGTTGCATATTTGGGAAATTTGACGTCGAAAAGTGGGTTGTCGAGGAATGGAATGAGGATGTCTGGAAAATCAATAAATCAAAAGATCAATAAAAAAATTCAATACTCACTCAACAAATTTTTCAGCGGAAAATAGTAGGCATTGGCTGTGACCAGCGGTTCATTCGGGTTCAAAGTCGAGTTAGAGACCACAAAATCCATCAATTGCTCGGTTTTGAAGCGTTCGATTTTTAGCATTAAGCCGTAGAACGTGTCGTCGCGAGAGTAGTGGAGCTGGAAAAGTTTAAAAATTTGAAAAAAAAAAAATTTTTTATTCGAAATTTTTTTTTTCAGAGAAAAATCTCATCTCTGTAATTTGTTCATGTCATTTTCGAGTTCCTGATTTAATTTGATGAGTTTTGACACCCATAAAGCTTGAAAAATTCCAAAATTTGAAAATTTGAAAAATCGGGATTCAGATGACGTCAGAATTCTGAATCCGAATCCGAAATTCAGAATACTTATCGGATTCGTGTTCAGCGTGAAATTCTGATTTATACGACTCCCATCACCATAGAATTCCGTAAAATTTGAATTTTGAGGATTCAGAAGACCTAGAGGATTCTGAATCTTGTAAATTTTCAAAACTTTTCCAAGTAAGGCTTGATGGGTGTCATTCGACGCAGAATTCTGAGCTGAACACGATGAACATAGTCAAAATTCATGAGCATCATTTTACATTTTTCTGAATTCAGATGATGTCAGAATTCAGAATCCTGGATCCCAATCTCAGAATGCTCATCGGATTCGTGTTCAGCATGAAATTCTGATTCATTTGACACCCATCACCATGAAATTCCGTAAAGTTTGAATTTTGAGGATTCAGAAGACGTCGGGACCCTAGAGGATTCTGAATTTTCAAAATTTTCAAAAAATGCCTTGATGGGTGTCATTCAACGCAGAATTTTACGCTGAACACGATGAACGTCATCAGAATCCCTGAAGAAGATTCAGAAGGCAACCCCCTAGAGAAGTCTGAATTTTCCAAAAAAAAAAATTTTTTTCAAAGTAGAGCATGATGGGTGTCATTCGACGCAGAATTTCCCGCTGAATCCGATTACAGTAACCAACCGTCTTGAACATCTCATCCAATGCGCCTTCCCTCTCATAATCCGGCGAATATCCAATAATAGACCTCATTTCTTTCACATGTTTGATGGCTCTTCGCTTGGTCGCATTCGTAAGCCACGTGGATTCTTGGATGATTTCGTAATACGATTCCTTGAGGTCATCGACCATTTTATGGGCCAATTGGAGGTTTTCCTTTTGGAAAAAGTTACGGACATAGACCCGGAGAGCAGCTCGGGGGAGGGCTGATACGAGGAGCTGAAAAATCGATAAATCAATCAATAAATCAATCGATACTCACATTCACACAAACTTTTTCATCTTTTCTCTTATCATAGCCCTTTTTCGAAACCATGGGATGGAAAATTTTTTCCACAAATTTAAAAATCATTATATTTGTCAAAAGTCGCGGTTCCGTGTTGTTAATGATACCCATTATCTGGAAAAATCAATAAAAAATCAATAAATCGATAACCTTGTCACATTATCCGTTTGATTGAAAAACAAGTGGAAATCGGCGCTGGAGATCCTCGGCCGAAGTTGGTCCCATTTTCCGTTTTCTGGATTTATGAGATTTTGAATAAGTGCTTCGAATGGGATTTCCGGGCGTTCAGCGATAAGCTCATCGAATTCAGTTAATAGGCCAGAGGAGAGGTAGTACTGGAATAATTGATTTTCATGAATTTTTCCATCGTTCATCGTCTTCAGCGTGAAATTCTGCGTCGATTGACACCCATCAAGCCCTACTTTGAAAATTTCGAAAAATTCAGAATCCCGACGTCTTCTGAATCCTCAAAATTCGAATTTTACGGAATGGTATAGTGATGGGTGTCAAATGAATCAGAATTTCACGCTGAACAATAATCCGATAAGTATTCTGAGTTTCAGATTCTGGATTCAGAATTCTGACGTCATCTGAATCCAGAATTTTCAAAATTTTTCCAAAATATATGATTTTTGGTGTCAACTAAAGCAGAATTTCACGCTGATCACAAATTCAACCATGATTTTGAGTTTCGGATTCAGAATCCCGCTCTTCTGGAGTCAGAATCCGAAAAAGTTCAAAATTTTCCAAAAAATGTCCAATTTTTCTTCCAAAAAAACCCACATCTTCCATCATCACCATGAATCTCACATAATCCTCAAAATCCTTATCAAAATCGTCTTTCTCATAGGAAATCTTGTTTCTGATCAGGATTTGCTCAAGAGTCTGGAAAAATCAATAATTTTCAAAAAATCAATAATCCCCTACATTTTTCAAATCCTGCGGATGAACTGGGCTTTTAGCAGCTCTGGGATATTCCGGACGAATGAAAAGCTGCTTCCGGGTGCCGTTTTTCGGGTATTCCAAGACGACGATTTCGAAGAGACCATAGTGCTTGACGCCGAATTCGGATAGGGTTAGCATCATTCCTAGATGGAAAATTATGGTTTTCATGGGATTCAGGAGGAAATTCTGGTTCAAATGACACCAAAAAACAACATTTTGAAATTCTGGAGAAAAAAATTAAAAATTGAAAAATTCATGCTTCAGATGACGTCAGAATTCTGAATCCTGAATCCCAAACTCTGAAAAACCTATCAGATTCTTGTTCAGCGTGAAATTCTGATTTATTTGACACCCATCATCATACGAATCTGTGAATTTTGGATTTTGAGGATTCAGAAGACATTGGGACCCTAGAGAATTCTGAATTTTCAAAAATTTTCAAAGTATAGCATGATGGGTGTCATTCGACGCAGAATTCCACGCTGAACAAGAATTCGATAAGCCTTTTGAGTTTCGGATTCAGGATTCAGAATTCTGACGTCATCTGAATCCCGAATTTTCAAAATTTTTTCAAAATCTATTGTGTTGGGTGTCATTCAACGCAGAATTCCACGGAGAATCCGAAAAAACCCACTATTTATAGTATTCATGCCATAGTCCTCATCCCAAGTCCAATTTTTCTCCAAAATTGGCCATCGGCCGATTTTTGCAATATCCCTGAGAGCTTCTTTGTAAACTTTGTCCATCATTGGTTTGGAATTGGGCTGAAAATATTGATTTATTGATTTTTGGGAAAAATCAATAATGGCAAACCCGATTCTCAACCTCATCGCATTTTTCACGAAGAAGTTTCAGAGTATTTTCAGACTTTGATTTTGTTGGAATGTTTTTGGAGATGTAGTCTGAAAAAATAAATGAAAATCAATAAAAAATCAATAATCCAAAAAATCGAAAAAAAAAATTTCTAAAAAATTTTTTTTTTCTAAATTTTTTTCATTATCGATTTATTTCTTCATTATCGATCGATTATCGATTTTCCAGTCACCTACCATAAATCAATTTCCTCACAATACTTTCCTTCTCCAAAGCCCGTGTCCCATCCGAGGCACTATTCTCCTGGTATCTTCCACAAGCGGCTTCGTAGAAATCGTAGCAAGGATCGACTTTTGGGTTACGCCAGTTCATCTGATAAAAATTTTATCAGTTAAAAAAATGGATTTTAAAAATTCGATCAGAAAAAATAATTTTTCAAAAATAAATTTTTTTTGTCGAAAGTTTTTTTTTTTAATTTTCAAAAAATCATAAAAAATCAATAACTGCTCCGAAAATTCTAGAAAAAATTGCAATAGATAGCAAATGTCCTCCTTATCATTTTATCAGTTGATCACTTTCTCCTATCTCTACTCCTTATCAAGTTATCACTCATTTTCCGAATAGCTCTCTTTTCAGAGCAGCTGTTTGCAATTTCACTGATAACTTGATAAGGAAGAAAGATAGAAAGAAGTGATCAACTGATAAGTTGTAGAGCAGGGAATTTCCTATCGATTGCACACTTTATTAGTCAAATTTGAGCAATTTTTTAGGATTTTTTCAAAAAAAAATTTAAAAAAAATGAAAAAAAAATTTTTTTTCAATTTTTATTTTTTTATCAATCTCTTATCACTAACCAATTGCGCTGATAGCTGTGCACATTCCTTTGTACTACAAATATTCCTTATCGATCCATTTCCAGCCGCTACATTGCTCGATTGAACCTTATCACCCCACTCGTCAAACTTTTGAGTTCCCATCAGTAGCAGCACTATCACTACCACCATCATTATCATGATAACGACGAGAAGTGATAAGATGATGATAAGAAGATTGCACTTTTTATTCGGATTATCGATTGGCGACTCTGGATCGTTGGCATCGTCTTCAGGGTCTCGAGTGGACGGATCCAGTGGTGTTGATGGCAGGAGGGGCGAATTTTCGGAATCTTTCACACTGAAATATTGATTTTTTATTGATTTTTTGGATTGGAAAAAATTACAGAAAACTGGAGAAAATCAGAGAAAATTTCTGGAATTTTCTGAAATTTTTTGGATTTTTCTGGATTTTTTTGAAAATTTGAAAAAAAAATCGAAAAAATCGATAAATTCAAAAAATTCGAAAAAATATTTTTTTTCAAGATAATTTTGATTTCACTTTTTTTTTGAAAATGATAAGAAAATCACAAAAAAATTGTGAAATTTTTTGGATTTTTCTGGATCTTTTCGAAATTTTTTAAAATTTTTTGAAATTTCTCCAAAATTAGAAAAACAATGAAAAAATCGATAAATTAAAAAAAAATTTTCTAGCTATTTTTTAATTTTTTTTTCAGGATGAAAAATTCAGAAAAATTTTTGATTTTTCTGGAATTTCTTGAAATTTTTTGAATTTTTCTAAAAATCGATAAATCAAAAAAAATTAAAAAAAATTTGTTCAAGATAATTTTATTTTTAATTTTTTTGAAGAAAAATTTTAAAATATCACAAAAAATACAGAATTCTGGAATTTTTTTGAAATTTCAAAAAATTTTTCAAAAAATCAATAAATCCAAAAAATTCGGAAAATAATTTTTTTTCAAGCTAATTCTAATTCCAATTATCATGAAAATGAAAGCAAAAATTTCAAAAAGTTTCTTATCAGTAAAAAAAAATAAAATCACCTCATGATAACTATGACCTGCCCGTCAACTAGAAAATCGCGAGAATAAGCTCCAAATCCCTCTTTTCAAATTTTTTTTTAATGAATTGATTTTTTTTACGTTATCCAGGTTCACGTGGAATTCCAATTTTTCACGTAATCACCCGGAAATATTTTTAAATTTTTTTAAAAATAAAAACATTTTTTTTTCAAAATTTTTAATTTTTCACGTGAAATTGACCCCGGAAGTGCCAACTGTACACTTTTTCTGGACTTTTTATCAGTTATCGATTATCACTCGCTGTTAGGACTAATCAGACGACGAAATCAACTGATTGTGAGAAGATAAGAAGTGATAAAGATGGAAGGAGTGGAAATTGAGTGAGTTGGGGGAGGGAAATTGAAAAAAAAAGATTTTTGGGTAGAAAAAAAATTTTTATGGGGAAGAACTCAGTAATTGGGAAAAAAGCGTAATTTGCGACAAAAAAAATGAAAAAAAAACAGAAAAACTATGAATTTTTGGAAATTTTGAAAAAAAAAATTTCAAATTTTTTCAAATTTTTTGAAAATTCAAAAAATCTAGAAACTTGTATTTCGCTCGGGAATTTTGAAATTTAGAAAAAAAAACTTTTTCTGATAAAATGATAAGGGAAATAAATTTGAAGCTTCCCAAAAAAAATCTAGATTTTTTTTTTCAATTCTCAAAAATTTCAAAATTTTTTTGAAAATTCCAAAAATCGATAATCATTTTTTTATGTGCTAAAAAATTTTTGAAAATCAGTAAAAATCGATAGAATTTCAAAAATTCAAATTTTCAAAAAAATTTTTTTTTTCATTTTTGAAAATTAAATTTTTTTTTTCATTTTTGAAAATTAAAATTTTTTTTTGAAAATCTAAAAATAGATCATCATTTTTTATGTTCTGGAAAAATTCAAAAAATCAATAAAATTCAAAAATGTAAATTTCCAAAAAAAAATTTTTTTTTCTATTTTTTTCAAAAATTTTCAAAATTCTTATAAATTGATTTCTAGTTTTTTCAACTCGTTAAAATTAAAAAAAATCAATAAAAAATCAATAAAAAATCAATAAAAAATTTCAGATCCTCAATTTTCCAAAAAAAAATTTATTTTTTATTTTTTTTTCACTCGAAACTTTTTTTGAAATTTTGAAATTTCATGAAAATTTCAATTTTTTAAAATCCCAAAAAATCAATAATCTCCCATTTTTCTCTCAGCCCAACATCTCCATCACCACCTCCTCTACCACTTCGCCCAATTCTCCACGCCAAAAAAAGCTACAAAAAGCATGAATCCTACCTGAAAAACCTCTGCTTCAGTCTTTGTTTTATCATTTTGATAGTCATCGGCTTATCAATTCTGATGTCACTTCATCCGGATGAAGACCAAAAAATCGATAATCGTCAAAAATCGATAGGCGAAGTTGAGGAGTATGATCCGTACAAAGAAGCCTATGAAGCTGCAAAAAAGCGATTAGAAGAGGCTGGAGAACAGATTACTGTACCCAGATTAGAAACTGATAAGGAGATAACGACCACTGAAGAATCAATCGATAATCCTGTGGACACCTCGAGAATTCCAGAAATTCCAGAAGCTACCACGAAAATTATCGATTTTCCAACGGAAATTCCAGATTTTTCCAGTGAAAAACCAGTTATTGGGGATTTGAGACCGACTTGTTTGACAGAGGAGTGTATGAATTTTGTGGGGAAAATTGTGAGTTTTTGAATTTTTTTACAGAAAAAAATTCTGAAAAATCTGAAATTTTTTTTAAATCTTGAAAAAAAATTTTTTTTTTCAGATTTCCTAGATTTTCTAAAAATCAAAAAAAAATTTAAAAAATCAGAAAAAAATCAATAAAATTTTCCAGATTTTTCAAAACTTTCCAAAATTTCCTAAAAAATTTTCTAGAATTTTTTACGGTTTTTAAAAATTTTCAAAAATTTTCCAGAATTTTTTCCAGAATTTTAAAAAATAATTTTTCAGATTTTTTTTTGATTTTTAATAATTTTTAAAAAATTTGAAAAAAATGCAAAAATGCTTCAAAATTTTTTCAAAAATCAAAAAAATCAATAACAATTTTTTTTTAATTTTTTAGATTTTTATGAAATCAGAAACTTTAAAAAAAAATTTGGAAAAATTTCAAATTCCCGCCCAAATCCAAATTCGCAGCGGTCCTTCATGGACGAGAGCATGGCGCCGTGCAACGACTTCTACCAGCACGTTTGTGGAAGTTACAACCCAGATGATGCGGCAGTTGAGCTGACAAAGATGGAAGTATTCAAAGAAAGGTCGAAAAATGCGTTGAATTCAGTTGCAGGTGAGTTTTCAATCGCCCTCCGGCAGCCGGAAACACCGCGCTTATCTACGCACCCCGCGCCGCCACTCCCATCCGCCTCATTGGCTCAGTGGCAGAGCGTCTGTCTAGTAAACAGAAGGTCGCTGGTTCGATTCCAGCATGAGGCACCGATGTTTTGCAAGACCGCCTTATCACTAATAATCATTTTTTAGGCTTCCTAAAGTCCAACGCCTCTGAAACAGTGCTTCCATCCGAGGGAATGCTTCAGAATCTCTACCAAAAGTGTGCAAATCGTGGAGACGAGGATTTGGAGGCGATGGTGAAGGATGTCAATCAAACTGGATGGCCGAAATTTGAAAAATTCAAGAGAAATGGGATTAATGGTGAGAATTTCTGGATATTTTGGGATAATTATCGATTTTTCAGACATTCTCAAGTTCTACACAGTCTTGGATCCAAATTCCGTGCAACTTTTCACAATTGAGGGCCATCGGAAGTCGTTGGTCATTTATCCGAACTTTTGCAAGAATAGTTATGAGCCAATCGATAAGGAATTGGTTGGAAAGGTGAGGAAAATAGGTTTCAGGACAAAAAATCGATAAAAAAAATGTTTTTTGGGGAAAAATCGATGAAAAATCGATAAAAAACATGTTTCGACACAAAAAAACATGTTTTTTCGCGAAAAATCGATGAATACCACGTTCCAGATCCTTCGCCTAATCGAACCTGACCAAAACTCGGAATTTGCCAAATTGTTGGCTTCAAGCTTGGAAGAGGCGCTTCAAGTTGATCGAGTTGGAGTTCAATGTGTCAGTTATTGATTTATTGATTTTTTTTTGGAATTTCATATTTTTTGGGATTTTTTAGAGCTCATTTTTACCGAGTTTTATTGATTTTTATGGACAAAAAAAATTAAATTTGGAAAAAATAATTTTCAAAAAAAAATTTTTTTTTCAAAATTTTTTTTTGAAAAATCGATAAAACATGGTGAAAATATGCCTAAAAAATTCCTAAACATCCTAAAAAATCAATAATTTTCAGAGCAACACTCTCCGTGGAAATAACACTCATTTGGAGCAAGAACGTCGAATTTCTGGAGACAACTTCACTTGGACTGATTCGAAAATTGATTTTGATAAGATTTTGAGATATTTGGCTGGTGGAAATTCCAGAGGAATTCGAGAGAAAATTGTGAGAAGTACGGTTTTTGTGGATCCAGAGGAGTTTTTGGAGCCAAAGGTGAGAATTTTTTGGGAAAAATTTTTTTTTGAATTTTGTATTGATTTTTATTGATTTTTGTGATAAAACTGATCAATATTGATTTTTAGAAAAATTTTAAAAATTCAAAAAAAAAAATTTTTAATTCAAATTTTTTTTTTCAGTCAATTATCAACAACTTGATGACCTCCAATCCCATTGGACTTGCTCACTATTTGGCTATCAAATACATTGAAAAATACGCCCACGGCTATTTTGTACAGGAGAAGGAGCAGTGGTGTTCACAGGTGAATTTTGGGAAATTTTGATTTTTTTGGGTTCTGAATCCCGAATTTTGAATCCCAAGCTCAAAATCATGGTCAGATTCGTGATCAGCATACAATTCTGCTTTGTTTGACACCAAAAACCATAGATTTTGGTGAAATTTTGAAAATTTTGAAAATTCTGGATTCAGATGACGTTAGAATTCTGAATCCTGAATCCCAATCTCTGAATACTCATCGGATTCGTGTTCAGCGTGAAATTCTGATTCATTTGACACCCATCACTATACAATTCCGTAAAGTTTGAATTTTGAGGATTCAGAAGACATTGGGACCCTAGAGGATTCTGAATTTTCAAAATTTTCAAAGTAGGGCATGATGGGTGTCAATCGACGCAGAATGTTGCGCTGAACACAATGGACATTAACAAAATCCCCGAAAATCGAATTTTTCTGTGAAATTTTGAAAATTCTGGATTCAGATGACGTTAGAATTCTGAATCCTGAATCCCAATCTCTGAATACTCATCAGATTCGTGTTCAGCGTGAAATTCTGATTTGTTTGACACCCATCACTATACAATTCCGTGAATTTTGAATTTTGAGGATTCAGAAGACATTGGGACCCTAGAGGATTCTGAATTTTCAAAAATTTTCAAAGTTGGGCTTGATGGGTGTCAATCGACGCAGAATTTTACGCTGAACAAGATGAACGATGAGAAAAAGCATGAAAATCGAATTTTGTTCGAAAAAAATGAAAAATAAAAAATTTCAAAAAAATTCTTTTTTTGTGGAAATTTTTTTTTCCATAATTCTAGAAGAATTCTCTGTTTTTCAGGCCGTTGTCCATTCCCTTCCCCGCACCGCTCTTTCCATCTACATCAACCACTTTATCCGAAAAGAAAACGTTCACGCCGTGCCTCAACTCATCAGAACCATGAAATCCGAGTTCCGTGATCTTCTGAACTCTGCCACGTGGATGGGCGAAGATACAGTAACCCTTCTGAATGATAAAATCGGAAAGTTTACCTCGGATATCGGTGGACGAATGGGTCAGGAGGATCGATTGTTGGAGAAGATCCATGCTGATGAGACGACGACGTTCTACGTGATGCGAAGGAATCTGAATCGGTTTTCTGGACGGGAGGCGATGGATTTTGTGCTCGGCGAGCAGGAAATGGCGATGGATATGGAGGAGACGGCCGCCAAGGCCAACTTTAATAATCATATCCCGGCGAGAAGTGAGTGGCTGATAAGGGACTGATAAGGGGCTGATAAGGATTTCCTGATTTTCAGAACTTCTTGCTCCAATGCTCCTTGACCCAATTTTCGATGTCGACTTCCCGCTGGCCGTTCAATTCGGAAGAGCTGGAACCCTTATCGGTCACGAGATGGGTCATGTTATCAATCCGGCTATCAGGCCTTATCACTTTGATGTGAGATGGAATCAGACAACGGCGGCGGAATTTGATAGAAGGTCCAAGTGTGTTGTGAGACGGACGCTGAGGAAAGGAACGGTAAGAGCATGATTTTTAAAACTTGACAATTTTTTTTTGAATTTTTTGAACTTTTTCATATCATTTTTAAATTTTGGAATTTTCGGAAAATATTTTGAATTTGAGAAAAATTTGAAAAATTGAAAATTTTTTTTATTGAAAATTTTTTTTTTTCAAATGTTCAAATTTTTTTTTGGTTTTTGCTGATTTTTTCATATCAATTTTGATATTAAAAAAATTTGCAAAATATTTTGAATTTGAGAAAAAATTTCAGAAAATTAAAAAAATATTTTTTCGAAAAATTTTTTTAATATTTTTTTTTCAATTTTCACAGTTTTTCCCAGATTTTTTTTTGCTTCTCACAAATTTTTCATATCATTTCTGATATCTGGAAATTCTGAAAAAAAGACTTTGAATTAAAAAAATTCAAAAATTTAAAACAATTTTTTTTCATTTTTTTCAATTTCCCAAAAATTATCGATTTTTCTTCCCCAGTTCCCGACGTTCTCCTCAACTCGTCAAACTCTCGCCGATTATTTCGGAATTATGGCTGCCTGGAATGCCTACGAAGCAGCTGACAAGTCGGAAGACAACAAATTGGCAGGATTGATGCACATCGAGGGGGCGGACGACAAGTTGTTCTTTTACTCGAATGTTCAGGTTGGTTGGGGGCAAAATTGAATTTTAAAAAATCTAGAAATTTTTTAAAATTTCGAAACTTTCAGAAATACTTCATAAGTACTGGAAAAAATTCAGGAATTTTCTTAAAATTTTTTGAAAATTAAAAAAATGTGACAAAACCAAAAAAAAATAATTTCAGTCTGGAAAAAACATTTTTTGAAGCTCTAAAAAATTCCAGAAATTTTTGTAATTTTTTTTGAGATTCTAGAAATTTTTGGAATCCCAAAAAAATTCTAGAAAGTTTGAAAAAATTTTTTGAACCGTGAAAAAAAATTCGAAAACCTTTGGAAAAATTTTCTGAAGCTCTGAAAAAATTTTCAGAAATTTTCAAAATTTTTTTTGAGGTTTCTGAAATTTTTTTTCTAATTTTTAGAAAAAATTTGAAAATTACCAGAAAAATTTACATTTTTCAAAATAATTTTTTGTGACTTTGAAAAAATTCAGAAAATTTTTGAAAATTTCTAGAAGCCCTGAAAAATTTTTTCTGAATCTCAAAAAATTTTTTAAAATTCTGGAAAAATTTCAGAAGCCTCAAAAAATTTTTCAAAAAATTTCAAAAAATTTTTGAGGCTTCTGAAATTTTTTTTAATTTCCTAAAAAATTTCAAAACTTCAAAAACCTCTAAAAAAGCTCAAAAATCCCAATTTTTCCAGCTAAAATGCCAAAAAAAGGAGCGTTACTCGTACAAGGACCGTGCTCGGATCAATGGCCTCCTTTCCCAAATTCCCGGATTCCAGAAGACGTTCGAATGTCCAAAGGGTTCGGGAATGAATCCGGATCAGCAAAAGTGCAGTTTCTTCTGATTCTGGCCTTCTGAATCCCTGAATGACGTGTGCAAACTTCAAGATTCATTTTTTCCCAATTTTTGGGATACATTGTATTGTAATTGTGGCAATAAAGGATAATTTTTGATTTTTCATTGAAAAGATTGATATGAAAAGAATACTGATAGGAAAAAATCAAAAAATTGGAGGAGATCGGGAGTTATCATGGACTGATAAGGGGGAGAGATCGGGGTAGAGACAGGAATCGGGAAAAATCGATAATTGCATAGGGGATTGCGAAATACTGGGATTGATAAGAAAAAAATCGGGATTGATAAAGAATTGATAAGAAAAATTTTTTGGTTCCCTAATAAATTATCAGGGAGTTGATAAGGAAAATTGGTGGTGATAAGAAAAAGATCAGAACTGATAAGAAAAAATCAGAACTGATAAGGAACATTTTTGGACTGATAAAAAAATTTGAATAGATTGGAAAAAATTCGGGGACTATCAAAAAAATTTCGGAAGATGAAAAATTGATCAGTACTGATAAGAAAAATTTTTGAATTGATAAGGACAATTTTTGGGGTGATAAGAAAAATATCAGAACTGATAAGAACATTTTTGGGATTGATAAGAAAAATTTTTGAGGTGATAAAAAAACAGCACTAATAAGAAAAATTTTTGGGGTGATAAAAAAATCAATACTGATTAAAAATATTTTTGAACTGATAAGAAAAATTTTTTAGGTGATAAAAAATCAGGACTGATAAGAAACAATTTTTGGGTTGATAAAAAATATCGGTGGTGAGAAGAACAATTTTGGATTGATAAGAAACAATTTTTTGAGGTGATAAAAAAATCATAGGGCAATCAAAAAAAATCCAGGTGATAAGAAAATTCACAGGACTGATAAAAATATCATTGACCTATCAAAAAAAATCCGGGTGATAAAAAAATCACTGATAATCTGAAAATAATCAAAACTGATAAGAAACAATTAAAAATAGAAAATAAACCCACCTTCATCTAATCCTCATCATTTTCCCCGTCAATCTGCCGATAATACGCATTGAGTCGTCTTTCCAAACTTTCCCCTCGATTTGGCGGGTTATTCGGGAAAAGACGACGTTCCTCTCTGTCCAGGAATGCATTGATTCGTCGATGAAGTGATCTAATCAGTTCATGTTCTTCTGGACCTCCTGGAGCAACTCCTGGACCATAAACTCTTTGAGCGAAATCTCGTGAAATTCGATTTCGAACCAGATCTCCTTGATGTGGAGCTCCTTGAGCCGCGGCTCTCCGACGTTCCCGAAGCCTTTGGGTGACTTGTTGTTGTGGTGTGAGACGAGTTTCAGCTCTTTGTCTTCGGAGTTGAGGTGGTGGGATTTGAGCAAGTGGGGTACGTGGAGGAGCGGGAGGTGGGGTGATGGCGGCTAGGGTTCGGATGAGTCGAGAACGGCGACGGGCAACTGGGTCGAACATGGCTTCGTTGGCTCGAAGAGCTGGTCTTTGAGATGGAGCTGGGGCAATTTGAGCCACTGGAGCTGGAGCTGAGGCCATTGGAGCAGGAGCTTGGGGAGCTTGAGCTTGAGCTGAAGCTTGAGCTTGAGCCTGGGGAGCCTGGGAAGCTTGAGCTAGAGCTTCTGAAGCCCCTGGAGCCATTGGAGCCGGAGCTCTTTGAGCAATTGAATCTTGAGCCATTGGAGCTTGGGCCACTGGGCGTAGGAACACTGCCCGTATGGCCGCAGGGAAATGAATCACGTAAGGTACTGGAGCTCTTTGAGCTGGTGGAGCTTGAGCTGGTGTTCCTGGAGCCACTGAAGAGTTAGTCACTGAAGCCATTGAAGCTGTAGCATTTTGAGCCATTGGAGCTCCTGGAGCTCCTGGAGCCACTGAAGCTTCTGGAGCCACAGGTTCTTGAGCTATTGGAGCAGTTTGAGCCGGTGGAGCAGTTGGAGCCACGAAAGGTTGAGCCGTTGAAGCTTCCGGAGCTCCTGGAGCTTCTGGAGCTCCTGGAGCCACTGGAGCACTTTGAGCCGGTGGCGCGATCTGAACAAGTTGGTTTTCAGAAAATTATCAATATCTCGGTTACTGTATGAGATGGAAAAAAGTTGTTAACTGATAAAATGTTTATCACATTGTTATCTATCTTTTATCAGTTGACAACTTTTTTATATCACTGATAAGAATCGAGTTATCAGTTGATAAAAATTCCTCACCCTTTCGTTCCGATTGACTACACTACTCGCACTTGAACTAGCCATTGCCTCCAGCAACTTCTGGAAAAAAATTAGAAGAGATAAAAATTGATAAGCTGATAAAGATAGAGATAAAGATAAAAACCGTGATAACAACGGATAAGATTTGAAAAATTGAAAAATCAAAAAATATTGAAAAAAAAAATTTTTTTACAGAAAAAAAAATTTTGGAAAATTTTTTTTAAAAATTACAATTTAAGAAAATTGATGAAAAATTAAAAAAAAAATACAATTTTTAAAAAATCAGTTCAAGAAAGTAAAAAAAAAATGAAAAATTCAAAATCCAAAAAAATCGATAACTTATCACCACCTTGATTCTCCATCATAATGCTCAGATCTTTCAGAATTTCTAGAATATAAACTACTCGAGCGAGATCTTCTGGCTTCAGCTTCTGGAGCTTCTGGTGCTTCTGGAGCTTCAAATCTTCGAATTTCAGCTTCCAATCTTCTAGCCTCAGCTTGAGCTTGAGCTTGAGCTTCTGCTTCCACTTCCCGACGTCCCAACTCCAGAATCCTCTCACTGTCGAATCCAAAATGAATCCCAACCCGATGTTGCAATTCATTGATATCCTTATCACAATCCTCCAAAAATCCGTTGAAAATTGTGAAAATCTCCTTGTAGACGTCGTTGCCATTAACTAAGCCTCCCTAAATGAAATCAATCAATATCCGGGTTACTGTAGGAGATAGCAAAAAGTTGTCAACTGATAAAATGTTTATCACAATGTTCTCTATTTTTTATCAGTTGACAACTTCTTTCTATCAGTGATAAGAATCGAGATATCAATTGATAAAGATTGAATACCCCAAATTGATGGAGGTTCTAGGGAAATCAATCAATATCTGGGTTACTGTAGGAGATAGCAAAAAGTTGCCAACTGATAAAATGTTTATCACATTGATATCTAGCTTTCATCAATTGACAACTTTTTTCTATCACTGATAAGAATCGAGATATCAATTGATCAAAAATTGGATAGCTTCAATTCACTGCTCTGACCGGGAAAATGAAGTCAATCAATATCTGGGTTACTGTGAGAGCTACAAAAAAGTTGTCAACTAATAAAATGTTCATCACATTGTTATTAATTTTTTTCAGTTGACAACGTTTTGCTATCATTGATAAGAATCGAGATATACTCACCAGCGTTTCCTCCACTTTTCTAGCCACATCTTCACTGTACGGGACCATCTTCGGAGGCTCATCCAAAGGCCGATGTTTCTCTCGAATCGCTGTTATCCAGAATCCCGTAAAATTCCGGATAGCTGATGCTTCTTCCAGACTAATTTTATTCTTCATTAATCTAAAAATCCTTCGAAAATGACGAGTTACGTCTGATTTCTCATCATCCTTGTCGTAGTAGTAATTTCCCTGGGAAAATGTCAAAATTAGTTCTAGAATGAGCCAATGGAACAACTCACCAGCTTCTCACAAGCTTTCTTCACCAAATCGTCAAGTGTTCTCGGTTCTTCGACTTCTGGAGCTTCAGTTTTGACTTCAGGAGCCTCCTGATGGTTACTAGGAGCTTCAGGAGCTTCTTGAGGCTGATTCTGAATCCTGACGTCTTCTGGAGCTTCAGGTTGACCTTGGGCTTCAGGGACGTCTTCTGGAGCAACTTCCTGACACTGATTCTCAGGAATCTGAAACCTGACGTCTTCTGGAGCCTCCTGATGGCCATTGGGAGCTTCAGGAGCCTCTAAATTCTGATTCCTGACGTCTTCTGAAGCTCTGACGTCTTCTGGAGCTTCTTGACGCTGATATTCAGACGTCTGAATTCTGACGTCTTCTGAAGCCTCCTGACGGCCTTCGGGAACTTCTGGCGCCTCCAAATTCTGGTTCCTGACGTCGTCTAGAGCCCTGACGTCTTCTGGAGCTTTAGATGAGTCTCGGGCTTCAGGAACGTCTTCTGGAGCAACTTCCTGATTCTGATTTTTAGACGTCTGAATTCTGACGTCTTCTGGAGCCTTCTCCTGTCCAGGAGCCTCAGCAGCATTGCCGGATTCTGAAGAATCTGAAGCTTCACCTTCAGAAGTCTGGACTTCTGGCTCTGGCTCAGGAGGAACTTCTCGAACATTCTGTACTTCTGGAGCATTTTCTGGAGCCTTCTCCTGTTGAGGAGCTTCATCTTGCTTCTTTGGCCTTCCCCGTTTCTTCGAAGGTTCTCCAGAATCTTCTTGATTAGGATTCTGAAGGCTAACGTCATCTGGAGCTCGATTTCCAGAATCCTTGACTTCTGGCTCAATCACTTGCATTTTTGGTCTCCCTCGTTTCCTCGAAGGTTCTTCAGAATCCTCTAGTTCAACCGGTCGTTTCTTCGGCCTTCCTCGTTTTATCAGAGTTCCATCTTCTCGCTGATTCTTCCTTGGCCTACCTCGTTTCTTGAACTTTTTAAGCTTCTTCACTTTCCTCACAGCTTGATCATCAACCAGCTGCTTCTTCGGTCTTCCTCGTTTTCTCGGAGTTTCAGAATTCTTTGGAGCTTCATCTTCAGAAGCCTCGACTTCTCTAGCTTCATCTTGCTTTTTCGGCCTTCCCGGTTTCCTCGGAGTTTCTCTAGAAACTTCTGGAGCCCTGACGACTCCTGGAGCTTCTTCTTCATCTTCAGAATCCTCTGAAGAATCAGAATCTCCTGAATCCTCCTCTTCCTCATCAGAATCCCTTCCCGCCGCTTCATATTCCTTCAGAACCATCCGAAATCCACGTTCACAATCTCCAGCGATTCCGGCCAATTTTGCAGCCACGTTAAGGTATTCGGCGGATTTCATGAATTCCGCGATTTTCTTCTTTTTCGCTATTTCTTGGGCTCTTTTCTCTGCTCTTCGATCTTCAGATCTTCCAGCTCGTCCAGGATCTTCTTTGGATTTTTCCGATCTTGCATTCTCTCCCAATAGTCTAAACTTCGATTTCAATGCTGGAACTTGTCGATCAATCGCTTCAGAAATATCTTTATAGTCTTGTTCAGTGGGAGTTCGCCGATTTTCAATGCATTCTTTGAAAAAGCTCCAGGCTTCCGGGAAATCTTTTTGGAATGTCTGAAAAATGAAAAAACTGTTTTGAATTTTTAAAATATCAGAAAAATAGTCATATGTATCTGATTTAACATAATTCAAAAAAATTTTTTTTCAAAAATTTTTTTTTTGAAAATTAAAAAAAAAAAATAAATAAAATTTTCCAATTTTTTTTTACATTTTTTAAATTTTTTAAAAATGTATTTGATTTATCATAATTCAAAAAAAAATATTTAAAAAATTGAAAAAAAAATTTTTTTTTTGAAATTTTGAAAAAATTTTTTTTTGAATTTTCAAATTTTTTTTGAATTTCTGAAATATATATTTTTTTTATTTTTAAATTAACTGAGAAATGTTCATATGTATTTAATTAATCTAAATTCAAAAAAAAAATAAAAATTTTGAAAAAAAAAATTTTTTTAATTTTTGAAAAAAAATTTTTTTACAATTTTTGAAATTTTTTTTTGAATTTTTGAAAATTTTTTTCTAATTACAAAAATCAATAAACCCTCAAATTCCAATCTTACCTTGATCCCTTGGTTATCCTTCCGATCATCGAGTCCGAAATCAACGACCTGCACATCTTTGAACTTTTTCTCCCGATCCAACTTGACTCTCTTCTTGAACCACTTCATCACCAGCCTCTTTGACGCTCCTTTTGGCTTCAGATGCTTTTTAAAAAATGAATTTCGAAAATACGGAAATTTCTTTCGTTGTTCTCGACATAACTGTCGAACTTCCGGAGTGAGCTCTTCCTGAAAATAGGGGCATTTTAGAAATCAATAAATATCTGGGTTACTGTAGGAGATAAAAAAAAGTTGTCAACTGATAAAATGTTTATCACATTGATATCTAACTTTTATCAGTTGACAACTTTTCCCTATCACTGATAACAATCGAGTTATCAATTGTTAAAGATTGGATATCCCTAATTGATGGAGTTCCAGGGAAATCAATCAATATCTCGGATACTGTAGGAGATAGAAAAAAGTTGTTAACTGATAAAATGTTTATCACATTATTATCTATCTTTTATCAGTTAACAACTTTTCTCTATCATTGATAAGAAAAGAGTTATCAATTGATAAAAAACCTTACCTCTGCTCGAGGGCGGACGACTTCGGGTTTCGACATTGCTCCGAAAATTCTGAAAAAAATTTACTGATAAGAAAAAATAAATAACAAAGTAATAAAGATAAAGATAAAAACCGTAATAGCAACGGATTGATGAGGGAAAAAAATAAAAAAATCAGATTTAAAAAAATTGAAAAAAAAAATTTCAATAAAAAAACCAAAAAAAATCAATAAAAATTATACTCGTCCTTCTGATTCTTGACTCGGATTCTCAGAATCCTCTGGGGCTTAATCTTCTGGATCAACGTCATCTTCTGAATCTTCAGAATCTTCAGAATCCTCTAGATCTTGATCTTCCTGATTCTCTTCACCCTCTTCTGAATCATCAGAATCTTCTGAATCTTCTGAATCTTCTCCATTTTCATCATCTTCAGAATCTTCAGAATCCTCCTCCTCCTCATCAGGATCGTATTCCTTCAGAACCATCCGAAATCCACGTACACAATCTCCAGCGATTCCGGCCAATTTTGCAGCCACGTTAAGGTATTCAGCAGATTTCATGAATTTCACAATTTTCTTCTTCTTCTCTCGAGCATCAACGTCATCTGCCAAATGTTCGTGATTTTCTGGAGCCTCTTCAGTGTCTTCTGGAGCCTCAACGGCATTTTCCTCTTGAGCTTCTACTTCTGGAGCATCTTCCTCTTCAAGAACTTCAGGATTCTGATGATTGACGTCTTCTGGAGCTCTCTCTTCTTGATTGCCGTTCAGATTCAGATTCTGACGAGCACTTCCCCTGAACTCATCCATTCTCGCAATTTCCTCGTTGTTGTAGTGTTGAAGAAGGTTCCGGAAGTTCGTATTGAGCATCTGGATAGTCTTGTTCATGGTGACAACATCCAAAGTTCTAGTGGTCCTCACAACAGCTTGGGCAAGTGAATGGACTTCTGGGCCATTGAAAAGATCGTTCTGGAAAATGAATCATAGATTTTTTTCAAGTTCAAAATAAATTTTTTCTTCTAGATCAAAATGTGAAAAACAATTTTGTAGTTGAACAAAACTGCTGAAAAAATTTTTGAAAGGGTGAAAAAAATCGTCAAAAAATAAAGAAAAAAATTTTTTCGAATTTTTTCTCTTTAATTTTTAACTCGACAGAGTACCCTCCAAAACATTTTTTTCAAGTTCAAAATAAATTTTTACTGTTAGATAAAAGTATAAAAACCAATTTTGTAGTAAAACAAAACTGTTGAAAAAATTTTTGAAACGGTGAAAAAAATCGTCAAAAAATGTTTGGTAAAAAAATTTCTTCCGGTTTTTATTTTTATTTTCTGACTTTTTGACAAACATTTTGACTTGAAGCACTCACCAGTTGATCCTCAATTGGTTTTGAACTTGAGGGACCTTCTGGAATTGGCATCTCCAATTGTCGAGCTCTTGGCGCGTCAAACTCCCGATTTCCAAAGAGGACATCGTCAAAAGCTTCCATTGGATGGGTATCAACTTCAAACTCCAGATTCCTATGGTCCTGATCCGTATTTCCGACGGGTCTTGAACTTTTAGCAAGACGAGGGTTCCGGTTCTCACTGCCCGGAGATCGTCTTCTTTTGACTCCTGAAGAGCTGGAAGGACCAGCTGCTCCAGAACCTTCAGACCTGTCTCTCTGATTCCAATGTTCGTCGAATTCATCCGGTGATTGTGTCCTTCTTCCTCTTGAATCCTCATTGACTCTTTGCTCGGTTCGAGCCAGTCTCAAACTTCCAGCTGCTCCAGAATACTCAGAATCGTCCGTTGGTTCGGTCCTTGCCTTCTTTGCTCCGTTTCCATTAGGTCTGGATGTTCCAGAAGCTTCTCGGATCCGTCCAGCTCTTCTAGTAGACCTTGTAGTTACAGGTTCGTCATAATCTGATTCTTCTTCTTCTCCAGAACTGTCTCTTAGCTGTCTTCCACTTCTCAGCCTTCTCTGTGTTGTTGAAGAACTAGGTTCATCAGGATTTTCAGATTCAAAACTTTCAGAATCAGATTCCTTTCGAGCTTCTCTGTCGGATTCTTCGGGTCCTTCATCTCCAGAATCCTCAGATGAATTCCCCTTGTTTTTTTTATTCAGCAAGCGCCTTGCCTTCCTGAACCACTCGTCGATCTTCTTCTCTGGGAGACGGGGAAAATGCTCCCTAACGAGTTCTATTTGATCCGGACACACCATGTATTTCGCTATTCCTCGTTTTGCGGATTTGTCAAATAACAGCTGGAGAACCGCTTCGTTTTGAGCATTCAGAGATTTGGAATGCTGAAAAAATATATATGAAAAATCAATAAAATAAAACCTACTCTAAAATCATCATTATCGACTTCAAAACCATTGATCAGCTCTTCCACATCAGCCTTATCAACCGTCTTCTCATGCTCTCGGATCATTTTGACTAGTATCGCAGGGTTCGCTTTAAGACCAATAGTATTGGAAATATCTTCCGCTTGCTCATTTGTAGGGCGGATTCCTTTTTCGGCAAACGTTTTCAAAAAGAGCCATGTCTCGGGCCACTTTTTTTGGTGGTTCTGGAAACGAAATTTGAAAAAAAAATTCTTAAAAAATTAAAAAACTTTCTTTTGTCACAAAAATTTTTCTTGTATTTTTATGGGTTCTAAAGCACATTTTAAAAATATTTGGAACCTCCGAAAAAATTAGAAAAAAATTTTCAGTTCCATTTTTCGGTTTTTAGAATTCCAGATGACGTAACTCATCTGAATCTTCATGAATCCTCACCAAAAAATTTTGGGCGTATTTTTAATCATCTCAAGTACAACATGTCAAAAGCTGAGCTCAAACGGACCATTTTGAGCCGAGTTATGAACAATTCAAAAAAAAAAACATAAAATGAGAATTTTTTTGCACTTTCTCTATGTTTCAGATGACGTAACTCATCTGAATTTCTATGGATCTCTTCCCAATTTTTTCACGTTATATAGGGACCCTTGACTACAAAATATCCAAACCGGAGCTCAAACGGACCATTTTGAGCCGAGTTATGAACAATTCAAAAAAAAAAAAAACATAAAATGAGAATTTTTTTGCACTTTCTCTATGTTTCAGATGACGTAACTCATCTGAATCTCTATGGATCTCTTCCAAATCTTTCACACGTTATCTAGGGACCCTTGAATACAAAATATCCAAACCGGAGCTCAAACTGACCATTTTGTGCCAAGTTATGCTCAAAACAAAAAATAAAAGCATAAAATGAGCATTTTTTGCACTTTCTCTATGTTTCAGATGACGTAACTCATTTGAATCTTTATGGATCTCTTCCAAATTTTTTTCACGTTATCTAGGGACCCTTGACTACAAAATATCCAAACCGGAGCTCAAACGAAGCATTTTGAGCCAAGTTATTCAAGTTTTTGTGGTGGTATTTGAAATTCAACTCACCAAAAGATGCCGGTTCTTATCCTCACATGGATAATGAAATTCAGTGTATTCAAATCGTTTTCTGCATTCTTTTCTCTCCATCATGTTTTTTTGACGAAACCATTTCCTCACATGAAATGATGATTGTCCCAATACTTTTAGTTGTTCAGTGTAGAATTTCGTATTGAAATAGGGGAATCGCTGAAACTGCCTCTCGCATAGTTGCAGAATCTCTGCGGGGAGCTGAACGATTGGCTCATCTTTTTCTTCCGGGTTATCCTTGTTCTGATCCATTTCCTTTATTATCTCCGCATTTCTGGCTCTACTGAACCAATTCGTGACTTGGTCTTCGTCAGCGCCGGTTTCTTGGGCGATGAATAGGCGTGCCGGAGCCATGATTTTGTGGCGGTGACTGAAGGCTGTCTCACACAGAATTTGGGCTTTTAGAGGGAGTTGGGTGGGGGAATCGAAGAGCTGCAAAAATTTGATTTTTAATTGAAAATTTTTCAAAAAAAATGTGTATCCCATCAGAATTTTGATCATAACTTGGCTCAAAATGGTCCATTTGAGCTCCACTTTTGATATGTTGTACTTGAGATGACTAAAAATACGACCAAAATTTTTGGTGAGGATTACAGAAGATTCAGATGAGTTACGTTATCTGAAACATAGAGAAAGTGCAAAAAATTGCTCATTTTATGTTTTTTTTTTGAATAGTTCATAACTCGGCTCAAAATGGTCCATTTGAGCTCAGCTTCGGACATGTTGTACCTAAGATGACTAGAAATATGTGAAAAATTTTTTGGGTTGATACATCGAGATTCAGATGAGTGACGTCATCTGAAACTTTTTTTTGAAAACTGAAAACGAAAAATTTCAATTTTTTTTTTTGAATTTTTTCTGAATTTTTTCAAGAGATTTAAATAATGCCAACATGCACTCCAATGTTCATAAAACTACCCTAAACATTTTTGTGACAATATATAAAGTTTGAAATTTTTTATGATTTTTTACTGAAAAAAAAATCAAAAAATCAAAAATTCAAAAAAAAATTTAAAAAATCATAAAAAATTTCAAACTTTATATTTTCTCACAAAACTTTTTGGGATGTTTTTACAAACACTGGAGTACATTTTGGTATCATCTAGACCTCTTGAAAAAATTCTGGAAAAATCTAGAAAAATTTGAACTTTTTCATTTTTCAGATTGCAAAAAAAAAATTTCAGATGACGTCACTCATCTGAATTTTTATGAATCAATCCAAAAAATTTCTCACATATGTCTAGTCATCTCAGGTACAAAATATCAAAAGCTGAGCTCAAACGGACCATTTTGAGCCGAGTTATGGCCAAAAGTGTGATGGTATCAACAATATGTATCATTTTTTTTCAAATTAATTTTTTAAATAACTCACTCGATTCGGGTCAACCAAATCTTCATTATAATTTTCTGCCACCTCCTTCAATTTTCGATGCAGAAGATCGGTCTTGTATGCCTGGAGTGTCTCATGAAATCTTTCTCTTGTAAAGCCCGTTCTTTTCACGTATTCGTCGATCAACTCGTTTGCAGGTTTCTCTCCATTTTCAGCAAGCTTCAGAATCTTTTCATGAATTGTTGGACATCGTTTTTGCAGACCCTGCAAAAAAAATGATTTGATTAGAAAAAACAATGAAAACAGCTCACCCTGCTTTTAGAACATTCCGTGAAGTCCCGCGTGTCGCCAATTTTTGTTGGCGCCTGAAATTAGGGGCATTTTAGAAATCAATCAATATCTGGGTTACTGTAGGAGATAGAAAAAAGTTGTCAATTAATAAAATGTTTATCACATTGATATCTATCTTTTATTAGTTGACAACTTTTTTCTATCACTGATAAGAAGCGAGTTATCAATTGATAAAGATTGGATAACCCTAATTAATGAAAGTTCCAGGGAAATCAATCAATATCTGGGTTACTGTAGGAGATAGAAAAAAGTTGTCGACTGATAAAATGTTTATTATATTTTTCTCTATCTTTTATCAGTTGACAACTTTTTTTATCACTGATAAAAATCGAGTTACAAATTGATAAAAGTTTCATTGCCTCAACTTTCTGACATTCTCGAAAAATCAATCAATATCCGGGTTACTGTAAGAGCTAGAAAAAAGTTGTCAACTGATAAAATGTTTATAACATTTTTATCTATCTTTTATCAGTTAACAACTTTTTCTATCACTGATAAGAATTGAGTTATCAATTGATAAAAGCCTCACCTCTCCACGCTGCCGTCTTGAATGACGATTGTTTGATGGCATTTTGCCAGACAACGATCTAAAAATCAAATTGAAAGATAAAAAATGATAAGGTGATAAAAATGAAGATAGAGATAAAAACCGTAATAGCAACGGATGACAAGAAAAAATAAAAATTAAAAAATAGATTGAGAAAAAAAAAGGTTTTTTTCAAAAAACAAAAAAAATGTGACTAGAAAAAAAAACCAAAGAAAAAATCAATAACATGTAAGAATGTACTCGTATTCTGGATCTTATCAGCTTATCAGTCTTCCAAATCGCTCAGTTCCTTGATCTTCCAAGCATCGAAGCCGAAATGTACGCCGATGTGATATGGAACTCGTTCATATTCGGGATGACCTCGATACATTTCCAAACTTTCATTGATACATTCGTCGAGATCCTTGTAGACGCTGGTGTCATAAACAAGTTTTCCCTGAAAAAAGAAAAAAAATCGATAATCCAAAAATTAAAATTCCAACTCACCAGTGCCTCCTCCACGTCTCCATACGCTTTTGCAGTAGTCGTCTCTTTCTTGGGAGGCTCATCCGAAGGCCAAATAGTCGTGATCCAGAAGCCAGTGTACTTCCTCACTGCTGCCTTCTCATCATCTGATTTCATATCTTCCGTTGCATCCCGAATACTCTCGAAGAAATTATGCAAATTCCGAGTTTTGGCAGGAGTCCAATTGTTTTTCTGCAAATATTTTCAAAAAATTTGATTCGGTCATCAATGGAGCAACTCACAAAGTTTTGACAAGCACTCTCGATAATTTGTTGAAGTGTTATCGGATTGCGAGCTTCTGGTGAACTTCTGACGTTGTGATTCTGATCTTCGTGAGCTTCTGGAGCTTCAGGTTGGTCTTGGGCTTCAGGAACGTCTTCTGGAGCTTCTTGCTGATTCTCAGGCTCATTTGCTTCAAAGTCGACATCCGATGAGATTGTGACGTCTTCTGGAACCTTTTGAGCTTCTGGAGCGTCAGATGATTCTCTTGCTTCAGGGACGTCTTCTGGAGCAACATCCTGATTGGGAACTTCAGGAGCTTTTGAATTTTCAGCTTCATTGCCGGATTCTGGAGCAACGTCATTCGGAGCTTCACCGCCAGAAGCCTCAACTTCTGGCTGAACCGGAGAAACTTCATCAGAATCCTCTGGATGACCATTAGCGGGTTCTGGAACGTCTTCCTGATGATTTTCCGGACCTCCAGAAGTTCCTCTTCCTTCTTCGTCTTTTCTCGGATTTTCAGAATCCTCCGTGTCTGAAGCTTGATCTTCTGGATTCTCTGAATTGTCTCCTGGAGCTTCATCATCATCACCTCCAGAATCATCACCATCTGCACCTCCAGCTTCTCCATCATCTTCCAATTCACCGAGCTCCCGAATCCTGGCCCAGTCGAATCCGTACTGAAGACCGACAAGGTGTGGAACTTCAGAAGGATCGAGATGCTTTGCCTTTTCCTTGAAAACGTTCAACAATCGCTGGAGCCATTTGATGATCTCCTTGTAGACGGGGGTCCCAAGGACAATTTTCCTCTGGAAAGAAAAGAAAATTGATAATCAATCAATAAAATTCCAACTCACAAGATTCTTCTCCACTCTTCTAGACACAGCTTCCGGGATCTGGATCATCTCTGGAGGCTCATCCAAAGATTCTCTTCGAATCGTACTGATCCAGAAGCCAGTGAACTTCCGAACAGCTGCCTCTTCTTCTTCTTTTTCTTCTGAAGTCATCTCGCCCATCGCCTTCAGAATACCTTCGAACAGATCCGATACATCTCCAGGTTCGTAGTAGTAGTCTTTCTGAAAAAATTTCGAAATTATTTCCAGGGTGAGCCAATGGAGCAACTCACCAGCTTCTCACAAGCTTTCTTCACCAAATCGTCAAGTGTTCTCTTCAATTTGTCTCTTGGAGCAACTTCCTGATTGGGAACTTCAGCAGCTTCCGGGTCTTCAGCAACATTTCCTTCTTCTGGAACATTTTCTGGAACCACAGCTCCTTCTGGCAACTGTTCCCGAGCTTCTGCTTTTAGAACCTCATCGCCGACGTCTTCGTGAATATTCCTTGCTTCCGGAGCCTTTTCTGGAGCAACAACGTCATCTTCCACTTGAGCTTCTACTTCTGGAGCATCTTCCTCTTCAGGAACTCTAGGATTCTGACCATTGACGTCTTCTGGAGCATTTTCTGGAACCACAGCTCCTTCTGCCAACTGTTCCCGAGCTTCTGCTTCTAGAACCTCATCGCCGACGTCTTCGTGAACATTCCTTGCTTCTGGAGTCTCTTCTGGAGCAACAACGTCATCTTCCACTTGAGCTTCTGCTTCTGGGGGATTCTGACCATTGACGTCTTCTGGAGCTCTCTCTTCTTGATTGTTGTTCAGATTCTGATTGGGGACGTCTTCTGAAGCTTGATTCTGAGGAGCATTTCCCCTGAACGCATTCCTTCTCGCCGTTCCCTCGTTGTCATAGTGTCGAAGAAGGTTCCGGAAGTTCGTATTGAACATCTGAATGGTCTTGTCCATAATCACCTCATCCAGAGTTCCAAAGATCCTCACAACTGCTTGGGCAAGTGATTGAACTGCCGGTCCATTAAACATTTCGTTCTGGAAAATAAATCATAAATTTTTTTCAAATCCAAAATAAATTTTTTCTGTTAGATAAAAGTAAAAAAATCAATTTTGTAGTTGAACAAAACTGTTGAAAAAATTTTTGAAAGGGTGAAAAAAATCGTCGAAAAATGAACAAATTTTCTTTCGGTTTTTTTAATTAAAAAATTTTGACTTGAAGCACTCACCAGTTGATCCTCAATTGGTCTTGAATTTGAGGGACCTGCTTGAATTGGCATTTCCAGAGCTGTTGGCGCTTCAAACTCCAGATTCCGATCGTCCTGATCCGTATTCCTGATGGGTCGAGATGTTCTTGAGCTTTTAGCACGACGAGGGTTCCGGTTCCCATTGCTCGGCGATCGTCTTCTCTTGACTCCTGAAGAACTGGAAGGACCAGCTGCTCCAGAATCTTCAGAATCTTCCATTGGATCGGTTCGTGCCTTCTTTGCTCCGTTTCGAACAGGTCGGGACGTTCCAGAAGTTCTCGGACCATCGAGATCCCTCTCAAAAACAACATCATGACGGTCCATTGAACTCGGCGGCGGTCTCCGTTTGACTCCGGAAGAACTGGAAGGACCTGCCTCTCGACGATCTTCGAAACTGTCCAACTGGTCATGGTGTACAATCTGTTGGAGTCTTTCTCTGTTTCTTACAGCTGCTCTGTCAGATCCGGACGTTTCCGCAGCTTTCCCGACGACTCGGATCGGCTCTTCTGACGTTCCAGGACCATGAGAATCGGGATCCCTTTCAAAGACATCATCATTTGTTCTTGGCGGTGATCTTCTTTCCGCTCGAGAAGAGCTGGAAGGACCAGCTGCTCCAGAATCTTTAGAATCCTCGGAATCGTCCGTTGATTGGGTCCTTGGGTTCCTTCCTCTGTTCCGACCAGGTCTGACCGTTCCAGAAGCTTCTTCGACAGCTCTTATCAGTCCCGACGTTTTTCGATTCTGGAAGATCACCGGCAGTCCCAAATCCATCTTCTTTGGTCCTCCGTTCAAAGGAGTGATTTGCGCCTCATGTCTCGCCATCTTGAACCAATTATCAATCTGATCGATCTTTGCGCCAGTTCTTTTTATCACAAAGTAGACCTCCTCGTTCTTCATGTGCCCGTTGCGGAATTTGAGCATTTTCTCACAAAGGAGAACGGCTAACGGAGAAAGCTCCGTTTCAATATCGAAGAGCTGAAAAAGGGTTGTACAGATTGTCTTTCTTTAGGTGATTAAAAAAACTCACTGGCTTGTTGTCTGCCGAATTTTCTACAAAAGAGTCCGCGGAAGCCATCAACTCTTCCCGAAAACGATTGGTTGCGTATGATGTATACGCTTTTTCAATAGTGATGTCGCTTAGATTTGCTGATTCGGCGTAAGCTTTCAACTCGTCCACTGTTGGATCATTTCCGTTGTCATAATGGTTTTGAAACTTGTCAACTATATCTTTGTGATTAATTTGAAACGCCTAAAAATGATTTTGAAAAAAGAAAAGAAGGATGAGCTCACCTGTTCTCTATGGGATTCTTCGAAAAATTTTCCTCGAAATTTTTCTTCTTTCTCTTGATTTTTTTCTGGTTCCTGAAATTAGGGACATTTTAGGAATATCAGGGGTACTGTAGGAGATAGAGAAAAGTTGTCAACTGAGAAAATGTTTATCACATTTTTATCTATCTTTTATCAGTTGACAACTTTTCTCTATCACTGATAAATCTCGAGTTAGAAATTGAAAAAAGTTTCACGGTCTCAACTTTCTGATATTCTTGAAAAATCAATCAAAATCTGGGTTACTGTAGGAGATAAAGAAAAGTTGTCAACTGAGAAAATGTTTATCACATTTTTATCTATCTTTTATCAGTTGACAACTTTTCTCTATCACTGATAAAAATTGAGTTATCAATTGATCAAAGCCTCACCTCTCCACGCTGACGTCTAGATTGACGGTTTGATGTGGACATGTTGCTTGACAACGATCTAAAAATCGAATAAAAGGATAAAAATGATAA
>LR539758.1:0-30193 GCA_900536315.3 Caenorhabditis becei | reverse complement strand
TCTGATCCAATCCTTGAATCTTAGCCAGTTCTTCAAAATCTTCTTCTTTCACTGATTCCCCAGATTGTTTTTAACGTACGTATGTCTGGTTTCGGTTTTTTATAATTGAGAAATGATGACTCATCCGATCGCTCGAATTCCCATTCCCATCTTTTATTGATATGGGAACGCCCACATTCCTACTATAAAAGACTTTGAGATTTTCTTCTCTGAACCGATCAGCAATGTCGACCACCTTCCTCCTCCTTCTCGTCCTCAGCCTCGGAATCGTCGGGACCTCCGCCATGGAGCACAAGATCGCTCAGCCATATGACGGCTCGGAGGTCATCTCCAACGACATGATCAACGGATTCACCCGTGCTCTTCGCCGGAAAGATATCGAAATGCTCAGCTCGCTCTTCGCCGAAACCTTCGAGATGACAACTTGCTCCGGGAAACAAGACAAGTGTGAGTCAGATATCATTTCTGATTCAAAGCCTTTCTTCTAATTTTTCAGACGACATCCTCCAGATGGTCCGAGAGCTCCCCGTCAATCCAGATATTAACATCACGTACGTGATATCTAAATGGATCAACGGAAACGCCGACATCAGTTGCGAAGTCCTCCTCTCCGGAGTCAACGTGCCCCCGTTCCGTGCAGTTTTCGATATCCGGAGAGACTCCGTGGTGCACTACCTCACCCAGAGACATGTCAAGGTGTGCCCTGTTCGCCGTTTCAACACGCTCTTCTACTGATCAGTTGACTTGATTCAGAATGAATTGATTTTGCATTTTCCCTTTTTCGAGAAGCAAACAAGTCCAACTCGAGGAATTAGTCAAAACCAGGCTCTGTTCTTCTTTCTGAAATGTTTTCTGCAGAGGATTCCGATTTTCTGAACACATTTTCCATGTAGAAAATTCCTCCGAATTTATTTTTTGTTTCCGAATGGTGAAAAACTAGCATCAGATTCGGACTCCTCATGAAATTTTAGGTCGGAATCAGTCACGAGAAACTATTGAAAACCATATCAAAAACTCAGTTTTTCATGGAGAATTCGTCTGTCAGAACGCCTTCTCTCTGGAATTTCAGCTTCCATATCAACGGAGTTCACCCCTAAGTGTTCGATGGTCCCTGTGGCCAAGTGGATAAAGCATGAAAACTTGAATCCACTCGATCCGGGTTCGAGTCCCGGTGCTCCCCAATGCGCCCTTCCGAGCAAGAACTTTCAGTTCGGGAGTAAATAACTGGGGAAAAAGGAAAATTGTGAGAAAAGCGCCGTTCGGAAAAAGAATAGCCCTAATTTACACAATGAACATTTTTGTAAACCTTCCCAGGTGAAGTGGATGAAGCATTAAAACTTTAATCCACTCGATCCGAATTCTATCCGAATCAAATTCAAATATAAACTTAAACATTGTTACAGTAGCTTGCAAAAATGTTCATTGTGTAAATTAGGGCTATTCTTTATCCGAACGGCTCTTTTCTCACAATTTTCCTTTTTCCCCAGTTATTTACTCCCGAACTGAAAGTTCTTGCTCGGAAGGGCGCATTGGGGAGCACCGGGACTCGAACCCGGATCGAGTGGATTGAAGTTTTCATGCTTTATCCACTTGGCCACAGGGACCATCGAACATCTAGGGGTAAACTCCGTTGATATGAAAGCTGAAATTCCAGAGAGAAGGCGTTCTCACAGTCGAATTCTCCATGAAAAACTGAGTTTTTCATGTGGTTTTCAATAATTTCCCGTGAACGATTCCCACCTAAAATTTCACGGGGAATCCGAATCTGGTGCTAGTTTTCGTCCATTCGGCCACAGAAAAAGCAGACTTTTGAGCACGATTCATTTTCAAATCATCCTGATTAAATTTTTTGATTCTCACAGATATCTTTTCTTGGAACATTTCTACTCACTCACCCTTTCTCTGAGGTTCGCGTCATTCTCACTTCGCTAGAAGGATCTGATTCATTCCTCAAATCTAATACATTTTTTCACAACCCTCTTCTTCTACTGGTTTCTCAGATCATTTGCTGCACACGTATTCCCGGTTTAGATTTTGATCAATGGAGTTTTCGAGTTTCACCTAATAATTTCTTTACAATGCAACCACGGATTGCATCGATCAATTTTCATCAAAAGTTCTGCACTTTTGCTTACAAAAATACAATCAAAATAGCAAAAAAAATTACATGAACAAAGAAAAAATTCAGTTTAATGTGACTATAGCCACTGAATAGATTTTCAGAACTCATACAAGAATACAATAGTACAAAAAAACATAAAAATTGACTTTTTTGTATTGTGGAGCCTCTTAAAAAAATATTCAGAAATTCTCAATATCTTTTTCGTAATCTACAGCTCAAATAACGCCGGCAAAACAATTTTCAGAGCATCATAAACTAAAAATGGCTCGAAACATTTTTGAGCTCGGCGAGCAGAAACTTTTTCATTTTTTCATTCTCATCGAAAGCAGCTAAGTTCTTTAGTAATGCCCTGTTCGCCGTTCCAACACGCTCTTCTACTGATCGATTGACTTGATTGAGAATGAATTCATTTCGCGTTTCCCTTTTTTGAGAAGCAAACAAATCCAACTCAAAGAACTTGTCAAACCAGGCTCTGTTCTTCTTTCTGAAATGTTTTCTGTAGGGGAAACATGTGCATGGCTTCTCTTTTTAATGAGCGTCTTTAGTTCATAATCAGAACAAAAACATAGCTTATAATCCTCAAAAAAAATTTTTTCACTAAAGTCGAATGAACTGCTGTTTTCTGTTGCCGAATGATTGAAAAGTAGCATCAAATTCGGATTCCCCCTGAAATTTCAGGTCGGGATCGTTCACGGGAAATTATTGGAGAATTCGACTGTGAGAACGCCTTCTCTCTGGAATTTCAGCTTTCATATCAAGGGAGTTCACCCATGAGTGTTCGATGGTCCCTGTGGCCAAGTGGATAAAGCATGAAAACTTGAATCCACTCGATCCGGGTTCGAGTCACGGTGCACCCCAAAACGAAGCTTCCGAGCTATAACTTTCAGTTCGGGAGTCAAGCATTGCGGAAAAAGGAAAATTGTGAGAAAAGAGCCGTTCGGATAAAGAATAGCCCTAATTTATACAATGAACATTTTTGAAAACCTTCCCAAGCAAAGTGGATAAAGCAAAAGAACTTTGATCCACTCAATCCGGAGTCTAATTGAATCAAATTCAAACAAACACTTGAACAATGTCACTGTGGCTTGCAAAAATGTCCATTGTGTAAATTAGGGCTATTCTTTATCCGAACGGCTCTTTTCTCACAATTTTTCTTTTTCCCCAATGCTTGACTCCCGAACTGAAAGTTATAGCTCGCAAGCTTTGTTTTGAGGAGCACCGGGACTCGAACCCGGATCGAGTGGATTCAAGTTTTCTTGCTTTATCCACTTGGCCACAGGGACCATCGAACACTTAGGGGTGAACTCCCTTGATATGGAAGCTGAAATTCCAGAGAGAAGGCGTTCTGACAGTCGAATTCTCCATGAAAAACTGAGTTTTTGATATGGGTTTCAATAGTTTCTCGTAAACTGTTCCGACCTAAAATTTCATGAGGAGTCCGAATCTGATGCTAGTTTTTCACCATTGGCAACAGAAAACAAATTCAGAGGAATTCTCAACATGGAAAGTTTGTTCAGAAAATAGGGATCCTCTACAGAAAACATTCCAGAAAGAAGAACAAAGCCTGGTTATGACAAATTCCTTGAGTTGAACTTGTTTGCTTCTCGAAAAAGGGAAAATGCGAAATGAATTCATTCTCAATCAAGTCAATTGATCAGTAGAAGAGCGTGTTAAAACGGCGAACAGGGCACACCTTGACGTGTCCCTGGGTGAGATAGTGCACCACGGAGTCTCTCCGAATATTGAAAACTGCACGGAACGGCGGCACGTTGAATCCAGAAAGCAAGACTTCGCAAGTGATGTCGGCGTTTCCGTTGATCCATTTGGATATCACGTAGGTGATGTTGATATCTGGATTGACGGGGAGTTCTCGGACCATCTGGAGGATGTCGTCTCATTTTAGGTCGAAATAGTTCACGCGAAACTATTGAAAACCATCTTAAAAACTTGGTTTTTCATGGAGAATTCGGCTGTGAGAACGCCTTCTCTCTGGAATTTCAGCTTTCATATCAACGGAGTTCACCCCTAAGGGTTCGATGGTCCCTGTGGCCAAGTGGATAAAGCATGAAAACTTGAATCCACTCAATCCGGGTTCGAGTCCCGGTGCTCCCCAAAATGGTGCTTCCGAGCTATAACTTTCAGTTCGGGAGTATATAACTGGGGAAAAAGAAAAATTGTGAGAAAAGAGCCGTTCGGATAAAGAATAGCCCTAATTTACACAATGAACATTTTTGTAAGTCACAGTAACATTGTTAAAGTTTTCAATTGAATTTAATTCAATTAGACTCCGGATTGAGTGGACCAAAGTTCTTTTGCTTCATCTACTTGGCCTGGGAAGGTTTACAAAAATGTTCATTGTGTAAATTAGGGCTATTCTTTATCCGAACGGCTCTTTTCTCACAATTTTCCTTTTTCCCCAGTTATTTACTCCCGAACTGAAAGTTATAGCTCGGAAGCACCATTTTGGGGAGCACCGGGACTCGAACCCGGATTGAGTGGATTCAAGTTTTCATGCTTTATCCACTTGGCCACAGGGACCATCGAACCCTTAGGGGTGAACTCCGTTGATATGAAAGCTGAAATTCCAGAGAGAAGGCGTTTTCACAGTCGAATTCTCCATGAAAAACCAAGTTTTTGAGATGGTTTCCAATAGTTTCTCGTGAACTATTCCGACCTAAAATTTTGTGAGGAATCCGAATTTCATGGTAGTTTCCAACCATTCGGCCACAGAAAAAGGCAGGCTTTTGAGCACGACTTATTTTCAAATTATCCTGATTTTTTTGAGTAGAATAATTTAAATTCTAATCTAATCCAATTCTTCACCAGCCTCTTCTTCTACTGGTTTCTCAGATTATTCGCTGCATACGTATTCCTGATTTCGGTTTTTGATCAATGAATTCTTTGAGTTTCACCTAATAATTTCTTTACAATGCAACCACGGATTGCATCAATCAATTTTTATTGGAAATTCCGCACTTTTGCTTTCATAAATACAATCAAAAGAGTCAAAAAAGTTACATGAACATTAAGAAAATTCAGTTTAACGTGACTATAACCACTGAATAGATTGTTAGAACTCATACAAAAATACAGTCAAAAATCAAATATACAGATTGTTTTCAAAAAATAAACGGCCTATCCTCATCGGGAGTCGGTGGTGGTGGGCTCTGTGGCCTCTCATCTATACTACATTATGACTGCAGCATATGCATCATTTTTTCGCCAAATTGGAGCAGATTGTATTTCTGATTACCAATAATTTCAATGCTGTGATCCTTATAAATTGGGATGGTCATTGATGATGGGTAAAGAATTTTCCTTCTATCGCGATTGTCTTCCATTACTCTTTGTCGTACATCTGAAAGAATGTTGAAGAATTTAATAACTTTCAGATTCCTCACAATGTTCAGTTGGTGTTGCGAAAGGGGTTCTCGAAAGTGTGGTAGAATGCGTTAGAGAGAGAGGGCGAGTGAGAGAGAGAGAAACCAAGATACTACACGAGTTAGAGTGACAACCGTTTATTGGGATAAAGGGGGATCACAATACAAGTGCGAGCGGAGCTCGCCGGTTAAAGCGGAACTAAAGTTGGATTCTTCTTCTGGTCCTGATAGGCGATGCCACGTCGACGAGGTCAGTCCAAGGGCGCTGAGTTGGAGGCAGGGCGAGCGGCAGTAGTTGACCTCGGGCAGTTCACGTGAGGAGTAGCGGCGTGAAGAGTTGCCCTTGGTGTTGGTGAGGCAGCTCGGCTTGAGAAGGCGACGCGATAGAAGGTCCAATTGAAGAGATGGATCCTTTGATTCCTTCCGATCGTAGATCCAGTTGCGAGATGGTTCCGGAGGGGCCATAGATTCGCGACAGTTGGTGCCAAAATGAAATGATAATAGTGAAGTATATTTAACACCAACTTTGAATCCGGATAAGGAGTCTTTGTGCTATTTCTTCGTGGGTTTTGTAATGTTTTCCTGGTTCTCCTAGCTTTGTAAAACGTATTCATTTTCTTCCGGCAATCTTTCAGCGTCTCGTAGACTCTGCCAAACTCCAAATCAAATGTGTATCCTAATTGGTGAAAATTTGCGGCCAAGTGGAACAAAATTTTATCCAATCTGAAAAATGCAATGTGTACGGCAAGACATCGATAAAATAAAAACTAACGTCCTCTGTTTTCCTTTGAAGCAAACATAAACTTTTATTTTGTTCTTATTATCAGGAAGATCTAAATTGATGTTTCCCAAACGAGTAAATTCGATTCCGCAAGCCGTCGACTGTCCGTTTTCATCCTCTTCAATTCCAATTATTGACTGTATATCAGAAAAAGTACGGGCAGTGATTGTGATACGATTATTATCGTGGTAATTATAAGGATAAAACGGTTCCCCCTTACTAAAACAATTTTCTAATTTTTTCTCGTGTTTTCCTATTCGAACTCACCAACATGAGTGAACGTATAGAGGTTCAATTTACTTGCGAAAGTCTGTGCATCAATGTTGTAATTGGATACTCGAATTGCAAAGTAGACACAATCTTTAGCGACGAGGCGAGGAGATCCATTGTGCTCCGAGAGTTCTGTTTCTTCTCCAATCCAAATGGCTCCTATGTCTTGCAAATTGTCGATGATTAGATAATCAGGAACAACGTTATCAGTCATGAAAACGACTCCGGAAAGCGGATATCGTGCCCGTCCCCAATCATCCATTGTCTGAGTACGCAATCGATAGAAAATATCGTTCATCTGAAAAATCTTGATTAGAAACCGTTCAATTACACTGGGCATACATTTTCTGTAAAATGAAGACTCCCGAATCTCCCGTTTATGAGTTGAAGATTATGCACATTTTCTGGATCATTAACAGCGTCTTTCATTCTCCGCAGATACATTACACCAATAATGTATGGATTTATTTCACTTGTTCCGACAATCCCCATGGAGATTCAAAAATTGCGCTCTGAAAAATTGATGGTGCAAACATAATAAACTTTTTGGTAAAGGCTTTACCATGCATTCTTGCGATTGTGTTTATTCGAACTTGTTCTGTAGCAAATAGAATTTGGTTTTGTAATTGAAGAGCCACCATGTTGCTCAATTTCCCTGAATATACTATTGCTTGATTCTCCACATTTTTTGGATTAAATTTAAGGAATCGATCAGATCCTTCAAACAAAGTGAGAATGACGCAAACCTCAGAAAAAAAGTGAGTGAGTAAAAATGTTCCAAGAAAAGATATCTGTAAGAATCGAAAAATTTAATCAGGATGATTTGAAAATGAATCGTGCTCAAAAGCCCGCCTTTTTCTGTGGCCGAATGGTTGAAAACTAGCATCAGATTCGGATTCCTCATGGAATTTTAGGTCGGAATCGTTCACGAGAAACTATTGAAACCATATCAAAAACTCAGTTTTTCATGGAGAATTCGACTGTGAGAACGCCTTCTCTCTGGAATTTCAGCTTTCATATCAACGGAGTTCACCCCTAAGTGTTTGATGGTCCCTGTGGCCAAGTGGATAAAGCATGAAAACTTCAATCCACTCGACCCGGGTTCGAGTCCCGGTGCTCCCCAATGCGCCCTTCCGAGCAAGAACTTTCAGTTCGGGAGTAAATAACTGGGGAAAAAGGAAAATTGTGAGAAAAGAGCCGTTCGGATAAAGAATAGCCCTAATTTACACAATGAACATTTTTGCACACCACAGTAACATTGTTCAAGTTTATATTTGGATTTGATTCGGATAGAATTCGGATCGAATGAATCAAAGTCCTAATGCTTTACCCACTTTGCCTGGGAAGGTTTACAAAAATGTTCATTGTGTAAATTAGGGCTATGCTTTATCCGAACTGCTCTTTTCTCACAATTTTCCTTTTTCCCCAATGCTTGACTCCCGAACTGAAAGTTATAGCTCGGAAGCTTTGTTTTGAGGAGCACCGGGACTCGAACCCGGATCGAGTGGACTAAAGTTTACATGCTTTATCCACTTGGCCACAGGGACCATCGAACACTCAGGGGTGAACTCCGTTGATATGGAAGCTGAAATTCCAGAGAGAAGGCGTTCTCACAGTCGAATTCTCCATGAAAAACTGAGTTTTATATGGTTTTTAATAGTTTCTCGTGAACGATTCCCACCTAAAATTTCACGGGGAATCCGAATCTGGTGCTAGTTTTCGTCCATTCAGAAACAGAAAACAACAGTTTATTCGACTTTAGTAAACAATTTTTTTGAGGATTATAAGCTGTGTTTTTGTTCTGATTATGAACCAAAGACGCTCATTAAAAGAACAGTCATGAACATGTTTCCCCTGTAGAAAACATTCCAGAAAGAAGAACAGAGCCTGGTTTTGACAAGTTCCTTGAGTTGGATTTGTTTGCTTCTCGAAAAAGGGAAAATGCAAAACGAATTCATTCTCAATCAAGTTGATTGATCAGTAGAAGAGCGTGTTGAAACGGCAAACAGGGCATTCCTTAAAAAATTAGTTGCTTTCGATGAGAAAGGATAAATGAAAAGTTTTCTGATCCCCGAGTCAAAAGTGTTTTGAGCCATTTCATTTCATGATGCTCTGAAAATTGTTTTGCCGGCGGTATTTGAGCTGTAGATTACGAAAAAGATATTGAGAATTTCTGAAAAATTTTTGAAAGAGGCTCCACAATACAAAAAAATCAATTCTCATGTGTTTTGTACTGTTGTGTTCTTGTATGAGTTCTGAAAATCTATTCAGTGGCTATAGTCACATTAAACTGAATTTTCTTAATGTTCATGTAATTTTTTTGGCTGTTTTGATTGTATTTTTGTAAGCAAAAATGCGGAATTTTCAATAAAAATTGATCGATGCAATCCGTGGTTGCATTGTAAAGAAATTATTAGGTGAAACTCGAAAACTCCATTGATCAAAATCTAAACCGGGAATACGTGTGCAGCAAATGATCTGAGAAACCAGTAGAAGAAGAGGGTTGTGAAAAAATGTATTAGATTTGAGGAATGAATCAGATCTTTCAAGCAAAGTAAGAATGACGCGAACCTCAGAGAAAGGGTGAGTGAGTAGACATGTTCCAAGAAAAGATATCTGTGAGAATCGAAAAATTTAATCAGGATGATTTGAAAATGAATCGTGCTCAAAAGCCCGCCTTTTTCTTTTTCCGAATGGTTGAAAACTAGCATCAGATTCGGATTCCTCATGAAATTTTTGGTCGGAGTAGTTCACGAGAAACTATTGAAAACCATATCAAAAACTCAGTTTTTCATGGAGAATTTGACTGTGAGAACGCCTTCTCTCTGGAATTTCAGCTTTCATATCAACGGAGTTCAGCCCTAACTGTTCGATGGTCCCTGTGGCCAAGTGGATAAAGCATGAAAACTTGAATCCACTCGATCCGGGTTCGAGTCCCGGTGCTCCCCAAAATGGTGCTTGCGAGCTATAACTTTCAGTTCGGGAGTATATAACTGGGGAAAAAGGAAAATTGTGAGAAAAGAGCCGTTCGGATAAAGAATAGCCTTAATTTACACAATAAACATTTTTGCAAACCTTCCCAGGCAAAGTGGGTAAAGCATTAGAACTTTAATCCATTCGATCCGAGTTCTATCCGATCAAATTCAATTGAAAACTTGAAAATTGTTACTGTGGTGTGCAAAAATGTTCATTGTGTAAATTAGGGCTATTCTTTATCCGAACGGCTCTTTTCTCACAATTTTCCTTTTTCCCCAATTATTGACTCCCGAACTGAAAGTTATAGCTCAGAAGCATCTGTTTGGGGAGCACCAGGACTCGAACCCGGATCGAGTGGATTCAAGTTTTCATGCTTTATCCACTTGGCCACAGGGACCATCGAACAGTTAGGGCTGAACTCCGTTGATATGAAAGCTGGAGTTCCAGAGAGAAGGCGTTCTCACAGTCGAATTCTTCATGAAAAACTGAGTTTTCGATAAGGTTTTCAATAGTTTCTCGTGAACTATTCCGACCAAAAATTTCACGGGGAATCCGAATCTAATGCTAGTTTTCGTCCATTCAGAAACAGAATAGAAATTTGGAGGGATTTTCAACATGTTTTGTTCAGAATATTGCAATCGGGGTACAGAAATAACTTTCAACGAGAGTTGAACAAGAACTAAAAACAAAACAAGTACATGAACATTTTGAAACATTGAATAATTCTAAAAATGAAAACTAATTCAATTTAATTCCGGCGATTACGTTGAAAAAGAAAGTGCTCGTCGTTTGCCTTGCTCACTCGGCTTAAGTTCCGAGTAGCGGCGGTTCAAGTAGAAATCGCAGATCTGACATTGTGAGAATATCCAATTAGTGTTTTGCTATCAGAATGTATATTATTACCTCGTTTGATAAGATGTTTTTTTCGTGTTGTATTCCGGAACCGACGGAAGCTGAGACGTCGTGGATAGAAGCGCATCGGAGGAAAACTGGAAAGAAAAGTGGTGGTACAAGGAGAGAAAAGGTGGCAAACTTTTTTGTATTTTCTGGAGTTTTGATGTGATACAAAACTTCTTTGCAAGTTTCTAATGTTTCTTTTTTTTCTTCGTTGCCTTCAAATTTTGCCATTCTTCGTGTTTTTTCCTGCTATTATCTGTTTCCATAACTAACACGTTTTTTCTGTTTCTCAACGTGTTTTTGCATAGCTTCAAAATGTTTGATAAATTTCTGATATAAACAGTTGTGAATATATAGTCAATCCAACAGAATCATGGACTGTTTTCAAAAATTCTCACACTGCAAAAACACAAACCGATCCTTGGAAAGTATCCAGATTCTTGAAACCTCTCTGATTCTTCTTCTGAAACTGTGAATTTTTGAATTCATATTCCTGGTTTTGGTTTTCGATCATTGAGAAACGGTGACTCAGCCAATCGTTCGATTTCCCATTCTCATCGTTTATTGATATGGGAACTCCCACATTCGTACTATAAAAGACTTTGAGATTTTCTTTTCTGAATCGATCAGCAATGTCGACCACCTTCCTCCTCCTTCTCGTCCTCAGCCTCGGAATCGTCGGGACCTCCGCCATGGAGCACAAGATCTTCCAGCCATACGATGGCTCGGAGGTCATCTCCAACAAAATGATCAACGGATTCACCCGTGCTCTTCGCCGGAAAGATATCGAAATGCTTCGCTCGCTCTTCGCCGAAACCTTCGAGATGACAACTTGCTCCGGGAAACAAGACAAGTGTGAGTCAGATATCATTTCTGATTCAAAGCCTTTCTTCTGATTTTTCAGACGACATCCTCCAGATGGTCAGAGAGCTCCCCGCCAACCCAGACATCAACATCACGTACGTGATATCTAAATGGATCAACGGAAACGCCGACATCACTTGCGAAGTCTTGCTTTCTGGATTCAACGTGCCTCCGTTCCGTGCAGTTTTTGATATTCGGAGAGACTCCGTGGTGCACTATCTCACCCAGGGACACGTCAAGGTGTGCCCTGTTCGCCGTTTTAACACGCTCTTCTACTGATCAATCGACTTGATTGAGAATGAATTCATTTCGCATTTTCCCTTTTTCGAGAAGCAAACAAGTCCAACTCAAGGAATTAGTCAAAATCAGGCTCTGTTCTTCTTTCTAAAATGTTTTCTGCAGAGGATTCCGATTTTCTGAACACATTTTCCATGTAGAAAATTCCTCCGAATTTATTTTTTGTTTCCGAATGGTGAAAAACTAGATTCAGATTCGGACTCCTCACAAAATTTTAGGTCGGAATCAGTCACGAGAAACTATTGAAAACCATATCAAAAACTCAGTTTTTCATGGAAAATTCGACTGTGAGAACGCCTTCTCTCTGGAATTTCAGCTTCCATATCAACGGAGTTCACCCCTAAGGGTTCGATGGTCCCTGTGGCCAAGTGGATAAAGCATGAAAACTTGAATCCACTCGATCCGGGTTCGAGTCCCGGTGCTCCCCAAAATGGTGCTTCCGAGCTATAAGTTTCAGTTCGGGAGTATATAATTGAGGGAAACAGGAAAATTGTGAGAAAAGAGCGGTTCGGATAAAGAATAGCCCTAATTTACACAATGAACATTTTTGCAAGGTACAGTAACATTGTTCAAGTTTTTATTTGAATTTGATTCGGCTAGAATTCGGTCCGAGTGGATTAAAGTTCTAATGCTTCATTCACTTCGCCTGGGAAGGTTTGCAAAAATGTTCATTGTGTAAATTAGGGCTATTCTTTTTCCGAACGGCTCTTTTCTCACAATTTTTATTTTTCCCCAGTTATTTACTCCCGAACTGAAAGTTCTTGCTCGGAAGGGCGCATTGGGGAGCACCGGGACTCGAACCCGGATCGAGTGGATTCAAGTTTTCATGCTTTATCCACTTGGCCACAGGGACCATCGAACACTTAGGAATGAACTCCGTTGATATGAAAGCTGAAATTCCAGAGAGAAGGCGTTCTCACAGTCAAATTCTCCATGAAAAACCAAGTTTTTGAGATGGTTTCCAATAGTTTCACGTGAACTATTCCGACCTAAAATTTCACGGGGAATCCGAATCTGATGCTAGTTTTCATCCATTCGGAAACAGAAAACAACAGTTTATTCGACTTTAGTAAACAATTTTTTTTGAGGATTATAAGCTGTGTTTTTGTTCTGATTATGAACCAAAGACGCTCATTAAAAGAACAATCTGAATCTGATGCCAATTTTCAACTATTCGGCAGCAGAAAAAAGATGAGTTTTGAGCAAGACTTATCTTTTCTACTTACTCAGAACTTCCACGTTTGCCTCATTTCCACTTCGTTCAAAGGATCTGATCCAATCCTTGAATCTTAGCCAGTTCTTCAAAATCTTCTTCTTTCACTGATTCCCCAGATTGTTTTTAACGTACGTATTTCTGGTTTTGGTTTTTTATAATTGAGAAATGATGACTCAGCCGATCGTTCGGATTCCCATTCCCATCTTTTATTGATATGGGAACGCCCACATTCCTACTATAAAAGACTTTGAAATTTTCTTCTCTGAACCGATCAGCAATGTCGACCACCTTCCTCCTCCTTCTCGTCCTCAGCCTCGGAATCGTCGGGGCCTCCGCCATGGAGCACAAGACCTTCCGGCCATACGACGGATCGGAGGTCATCTCCAACGACATGATCACCGGATTCACCCGTGCTCTTCGCCGGAGAGACATCGAAATGCTCAGCTCGCTCTTCGCCGAAACCTTCGAGATGAATACTTGCTCCGGGAAACAAGACAAGTGTGAGTCAGGTATTATTTTGGATTCGAAGCCTTACTTCTGATTTTTCAGACGACATCCTCCAGATGGTCCGAGAACTCCCCGTCAACCCAGACATCAACATCACGTACGTGATATCTAAATGGATCAACGGAAACGCCGACATCAGTTGCGAAGTCTTGCTTTCTGGATTCAACGTGCCTCCGTTCCGTGCAGTTTTTGATATTCGGAGAGACTCCGTGGTGCACTACCTCACCCAGGGACACGTCAAGGTGTGCCCTGTTCGCCGTTTCAACACGCTCTTCTACTGATCAATTGACTTGATTCAGAATGAATTGATTTTGCATTTTCCCTTTTTCGAGAAGCAAACAAATCCAACTCAAAGAATTAATCAAAACCAGATTCCGTTCTTCTTTCTGAAATGTTTTCTATAGGGGGAACAGGTCGATAACATTTTTTTTTAAGAGTGTGTTTGGTGTATGATCAAACCAAGAAAACAGTTTATTATTGTCGAATCTTACTAGAGTCAAATAGGCTGCTTGACGAAAACTTTCATCAATTTGATCATTTTTCAATGTTGTTACTACTTTATTAAACCATGAATGAGTTTTCAAACATACGAATGATATCAGAATACGACTCTTCGTTTTACTTTTCAGAAATAACATTTCAAGTTGAAAATTGCTCTGATTTTATTTTCTAAACGTGAATGGTGAAAAACTAGCATCAGATTCGGATTCCCCGTGAAATTTTAGGTCGGAATCGTTCACGAGAAACTATTGAAAACCATCTCAAAAACTTGGTTTTTCATGCAGAATTCGACTGTGAGAACGCCTTCTCTCTGGAATTTCAGCTTTCATATCAACGGAGTTCATCCCTAGGGGTTCGATGGTCCCTGTGGCCAAGTGGATAAAGCATGAAAACTTGAACCCACTCGATCCGGGTTCGAGTCCCGGTGCCCCCAAAGCCGTAGCTTCCGAGCAATACATTTCAGTTCGGGAGTAAATAATTGGGGGAAAAAGGAAAATTGTGAGAAAAGAGCCGTTCGGATAAAGAATAGCCCTAATTTACACAATGAACATTTTTGTAAACTTTCCCAGGTCTAGTGGATAAAGCAAAAGAACTTCAATTCACTCGATCCAAAATTCAATCGGATAAAAATCAAATGAAAACTTGAACAATGTTACTGTGGTGTGCAAAAATGTTCATTGTGTAAATTAGGGCTATTCTTTATCCGAACGGCTCTTTTCTCACAATTTTCCTTTTTCCCCAATGCTTGACTCCCGAACTGAAAGTTATTGCTCGGAAGCTTCGTTTTGGGGTGCGCCGGGACTCAAACCCGGATCGAGTGGATTCAAGTTTTCATGCTTTATCCACTTGGCCACAGGGACCATCGAACACTCAGGAGTGAACTCCGTTGATATGGAAGCTGAAATTCCAGAGAGGAGGCGTTCTCACAGTTGAATTCTCCATGAAAAACTGAGTGTTTTATATGGTTTTCAATAGTTTCTCGTGAATGATTCCGACCTAAAATTTCACGGGGAATCCAAATCTGATACTAGTTCTCATCTATTCGGAAACAGAAAAGAAAATCGGAAGGATTTTCAACACGGTTTGTTCAGAATATTAAAATGAAGAATCGTATGCTGTGCATCTGCATCTGCGTTGACACTGCCAAATACGAAAAAATTTACAATTATATTATACAACTGTATGACGAAATCCAGTCAGGGGATGTCAAACCTCTTGAATATCCTCAAGATCATCTTTGACTTCAGTTCATGAATATCATTTCGGAGCACTTTCTTGTTGTTTGATTTATTGAATTTCAAAGAAATAACTTTGGCTCTTCTCGTCAAAAGAGGGATTTAGGAAAATAAAAGGGACTTGAAAATTTTTTAGGAATCTAGGGAATTTTTAGGGATTTGGCCTTAAAAAAAAGATTTTGCCCAAAAAAAGAGAATTTTCTATTTTAACCGAAAACAGGGATTCAGCTACAAAAATGATTTTCTGTAAGAAAAGGGATTTTGGAAAATGTAAAAAAAAAGATTTTTATTGCCAAAAAAGGGACTTATGTAGGAGTAAAAAAGGCATTTAAGTTGATGCAACTGGAAAAAGATCATGATAACGGAAGATGCGCTGTACTGCTATCGCGCTTATTGCGGTTTTTTTATTCCTGAATCTCTTTTTTTCCGGTTGCAACTCCAATTCCTTTGTTTCTAAATCTCTTTTTTATTTCTAAATTCCTTTTTTTGATGTCTAAATCCCTTTTTTTCAATGAAATCCCTTTTTATCTCCCAAAATTGGGTATTTTTTAATTCTTTTTTTTTTCTTTAAATCCCTAAAAATTCTCTAAATCCTTAGAAATTCTTAAAATCCCTTTATTTTTTCTAAATCCCTCTTTTGACGAGAAGAGCCATAATTTTAAACGAAAATCGAAGCCAAAAAATTGAAAACAAAACAAGTACATGAATATTTTGAAACATTGAATGATTTTAAAAATGAAAACTGATTAAATTTAGTTCCGGCGATTACGTTAAAAAAGAAAGTGCTCGTCGTTTGCCTTGCTCATTTGGAAACTTTGCATTTTGCATCGGATTGAGTGGACCAAAGTTCTTTTGCTTTATTTACTTGGCCTGGGAAGGTTTACAAAAATGTTCATTGTGTAAATTAGGGCTATTCTTTATCCGAACGGCTCTTTTCTCACAATTTTCCTTTTTCCCCAGTTATTTACTCCCGAACTGAAAGTTCTTGCTCGGAAGGGCGCATTGGGGAGCACCGGGACTCGAACCCGGATCGAGTGGATTCAAGTTTTCATGCTTTATCCACTTGGCCACAGGGACCATCGAACACCTAGGAATGAACTCCGTTGATATGAAAGCTGAAACTCCAGAGAGAAGGCGTTCTCACAGCCGAATTCTCTATGAAAAACTGAGTTTTTGATATGATTTTCAATAGTTTCTCGTGAACGATTCCGACCTAAAATTTCATGAGAAATCCGAATCTGATGCTAGTTTTCCACCATTCGGCAACAGAAAATAAATTTTTCAGGAATCTTTAAAATGCGTTGTTTGTTCTGAAAGTTGAAATAAAAAATAGTTTTCTGCGCATTCACATCCATTTTGACACTGCCGAGTACAAAAATATTCACAATTCTCTCAAAAAATTGTAAAACAAAATCCAGTCCAGAGTCATCATATGTTGTTTTCTACTAATTTAGAAGCGAAAGCACAAACTTTTTGTTACTGTTCGAATGCATTGAACTATTCCATCTCTCACTTCCTTTTCTGTCCCTCTTAACTCATAATTCAATATCACAAAGACAAAAACTCTATTTATTTTCACACAAATTGTCATTCAAGAACTATCAGTTAGAGTTATCAGTTGAAACGAGAAAATGAACGAATCCGTTGAAAAACATCGAAAAATCTGTAAAACGAGATAAAGGAGAAGAATGCGGAAGAAAGAGAGCATAAAAGAACATCTAAAAGAAAGTAGTAATAGCAAATTGGAGGGGTACGGAGCATCCGGGAAGGAACAGTAAGGAACAGTGTAGCAAGGTCTGACCGGGCTAGAATACGACACATGTAAGAGGGAATACACTGATTGGGAAGGGTAAGTGTCAAAATGAAGAACTCATAAGAAATCTTTTAGTTAAGCATGCCATGAACACTTACTGGCCTACTGGCACACAAAAATTAGAGCAATAAAAGTCGAGTGTCAAAGTCATAAAAGTCATTATTTACAAAATGCCCATAATCAGCGAACACTATTGGAAGTATGGGATCACATTGACTCCACTGAGAACGGAATAGAAGGGAGCGTATCCTACTTCTTGGTTTATGTATCCTTCTTGCTTGAGTATCTTCATAACTCGTCCTCCAAACTCAAATAGACTGTATTTTTGATTTCCAATTATCTCGATGACGTTGTTTTTATAAATTGGTATGGTCATTGACGATGGGTACGAAAATTCCCGATAGTCACAAGCTGAAAAAAGGTCAATACTCAACCTTTACTGTCCTCGGATTCACTTACTCTGTCCCGCCGGGGCAATAATGAACTGGAACTCTTCTAGAGCTCTTTTCAGCCGCGACCAAGACATTGCAGGTACTCCGATGTGAGGTCCACTTGCCCGGAAGAACAAACGAGGTGAAAACGAAGCACGCAGAATAACACGACAATCTTGTAGTGATTGGCGAGACCGAATCATGTTGACGCAGTCGTAACCATTGCGTTCGAGATGTTGAGCGATTTTATAAATTGCCGAATCCAATCTGGGATAAATAAAAAATAGATGAATAACAGAATAGAATGAACTTACTCTCTGTCGCGAACTTTGAAACAAAGTAAAACTTTCACTTGTCGATTGTCAACGGGGAGATTCGCATTTTTCAAGTTATCAGTGTAAATTCCGAGTCCCGGGGTGTCTTCGACGAGCGGATACACGTCCGTACCGTAGATCATATCGTCACCAATGGCATCAGATGGATTTGCAAATAAATCATTACCCGGTGCAGAATAATCCATGTCCCTTCCAGATTGAAAATCTCTGAATTCGTGAATAGCTTCTCCGGTGTCAGAATCAAATCTGAATGGGTTCTCGTCCGTGTTGGCGGCAAACAAATTAGAAACTGCTGAGAACCCGATTATTGACTCAATGTCCGAAAAACTACGAGCAGTGATTGTCATGCGCTGGTACTTGATGCGTTGAAATGGGTCACTCGTCGCAAAAACTGGAAGATAATCACATTTGTTTCCCCATTTCTAGTTGCTAAACGTACTAATCTCTGTTAATGAGTATAAATTATGGTAAACTGCGGCGCTGTGCTCGGTGATAGTATGGTCGGTTTGACTAATTGCGAAGGTTGCATACTTTTGAGAGACGAGGCGGGCGCTGGACACATGCTGAGTGTATTTCGTCGATCCAATGTGAAGAGCGCCTTTTGATTCCAACTTTGCGATGATCATTCGAGGAGCGTTATCACTGATGAAAGGAACCCCGGATAGCGAGTTCGGACTTCCCATCGGTTGAGAGATCACGTTTCCAAAAAGAGCTTCTATCTGAAAGAAACAGTTTTTGAGCGGGAAATGTTATCCTAGACATACATCTTCAAGAACTAAACATCCAAATCGACCATCTCTTAATTCAATATCAACTTGTCCCTGGACTATTTTGCGTAAGGAGCATATGGCAATGATAAACGGACAAATATACGGAAGGCTTTCACCAATGTACAGATTTCCGGGACCTGAAACATTCGCAAGTTAAAATCTAGTAATTACTCGATTATTCTTACAGTGCAATTCCTTGATACTATGCCTCAGAATGTACTCCGAAACCCTTTCGAATCTTTCCTCGAATTCTTCTCTATCAATCCGTCCGTTTTTCTCAAAAAATCCTCTTAATGACTCAAACGCGACGTTGGTTATGAGATTCGTTTGGTTCAATCCAGGATCTGGGTGCGACATGTCGAAGCACTGAAAATGTATTTTTATGGATGTGAAGGCTGAAAGAATCAAAGGGGAAGACGGAAGGAAGAAAAGGGGAAAGACAAACTAGAAACAGAGCCAAGTAAAAACCGAGAAAGAAATTAGATAAAATCAATAAACGCGACGCGACCGCGTTGCATCTCAATTTTGCAGTCCGATCTGTACCTAAACACGAGAGGACGTGCTGGGCAAGAAGACCAACGAGCACATCTGTTTTTCCTTCCTCTCCCTTTGCCGCTGCATTTGTGCCATCTTTTTCATTTTCTTGCTAGAGTTACAATTGGATGAACTGGTAAAATGACGTGGAATACACATGTTACAAAATGATAATTCGGTCAGATATCAGCACAAGGAACAGACATGGACCTCCGATTCACATCTTCTTGGATCCAGAGAAAATGTTGACAGTTAGCAGTTGAAGTAAAGTTACAGTAAGTCAATAGTTAGCTAGTGAACGTAAATGTGTGTATTTTACCAAACCTTCAAACTTTCTCTAAACATTTTTCTGAATACTTTGAAAAACAACAGCAAAGCAAACATAAAATGAAAAAAGAAACGCGAGAAAGTCGAATTCTGAGATCACTAGTTATTATTTTCAAAACGTGGCAGTTGCTGGTATTGCAAGTTTGTGAAAAGGATTTTTTTTGGGAAAGTGTATAAGAAACAGTAGAATAGTTTGCTCCGAGAGTTTGCTCTCGTAGGAGAGTCTGTTGACGGAACGAATCGGACTGGAAATTTTTTTCGAAAGGAAAATTGAGCCATGTACAATATGTATGGTTAAAAAAGCTTACGCTGAAAAACAATAATTATAATTTGCATGAAGTTTTTTTTCCGAACCGGAAGATGAAAAAAAAAGTAACAATCATCACTGATGGGGATGGATTCTAAAGAGAACCTAAAAGAAAAAAATTGAATAAAAGAAAGAAAAAAAATCATGTTGAAAGTTTGAACAAAAAAGTGGAAGCTTGAAGAGTATTGCTTTCAGAAAACTGATTTCTTGGAAAATGAGAACTCTGTCTTCGTCAACTTCCACTCGAACCTAACATTCTCTGTTTTCTGACCATGACCTGTAGCTTCTCGTGTAGCGGCAAGGGCAGCGTGATAATTAAATTTTCTTCTGAAGGAAACATTTTTTAATTTTTCCTCCAAATTCCTCAAATATTTATCAGACCCTCCGTCATATCAGCTGCAATTGTCTAGCTGATAACAAGCCGACTAGCTACCTTATTCCTGAATTCAGGATCCTTTGAAATTCAAAACCTCTGAAAAGTTTCCCAAAGGCACACTTCCCAGAGGCGTTCTTCCCCGCTCATCATCGCATTCGATCGATACGTCGGGTGGGCCTATCGAGCGGCTTCCATTTGACTCTGCCCACTGAATCGAGCGATGAGTCGCGCGGTCCCATTTTGACTTACCCTCATTCGCTTTCCTCCCTCGCTACCCTGCGGTCGCAAAAAAACAGGTATGTCGTTTAAAAATCAATTTTTTTGGGCCGTTGCTAATCTGTGCATTATTTTTGGGTTTCCTTTTTTCAGAAGGGTTTCCTTTTGTAGAAAAAAAGGAAACCAGAGTGGAAGGGTAGCTTATCAATAGGAAAATGAGAGAGAAGAGAGTATCGGTGGGTTACTGGAAGTATGAACTCTTTGGTAAAGTATGGGGATTGGAAGAATACCAATATTGCTATTAATTTTATTAATGCGGAAAGTTGGCAAGTTATTGTATCAATCGAAAGCTGACATCAAGACAAATACTTCTGGAACATCAGAATGGCATTCTGTGGCTTTGAAAGGAAACACTTTTTTGTCAAAGTTGGTTCGCTTGGGCCAATTTTTCAAGCCAAACCATTTTAGATCATGTAGATTCCAAAAACGAGGTTCCCAAGTGCCCATGTTTTGTTTTCGCTTCAATGTGAAACGATGGAATGAAGGAAAAATGTTTATTTCAAATAATATTGTCAACCAAATGATACAGAAAATTATTTTTTCGGGAAAGTGGGGTAATGAACAGTGGGATAAGGGAAAAGTGGAACAGGGAAATAATGGACGTTAACATGAATGTTCAGTGTGCTTGTATTATTATTCAATCAGAATATACTCATCAATATTTACATTGAAAAATCTCAATGCACCTTTTCCAAATGTGTATTGAGTTCTGGCGAATCCCTCGATAGTGTTCAGATATTCCATGATTTCCTGCTTTTCCACCGATAGGTAACTTATCTTGATTGTTTTGCAAACGTTCATTCCGAGAGTTTGCTGAAATTTGACTTTTTTACAATTCAATCCCTGTATGTTACCTCAACAATCGGTTTGACCATGTCCAAAGTCAGTCGTTCAACTGTTCGAGAGTAAATTTTGAAAACTAATTGTGTAAGACCAAACTGGGACTATTTTTTGAAAGGAAAATAGAGGCTTGTACATAGTATATTACGATTTATTTATTTTTCAAATTGAAAGCTAGAAAACAATAGATACTTAAAATAGAGATAACACGTTGTAGTTTCAAAGAGTTGAAAAATAAAAAGGGGAACAAAAATACAAAAAATTGAAATAAGAAATCATGTTGACAGTTTGAACGAGTGAAACAAAACAGTAAGGGCAAGATTGAAGATTCTTAACAATACTTATTTCTTGGCGAATGAGAACTCTGTCTGCGTCAGTTTAAATTTGAACTTAACATCCTCAGCTTTCTGGTATTGACCCGAAGCTTCTCGTGCAGCGGCAACGGCAGCGTGATAAGTCTGTTTTCTTTTCTTGGAGAATGCGTCGATTTCCTTCCTTTCCGTCGTACGGAATTGGATGGTGACACTTTTGAAGTTCGGGTTAGTCAAGCCATTCTGGAATGTATTTATTTTTCACACGATTTTTTATTATTATTTACCTCAACGATTTCGCTGACCATCTGGACAGACAAATGATCGGTTCGTGATTTGAGCGTAGACAAATTCTTGAGATCCTCGTAAGTTACGTCGGTCAGAAACTCGATGTCCAGTGATTTTGCACTTTTGAATTGTGGAAACTCAAGAATACTTTGAAGATGGAGTAAGTGATCTTGATCAGACACTCGGGGATAACACTTCACTTTTATATCCCTCAGGTAGTTCGTCTCCAAATGTGGCAGGATTGCCGGAATAACGAAATCTTCGCCAACGCACATTATTTCGAGTCTCTCTGCTTTGAGCTTGTGACCCATCGATGACAAGCAGTCTCCCAAATACTTCATGAACTGCCTCAGTGTATCTTGTGAGGCACTTGGGTACATTCGGATCGAAAATGATTCCAGATGAACCTTTTCCATTTTGGCGAATTCAATAAAGTTTTCGGCAGCTGCGTGGATGTAATCCCCAATAACATGACTTTCATGCCAGAATCCGTCCCGGCTTCGCAACACATATCCCTCGCGACATCTCCAAAATGCGGTGTGTGAGGTTGTATGATCAACTCTGTTGCTTTTTGCTATTTTCATGTTCACACTGATGTAACGTCCATGCAGTTGTATCTCAAACTTGTGCATGTTCATTTTTGACTTTTTCGTCAGCTCTAACCATTCGAGCGAGCACTGACGTAGCCGGAATCTAAAAAAATTGAACTATTTTTTCCATGACCTGGGATAGAATTTACTTGTCTTTCATGTCAGCAGAGTCCGCGATGGCCTGTTTAACATTCCATGGCATTTCACTGAGAACAGGCTGTATTTTCGCTTTTGATGCATCCGAACTATCAACGCGTTTCTGAAAAACGTGATACTTTGTATAATTCAATCGTAATGAGAACACTATCCTCCTATGCTCTCTCTCATGCTCACCTTGGCATTATTTTCTCCACTTTCCATTCCGATCTTTTCGTATATGCGCTCGCAAACATTTGAGAACTTTTTCGTGACTATGTGCAGTTTTCCGTTCAGAACAAATCTCTCTGAACGCTCATCTACAGTACCGGAACTGAAGAACGCCGTCACCAGTTTCCCATTCTCCACGAAAGAGATAGCTTCGGAGCCAAGGTAACAGAATTCCTGTCCGAGTTTGCTGATTGCCTTATTGTAATTTTTTCCATTAAGAGATTCCCACATTCTCAGCTTTCCATCGGTGTACTCGAAGTGCTGGTCTGCCGATGTGAAAAGTATTCTGTGAAAAGAGCCGTCACAGTGGTTCAGCTTCTTCTTGATGGAAACGATTTTCCAACTTCCCACAATGGCATCGAGAACGATGGTCTGAAATGAAATGGGACTGAAGGAAATGTATACTTCAGATGCTTCAGAGTCAGAACATCAAATTCATGTTTTTTGTAAAGTTATTTTTTTCAGATACGCTTTCAGTTTTCTGATTTCTCTTGAAATTTTTTTAATTTTGATCGGTTCCTTTTTGAAATTTCGTATTTTTTTCCAAATTACTCAAACATTGTTGTTGATTTCACAAAAAACATTTTTCAAAAATTATGAATTCAGTGTCAGAATTTTGGCTTCCAAAGTTATAGCTCTAACTGTGCTTTGCTTGTGTATTCTGTTTTACAATAATCTGACCTTGCTTTTCAATTCATTTCGTTGGTCTCTTCTCGTCCTCTCTACAGGCCCCAGACATCCAAGTCCAAAAATTGAGAAATTTTTCTGAATTTTGCTCAAGTAGTCCATTTCATGTGTCACTTGGCTCTTGGCGATTGTCGTACTTTCTTTAACATTGCTTGTTGGATAAACAAACTTGTATTGTTCGTAATTCTCAGTCATCCTGTAAAAATTGTTTTCTGAGCAAAAAAACAGTTGGAATCACAGATTAGAGGAAGAATGTGAATAATTTCAAGAACCGAGAGATGAAAAATTAGAAGAAACCACTATTAAATTGAAAAGAGAGAAAAACTCCAGTGGAAACTGCTTTCGGAGGGGTGTTTGGGGAGGTTTGGGTCACGAATGTGTTTGAAAATGGTATTGCCGGTAGAGCGCGTACGCATCAGGAGCGAGAGAGCGAGGGTCACTGTGATGAGAGGAACAACGCAGCATGCGAGAGAAAACTGAGGGAAGACACTGCCTGCGTATGTGTGTGTGAACAGTGCAGAGCAGAAGAGAGTTGTGATCCTAGACCGCTGATATAGAGAATTGAGATTCTAGGCCATCACTGCAAAAAGCGCAGATTCCAAGAAAATTTGGCAAGTTATGGTATCAATCGAGAGCTCAAATCAAGAAAAATACTTCTGGAACAATTTTTATTTCTTTTAAATCATGTACATTACGAAATAACGATCCCCAAGTGCCATAGAAACCATTTGAAAACATTTTACTCATGGAATTCTGGAATTGTTCCCCATCTGAAAAAAGAGCGATTTGTCAAAGTTGGTTCCATTTGGTCAATTTTTCACCCCGAACCATTTTAGACCATGTACATTTCAAAAAAGAGGTCCCCAAATTGAATATTTCATCCTTTCCCGCAAATCTCTAAGTTTTGTACTGCTTCGCCAGATCAGAAACTGATCTGTTGATCTTCTTCGCCGCGTAGAGGCGCAGTACGTGAAGAAGTACCTCCGCCACAAGGGCATCATCGGAAAACAAATTGAAACACATTTTGTTTCTTTGAATAAATCGTTTATTCAAAGCACGAATGGCACAGAGAGAACGAAAGAAACGGAACGGCGAGTAAAGCTCACGAAAAAGACAAAAAATGCGAGAAGAATCGAAGCTAGCAGGTCACTTGGCAGACGTCTATTCGAGGTTCTCGTCGGTGTAGGCATTCTCATCAAATCCATCGATAGCTCTGATCGTTGCCAGAATGTCGTCGTAGTCGGGAAGAGCGCGATCGTAGCGTTGCTCAAGGATCTTCTGGATTGGCTTGACCAAAAACTGCTCGTCCTCATACAAAAAGCCCTCCACATCCTTCATCTGAAAAACAAAGGTTGAAAACAGAAACACCTTCTAGGAACCTACCAATTCTCCCTTTTTCTGCAGGATCTCTTCACGACTTGATTGGTGCCAGAACCACGCGTTTCGCATGTGGAGCATGACGTAAACAAAAGAATGGAGGTCGTCAAGCTCCTTCGGCTGACCACCGTTCATGACGTTCAGCGATCCCAAGCTCACCGACGAGAAGTTGACCGGCTCGTCGTTTTCGTACGCACGGCTCCCATCCGGCTTCAGGCACTTCTGAGACAGTCCGAAGTCCAGGATGATGACTCTGCCTTTCTGAGAAAAGATTACATTATTTCGAGGAAGGAACCTACAACTCACCTGAGACGAGCGGGACAAGCAGATATTTGCTGATCTCACATCACGATGCACGATTCCGAGAGTGTGAAGCTCCTTGAAGGCTTTCACAGCGTGAAAAGTGAGAGCAAGGAGACGGCGTTCTGGGACACATTTGTCTTCGTAGTTGGAACGAATTGATCCGAAACTTTCGCCCTCGAAAGTGAGCACTGGAAAAAATGAACGTATTTCGAAGAAAATAGACACCTATTTACCCATCCACGACGGATTCCCATCAGTGAGAAACTGAAGCATTGTTGGAGCGGCTTTGCAGGACCCCAGATGCTGATAGATGCGGATTTCACGTTCCAACGATCCATCACGGTGCGTCTCAGCTTTCACGGCCTTGAGCTTGTTGTCGGTGGTGTCGCGACAGAGCCACACTTCTCCATACTTGCCGGACCCGATCAGCGACTGGACTCGGAACTTCTTGGCGCAGTCGACGTAGTCATCCGGAGCGAAGAGTTTGCTGTGACCCGGCATTCTGAAAGACAGAATGTTGAGAAACGTAGAAGCTTTTAAGGATGAGCAGAAGATTGCGATTAGAAGAAGGAAAAACGAAGAAATTGGTGACACAGAAGATAGGTGGAGGAAGCAGACAGCAGTAGAATCGGAGAAACCGAAGATATGGAAGACGAAGAAAACTACGGACGAGTTGGAGACACCGAAGATTTGCAGTATGAAGAGGAAGACAACTCCGGATCTGACCGGATTCCCAAAGCGGAATAGACTTTTTTCAATTTGTGAGGACTCTCCTTCGATCATTTTCCCATTGTGCAATTTAGTGTTTTGTGAAAAAAGCGCTGCGTTTGATTGCATTTGCGCTGCCAAAGATTGCGTTTTTTTTCAAAATTTTTGGAAATTCTAAAGTAAAAAAGCATTCTGATTGCTGCGAATTACCGCGCACAGTTGCTTGGATGATCAAGACTTTTTTTTTGAGAACAGTTTCTTTTATTGAGAAATTTGGTTCAAAACCCCCAAATTTTGCAAAAAACTGATATTTTCCCGAAAAAACGAGTGAAAAAGCTCCCTGATTGCTGCGAATTACCGCGCTCAGATGCTTTGAGTTTCAATCTAAGGTTTATTATGTCCCACATTTATCAATTCATAATTTTTGAGAATAAAACTCTTGAAAACCCCGAAATTTCTCGAGAAAAAGTGAAATTTTTCGAAAATTTGATGATTTTTGGCCTAAAACTTTTTGAATTTTTGCGGTATGGCCCCGGATCAATCTAAAAACTATCCGAAATTGTTCGCCTAGCTCGATTACATATATTTGGTAACTTTTAGCAAAATCGAACCGTTAAAACTAAAAATATTCGGCCTTTTGGGCCTTTTTTTGAATTTTTTTGAAAAAAAATGATTTTTCACCCCGAAAAAGTTACTTAACGGCAAAACGGATATTGCCATCGTGTTCAGCGCAAAAATCTACGCCCGCACGTATTTTAAAAATTGCGAAAAGAAGCAAGCAAAGCAAAATTAGAAAAGGAAAGAAAATGAGAAAATGAGCACTGTTTAGGCCCAAGGTGGCGACTCTACCGTAATCTCAGGCATCGTGACGAGACCATAACGGGAAAATGCGTGCGCCTTTAAAAAGGGTGAAAAATGTGTAACTCCAAAACAGGTTCGTTAATATATCATTCGAAAGGGAATTTTGCGCTGAGCACGAAAATCGTAATGAAAAAAATCATAGTCGGATCCTAGGCCACGTAATCTGGGTTTGAAAATCCTAGGCCACGTGATTGAAAACGCGTAGTTTGCAAGGAAAGTTGGCAAGTTATGGTATCAATCGAGAGCTGACATCAAGACAAACACATCTAGAACATCGGAATAGCATTCTGTCGGATCCTAGGCCACCGATATAGACATTTGGAATCCTAGGCCATCACTACGAGAAGCGTAGTTTGCAAGGAAAGTTGGCAACTTATGGTATCAATCGAGAGCTGACATCGAGACAAATACTTCTGGAACATCAGAAAAACATTCTGTCGGATCCTAGGCCACCAATATGAAGATTTGGAATCCTAGGCCATCACTACGAAAAGCGTAGTTTGCATGGAAAGTGGGCAAGTTATGGTATCAATCGAGAGCTGACATCAAGACGAACACAGCTAGAACATCAGAGAAACATTCTGTCGTGTTAAAATAAAAACTTTCTGCCAAAGTCGGGTCAATTTTTCACGCCCAACCATTTCGGACCTCGTACTGGATTTGTAGCCCATTTTGAAAAAAAAACGATGCGTAAAAGTTGGTTCATTTGGGCCTATTTTTTGCATGGAACCGTTTTGAACCATGCACATTACGAAAAAGAGGTCCACGAGTGCCATAGACTTTGTTTGAGAACAGTCTACCTATATTATTCTGGACTTGTAATAGTTTTGCGAAGGCTAAGGGCAGAAAAACATTCTGCCTACTGGAAAATAATCTCAAGTTCAGTTTGTTTTTTGGAGTTATACGTTAAATTTATTGGTTCTTAACTCGGTTCGGTCACAATCAATAAATTATATTACTTTCTTTTTGGCGAGATCTTCTTGTTCTTGCGGTGCTTCTGCTTGCGGCACATTCCGACAAAGCTTTCACTCTCCTCTTCCTTCAATTTCCAACGGTCATCGACGTCTTCTCTCAAAATCTGATAGGCAGGTTGGGGGAGCTTTTTGGTGCAACTCGCGGAGCATTCGCATCTAGCCAGTCCTCCGGTCGGGATGGCAATTTCTCCGGGTTCTGGTGCACGGGGGTAGACATCGGTGTGGGTGTCCAGGGTCTTGTACTAAAAATGGAAGAAATTGGAGGAAATTGAGGAAAACACTCACCATCTCAGCGACCATTTGTTGGAGTTCCGGGCTCATTGGCTTTGGGATAACTGGAGTGTTGGCGACGGTTTCCAGTTCCAACTTCTTCTCATTCACAACAATCTTTGAGATCTTATGTTGGGTGTGCTCCATGATTGACTCAAGAAGTTGACGAGAATGTCTATCCATTTCCATTTTTTGTTGGAGAGTGACGTTGCCGGTAGTGTTGTAGGCAAATGTCACTTTGGCAGTGTTTGACCCAGTACGGGTCATTTCCATAGAGAAAAACGGCTTCTTGGTGCTGCTTTGGGGAATCGGCCGTGGCATGGTCAATCTGGAAAACAAGATATGAGGTAGGTTGAGTGGGAAAGAAGGTAAACGGTAAACAAGGGAACAAGAAATGGAGAGCAGAAAAAAGAGTAGTTGCATTGAAAGGACAGATGTGTGAATGAGGGCCGTTCAATCCAGTCTCTCTTCTTGAGACGCGGTCTCCTAACGTTATTGGCTACAATGTTAGACAATGCCGAACTGAATCAATCGATATGTGTCCGTTCCATTGTATTGGCTACTGCTTGTCAGACCGCGTCGCGAGCAGATAGGGGTTGTCTGGATTGAGCGTCCCTCATTCAATCATCTGTCCTCCCAGCGGACAGTGACTCTTTTTCTGCTCTCCCTTTCTCGTTCCGTCGGTTACCGTTTACCTTTTCTTCTACCCTCTCTCATATTTTGTTTTCCAGAAAGATCATGCCACGGCCAATCCCTCCAAATAGCTCCAAGAAGCCTTTCATGTCGATGGAAATGACCCGTACTGGGACGAACTCTGCCAAAGTAACTTTCTCCTACCAGGCTACTGGACACGTCACTCTCCAACAGAAAATGGATATGGATAGACAATCTCGTCAATTTATTGAGTCAATCATGGAGCACACCCAACACAGGATCACGAAGATTGTTGTGAAAGAAAAGAAAATGGAACTGGAAACCGTCGCCAACACTCCAGTTGTTCCGAAGCCAATGAGTCCGGAACTTCAGCAAATGGTCGCTGAGATGGTGAGTGTTTTCATCAATTTCCTCCAATTGCTTCCATTTTCAGTATAAGACCCTGGACACCCACACCGATGTCTACCCCCGAGCACCAGAACCCGGAGAAATTGCCATCCCAACCGGAGGACTGGCTAGATGCGAATGCTCCGCGAGCTGCACCAAAGAGCTCCCCCAGCCTGCCTACCAGATCCTGAGAGAGGACGTTGATGATCGTTGGAAGTTGAAGGAAGAGGAAAGTGAAAGTTTCGCCGGAATGGGCCGCAAGCAGAAGCATCGCAAGAACAAGAAGATCTCGCCAAAAAGAAAGTAATACAATTGATTGATTGTGGCCGGAGTTAAGAACCAATAAAGTTAACGTATATCTCCAAATTGTTGCACTTTTTACTTTTTCTTATCAGGTGAAATTAGGTGATAGAGGTGATTTTCGGGACATTCGAACTTTTGGTGAGTGAACTCTCGAACTTGAGTTTGAAATGACATGATTCTCAAAAAGTTGGAATTTTTGTCACTGTAACCATGTTCATTTCTAGACTCCAAATGAATCTGCCTCCCATCTTCGATAAAACATACAAATCAAGCCTTGTTCGACGGGGGCGTTGAATGAAGAGAGGGAGGTGTCACGTGACGCCTTCTTTTCTCCATAAGATGAGTTTACAGAGATGAAGGCACGTTTCCCCAGGGCTTCATCGTTCCAGAACTTCTTTTAGTCGTTTTTAAACTTTTCAATGGGAGACTGTTCGAGGGAAACTGGCTGGCTGACTGTGAGGCAGTAGAGCCAAGTGGTGACTTGATTTCCGAATGGAGACTCATTCTGATGGGGTCGAACCATCAAAAGAATGGTGGACGCCTTGATTTCTCTTCCATTACGAGTGACAAGTTTTCATTCCTGGAGATTGTCGTGATTTTTTGCTCTCCCGATTTCCTACTCTTCCACACTACTGTTTTTTGTTAAAACAAGCTAACTTCCCAGACCTTACCGTTCATGCAGAATCTTCCGCTTCATAAAGAAATCACATAAACACTCCAAATATCAGCGTGTCCACCGATCGAATCAAAGTTCTCTTGCGATTTCCGTACATTCCTAGATCCTCTGATCTTCCAGCAAGTGACTGATACTCTGATGAACTAATCTCGGGATTTTGAATTCAGAAGGCAGGATTCAGAAATTTTTTATGCTTTTAAAATTGGTTCTCCGGCGTTTTTCAATACGACGATTACAAAACAACTAGTGAGAACCGTCAGAGAATTTTATTTAAGGAGTCCACAGTACAAAACATTCCAATAATTGAATTTTTTGTTTTGTAGACCCCCTTAAAAATTTTCTGGCAGTTCTCACTATCTTTTTTGTGATCTACGTATCAAAAA
>LR539750.1:36183-52387 GCA_900536315.3 Caenorhabditis becei | reverse complement strand
GACTGGCTCCACGACCGGCTCGGCGACGTCTGAAAGTGAGATTATATTGAACTGGAGATTTTGGAAAACAAGCTCACCATCAACGGTTCCCATCAGTGCAGGCGCCTGAGCTGTCATCTTCCTCGTTGGCAAAGACGGCAAAGGGGATCGGGGCGTCGGGGACATGGAATGCCCGTAGATTTTAGGAATGTCACCTGGAAAAAAAAGGATTCTGGTGAAGATTCCAAAGAAAATTACCTTTTTCAAAAAAATTCAATAAAAAATCGCCAGGAACATCAAGAAATCGGCGGAACAGAAGAAACACTGAAAAAACTGTTTGTTTTTGAAAAATCAGAGGAATGACTTACTTAATACAAATCAATTGGTAACTTAGTTCTCTTCAGTGAACTCGAGTAGCTTCCTTACCCGTTGAACCTCCATACCAATGAAAGCTGAAAATTGACTGGTTTTCTGAGGGGAGAGAGTGCAAAACGGAAAGAAAACGAGCGGTTGAAAAGAAAAGAGCGGAGAATTTGAGATTGGCGAAATGAGAATTTCCACCGGGGCAGAACAAGTTTTCGGATATGGAGGAATCAACTTCGGACGGGAAAATGCCTTCCAAAGAAGTGGAACAAAAACTGGGGTAAAAGGAAAACGAGAGCAGAAAAGATGCGACCATCCACGACGGTGGATGGAAGGGAAAATGAGGACAGGTTTGGCTGAGAAAACGTTGCGATTTCTATCGAGCGATCTAGAGAGAGATTCGAGAATCAGAAGGCGAGGACCCCCGATCGTGCGCAGCTGATCTGCAAAACGAGGCTAATTGGGATGAGAGCAGGGAGGAGATAGTGTCCAGCAGTGAGAGGACGTGTCTGGGAAAGCAAGGGGACTGTGTGGAGAGACGTCGTCGGGAGAATCTGGAGACTTCTGGGAAAATAGGGGTTGGCAAGGACGCTATAACATGTCTCTTCTAACCCCTGCCTTCGCCTGCCTATGAAATGACTGCAAGGGAGTTGGTTGACCAGTGACAATCATGCTAATGAAAATGGCTAATTTTTGCAAAAAAAGCAAGTGGACTGGATGATTTCTGATTTTGAAAACACTGCAAAAATTATCAAGTTTCACCCATTCCTAGAAGCCAAATGGCACAGCAGTGGATTATAGGGGCACAAAATGACAGGTTGCTTCAAAAAAATTCTAAAACTTTTCTAATTTCCTGAAGTTTTTGCTTAATTTTTTCTATCCTATGCCTATTTATATCCTGTAATCAAAATGTGAATAAACTAATTGGGATCCTTTTACTTTTGCCCATTATTGATTGATTGGGGATGATCCTGATGAGGAGGGCAAAGTTGATCCACGGCCGTGAATAAAGAAAAACAGGATATTTCTCATTGAAAGCCGGAAAAATCGATGGAGAGCTTTGAAGACACACGCGTCAGGTGAGCGTGCAAGAGTAGTAAAACATAACACATTCCCCCTTCCCCTCTCCCCTCTCCCCTCTCCCCTCCCGGCCCGTCATATGGAAAAACGAGGAGCGCCGTCCTCATTTTGTGTGGTGTCCCTATTGATATGCAAATGTGAGTCAACAAAAAAATGAGAAAGGAAACGCGTCCGCTTCCACGTCCCACGCATAAGATGAAAAAGCAGAATGAGGGAGCGAGGAGACGGAGAACCAACATCACGACAGTGCTGTGGAGCGCGTTTGCAGTTTCCCGCCTATTGGAAACGACAAGGAACACGCCAAAGAGGAGGGGAGAACAATGCGGCTGCTTTCACGTTTTGAAAACGCGAGAAAGGGAAATGAGAGGGAAAAAACCTTTGCAATTAACTAACTGGGTTAAAAACTGATGATCACAAAGTTTCATGAACTGAGCATAGGTTTTTATAAGGATAAAATTCTTCTGGGGGATTTTAAAAAGAATAACTAAACACCTACATAAAATTAAATGGGAGCAAAAATTTCTGTTTTACCGGTCGGTGGGGGAAGCGGGTGCACAACTTTGAGTGTGTGTGCATCACACATTCTCCCACCTTCCAAAATACAGAAAACACACAACTGGTATCATTTTGGTTTATTAACATTATTAGTTTACAAGTTGACAATTTTGAAAAAATTAAAAAAAAAAACTTATGCAATCGGTTAAGGGGAGCATCACCTCAGCGCTAAACAATTGACTGAGGAAGGCATGAGTCGGCCACATAGACTTCTCCGCTTCGGTCTTCGGAGTAGTGTCCCAGACCAAATCCAGTTTCTCATCAGTGAAGGGGAAGTCTCTGATCTTCGTGACATTCATCCGAAGCTCCCGGAGCTTTGTCTCCTGCTCCAACATAGCTTCCTGGAACTTCGTTCAGTCACCTGGGTCTCGATTGGCACCTAGAGCATCCGAGAATTCCTGGATATGTTTTGGGATCTTGAAGAAAAATTGGAGCCTTGATCTGATTATAAGCAAAGCTCAGAATCTGTAGCAGATTTGCTCGTGTCGAGATGATGAACGTTGGATTGGTTCTTGAACTGCCTGTTGAACTGTAAGTCCAACGGTTGCAGTTCGCCAGTTGTTCCTAGTGGGAAGACAACTGTCCTCAGCTTGCGTCTTCTGATGATCGGCAAATCCATCATTTGATTGAAACCAGGCCACTAGTCCAGAAGCAGGAGGCTATTTTCAGCTACATTAGGAAGGAATAGTTCCTCGAGCCATTCGATCGCCAAATTGCTATCCATCTTCCCGCTCCTGGAGTTGGTTACATACAGTTCAGTGTACGGAGCAACGAGGGTTTGGAAGGATTGAGGCGGGTTGGACTCATGAAGAGTAACGAAGCATTTCGGCAGAACTTCTCCAGAGGCTGATAAGCTTCCTCTTCATCAGAATCATCTTCACGTGGGGCGAAGGTTGGAAGAGGAGGTAATCTTGGACGATTTGGCCGCAGATTCACCATTTGGCCGCAGATTCACCATTTGGCCGCAGAATCACCGCGTCTTCCGGCTCAATTTTGATTTTCCTCATGCCAGCATTGAGCACATCTTCAATTGGAGCTGGTGCAGGGCTCGGAGGTCTTCTGGGTTGAACTGGCTGTTGAACAGCATTCTGGACATTTTTGATGGGAACCGGAGCCGATGCAGGGCTCGGCACGGCTCTTCGAGGTTCAACTGGCTGCTGAACAACAGGCCTGCGTCCTCCAGCTGCTGGTCTTCTAGCAGACGTCGGCTCTGGAGCAGACGATTTCTTGGAGCAGCTACCAGCAAGTTGGGGAATGGATGGTTTTGCTGGAAAAGGGAAATTTTTGGCAAAAAACACTGATTTTTAAAAATAACATTTTTTTCAAATTTTTTGAATTTTCAAAAATTTCAAAAAAATTATTTTTAAAAAATTTTTATAAAAACTCAACAAAATGTATCCTGAATAATTTCAATTTTTTCGAAAGTTTCAAACTAATTTTTTTTATTCATTTTTTTTAAATGTTTTTTTTCTGTTGTCAAAAAACGTCAAAAAATTCCGGAAAATCAGCTGAAAATTAAAAAAAAAAATCAGACCAAATTTTCAAATACCAGCTGATCTTGCACTGATTTGATCAAAAATTTTTTCGGGAAAATTTTGGAGAAAAATTTTTCAGAAGTTTCTCACTATTTATTGGATTTTTGGAAATTTTTTCAGATTATTCCAAATTTTTATAATTCCAATTTTTTTTACTCTTCGAAAAAAAATGTTTATTTTTTAATTTTCTAAGAATACTTTTCCAAAATTGAATGATTTTTGAAATAATAGTGATTTTTATATTTTTCAAAGAAAAAAAAATTACAAACCATGTGTGCTCTTATCCGTTCAGCCTGGGCCTCGGTGACCATTTCGACGAGCTGGTTGGGCTGATCCATTTCGACTTTTTGGATCTGAAAAACAAAATGTGAAATTTAGAAAAGGAAAAAATAAATTTTAGCAGGAAATTTTGAAAATTTCAAAATTTGAATAATTTTTTTGAATTTCAAAATTTTTTTTCAAATAAATTGTTTTTTTATTGTGTGAAAATGAATTTTTTGAAAATGTATGAAAAACTCGAATAATCAGCAAAAATTAGCTGGAAATTCAAAAAAAAAACAACATTTTTTCAATTTTTGCGGAAAATTAAGATTTGAAAAATTGTTGAATGTAAGATTCAAAGCTTACCTTTTACAAAAATTTTCGAAAAAAATCGCAGGTACATCAAAAAAATCGTAAACTCAGGTAGTTTCCTTATGGAAACACGAGTGGTTTCCTTACCCAATTTTGAGCCTTCGTAGCTGAAAAAGACTTTTTTGTAAGGATAAAATGCGAGATGGAGAGAAAACGAGCGACACTAATAAACAACGAATCGATAGGAAATTGTCTCCTCTACAACTATGTACCTGATCACTTTGTTGAGCAAAGCCTGGTTCAGAAGTTATGAAAAGTTACGACAGAGATGGCCCCTATAAAAAGAACTGGGGTAAAAGGAAAACGAGAGCAGAGAAGATGCGACCATCCACGACAGTGGATGGAAAACAAAATGAGGACAGGTTTGGTTGAAAAGACGTTGGGGCTCCTATCGAGCGATCTAGAGAGAGATTCGAGAATCAGAAGACGAGAGGACCCCCGATCGTGCGCAGCTGATCTGCAAAACGAGTCTAATTGGGATGAGAGCAGGGAGGAGATAGTGTCCAGCAGTGAGAGGACGTGTCTGGGAAAGCAACGAGACTGTGTGGGAAGACGTCGCGGGATGAGAGCAGGGACTGTGTGGTAAGATGTTTTCGGGGGAATCTGAAGGTTCCTGGGAAAATAGGGGTTGACAAGGACGATATAACATGTCTCTTCTAACCCCTGCTTCCGCCTGCCTTTGAAATGACGGCAAGGAATCCACGTATCTTTTTTACGCGTGAATAACACTGGAGCTACAATTCCATGCGTGCAAAATTGTTTTTCGCGAGAGACGCGGCTTCGGTTCTTTCGCCAAAAGTATCTCACAGCATCGTAAAGCTCCATCCGCTTTAGTTTTGAGTTGCAACGCATATGTGCACACATGACATGCCACAATACCGAGCGCTAATCCGAACTACAGTAACCTGGGAAACTGAAACTGAAAAGAAGCTCTCTGGAAAATGTTGTTTTGAAAAAAAAAACTTCCAAGGGTTGTTTATTACGGATGAATGTTTGTGTTTGCAGAAAAAACGCCTCTTTTGGTGCAATGAAATCAGTTTTTTTTTGCAATGTTTCGGAGATACGCGGAAAAAAGTATGAAGAAGAGAGAGGGAACTTTGCGATTGACCAGAAGTGAATGGAATCAAAACTGGTAGTTACAAAGTTTGATGAACTAAACATTGGTTTCTGGAAAGATCAAATTTTTCTAGGGAATTAAAAAAATATATCAAAAACTTCTGAAAAACTTGGGTCAAGCAAAAAGTTTCTGTTTTACCGGTCGGTGGGAGAAACGGGTGCACAACTTTGAGTGTGTGTGCACCACGAATTCCCCCACCTTCCAAAATACAGAAAAAAGAGGTGAAGATTTTTCCAGTCGTTTTCCACTTAAAATCATCAGAAAAACAAGGGGAAGTCAAGAGAAATTCCAGAAGCCGTCGGCGTCATCACGTGAATGTCGGCACGCTTCTTGCCAGAAGCTAGGGGCGGGGCTAATGAGCTCCGCCCATTTTTGCAATAGTGTGGCATAGTTTTTTGAAAATTTTTTCGTCAACTGATTGGATACGGCTAATCAGTGTAGCCGAATGAGGATGTGAACTGTAAAAACAACAAAAAGTCAATTTCAATTGATTGAATAAAATTTATTAAAAAAGAAAAAAACAATAGAAGGAAAAAAATAAGGCTAACAGAAATGTGATTAATGAAAAAATGGCTCAGAGAATGTGATAACTGTTATCAATGGATCATTTTCGGAGACCTGAAGAACTCTTGTTGGATATTGTTTGGATGATGGCCTGGGCAGAAGCATGAGCAAGGACTTGAGCCAGCGGTGGTGGTGAAGCTGAAGTTGAAGCTTGAGCTGTCTCTCGTACATCAACACCAACCATTGCCAACTTCCGAGGAGCTTCTGCCATAACTGAGTCTTGGTTCTCATCAGAAGCATCATCTTCTTCTTCATCTGAAGAATGCTCCTTCAGCCCGGAAAAGTGCTCATCGACAATCTCCTCCGCAATCCTCATCATCGCTTCATACTTTTCCTGATCCGAATCCGTCTCCTTGAACTTTGTAGCACATTCCAGGAGAATCCGCACTGCCGTCCACTCCTCCAGATCATCATCCAACCACAGAGGATCAAAATCCATCGTCTCCAACTCCTTCTCGCTGTATGCCCGGGAGTTGAGCCAGGCCATATCGCAAGCAATGTCGCTCACCAGCTTCACCTGATCGTCACCGCGCATTTTGATACAACGCACGGTCTTCAGGTGTTAATGAAGCGCCTCGATCTGCTGGATGGTTGGCACCCAGCAGTGCTTGTTTTGAACCGCCTGATGTGTGATGTCAGGCACCGGAGGAGTCTCTTTGGCCACTGGCTTTGGAGTTGGCAACACTTTCTTGCTCTATGCGGGGCTTTCAACGGCTGGCTGATCGTCTTGAACCTCCTGACACTTGATGTCAGGCATCGGAATCGTCGGAGTCGTCAGTGGTGGGACAATCGCAGGCTTCGGCACATGGTATATTCTCGGATGAGCTTCGAACTTCGGTGCCATTACCTTCACCAACTCATTCTCATATCCCTTGGCCCTGATGCTCATCTTAATCTTCTCAAACGAATCCATATCCATTTCATCCATCCAGCGCTCCTCTTCGAAGTTGTAGCTGCTTGTTCCGATCTTCCCATCCTTTCTGAACCACGCGTATTTCAGGATCGGAGCCGTCTGGCACCGACTCGTCTCCAAGAGTTCACTCTCGAAGAACGGTGCAGCCGGTGGGATGTACTCATGGGAGCACTTCATCGGTCTGTACACCTCATTGTCGAAGCCACGCTCAAAGACAGTGCCGCGCAAGCTGTGGAAGCAGTCGGAACAGTCCGCCAACCGCATCCACGGAGATTTCGAGCGGAAGTCGTAGGTGTTGACCTCGATGAGCTTGTCGTTGGTCATCCATGCGAAGTAGGTGATGCTCGGGTTCTTCTGGCAGACGCGGGAGTCGATGACACGGTGGCGGAGGAAGTTGGGGACCATTGGGACGAGCTTCGATGGTTCTTGGAAGGCGGCGATGATGCTGTCACGGGCGGCTGGGTTTATTCTGAAAAGGGTTAAGGTAATGATGGCTGGCTTCTGAGAAGATGAAGGCCTAGGGTGAAGAATAGAAAAACTTACATTGAAGATCGATTTGTTGAAGACGTTGAATAGAGCAGTGCGAGCGTCTGGTGAGACGAGTGAATGACAGCCCGATGGGGCCGATTGCTTCGTGTGTGTGCGTTTTGGGTCTCACCACAAAACGCGAAAATGGGCCATGTACCTTTTTAAAGAAGACTTTAAAAAGAACGGCTGGAAACGGGGTCGCGCAGCGGGATCGTGGGAAAGAGCTAGGTCACCTGGGGAGATTGGGAGATAGGGTCGGTTGATGGGAATGGGCAGAGGATGGGAATAAGGGGGAATTCAACGCGACAAAGCAAAGAGTTTTCCTTCATGACAATCGGGGCGAGACCCAGGAGTGTAGAATACCGTACTCCGCTCTTTAAAGGCGCATACTTCACAAGTCTTCCTGTTTTCGCTCCGCCCATTTTACCAACTTTGTTCAAAGCGCTTCAAAAATAGCTTGAAGGAACTTGGAGACACAGACTTTGAGCTTGTATCGATGCAATACCGTAACCCATTTTTAAAGGCACACACCCCGAATTTTTCACAAGCCCCGCCCCTTTCCTCTAGATGACGTCTCCGCGGAACAGGTGATTCAGCGATGGTATCGGCGAACATAATTGCGGAGAGATCAATGCATACTGTATCTGAAGGTCCCATCTTTGGCTAGCCGAGGTAGACTATCAATCGGAAGAAGTTGTAATGGCGAAACGTTTACAAATATTTGGTTTATTGAAGCGATAGATAGATAGAGAGACATTGGGTTAAAGTGCGAGAGTGTTAGAGAAAGAGGGTAATTGGTAACGTGGCAAATTGATTGGCGGCGATTCCAGTGCCCACGGCTTCCGGGATCTTCAAAGAGAGCACAGTGTAGTTCGGGGAAGACGGGCAGTTCTTAGGTCAGAGGCGACATTCTTGACGTACTCGGACTTTTGCTCGGGAGTCAGCGGCAGCAGGTTGAGGTTGTCCATGACAGAACGGATTGTGTCAATTTGATGGGTGGTTAGCAGCCAGTTGATGACCCTATCCGACAGATTGAGTGGTGGAATGCAGAGGACCCGTGGCAACCCATTGACCCATTTGCGGACCCATTGGCTGAGCCATTCTCGGAGCCGTCCTCGAAAGAATAGCGCTTTTCTTATCGAACTGTAGTTTCTCGACACGTGACAATTCACGACTATGCATCCACTCCATCTCCGCAGTGTTGCAGTTGCACGCTTCCATTCTTTCCGTATCCTCCTTGCCGACTCGGTAGTAGTAAGTGATGAGCGGAGCATCTTGATTTCTCGTCGAGCTTACATACTCATACTCATGTTTTTTAAACGCGGCGCCATCCGGGATGTAGAGTCTGCCGATTGAATCAATGATCTCAACTGGGGTCTTTAATATCTCTTGGACATGAACGGCTATCTTGGCCACGCAACTCGCATTGAGCTAAACCATAAGGAGACATGAACATTTTTCAAAAATTTTTCCGACTTTTTTTAAAATCAATATCTGATTTTTCTAGCTCAAAAAATCTTCGAATTCACAAAAGAAAGTCCGAAAAATACCTTTTACAAATATTTTCAAAATAATCGCGGGTACTTCAAAAAAATCGGGAATTCAGGTTGTTTCCTTCTGGAAACACGAATGGTTTCCTTACCCAAATTTGAGCCTCCATAGCTGAAAAAAGACTGGTTTTGTAAGAATAAAATGCGAGATGGAGAGAGAACGAGCGGCACTAATAAACGGACGAATCGATAGGAAATTGTCTCCTCTACAACTATGTAGCTGATCACTTTGTTGAGCAAAGCCTGGTTGAGAAGTTATGAAAAGTTACGACAGAGAGGGACCCTATAAAAAGAACTGGGGTAAAAGGAAAACGAGAGCAGAAAAGATGCGACCATCAACGACGGTGGATGGAAGGCAGAATGAGGACAGGTTTGGTTGAGAAGACGTTGGGATTGCTATCAAGCGATCTAGAGAGAGAGATTCGAGAATCAGAAGACGAGAGTACCCCCGATCGTGCGCAGCTGATCTGCAGAACGAGTCTAATTGGGATGAGAGCAGGGAGGAGATATTGTCCAGCAGTGAGAGGACGTGTCTGGGAAAGCAACGAGACTGTGTGAGAAGACGTCGTCGGGGGAATCTGAAGGTTTCTGGGAAAATAGGGGTTGGAAAGGACGCTATACAGGGTGGCTCTTATATTCCCGGAATAGTTTTCGTAAAAATGTTAATGCTCAAAAATATTTTCACAAGCTAGGACTCAAGAAATCTTTAGTTGGACATTCAAATATTAGTTTCTGACTTATTTCACCATCCTGAAAAATGTTTCGAGTCAGATCCAATCTAATAACTATCATTGGAGCTGTCCGTCATGACACGCGGATATGGTGATGGGCGTAGTACCAAATTTCAAGCTATCCCTGATCAAATTTTCATCTTCACAACAGTGGGGATTGTGGATGATGATTTTTTGAAATTTTCCGCCATACTTTCGATGTTATATCCCTGTGACCGCGTCAAAACTGCTGCTATCCCCTGAACAGCAAGATAAGCAGTTTTTGTGGTAGTAACAGGATGGATTCCTTTAAAAAGGCCCCAGTATGTTCAGAAAATACTGAAAACAATACTCAAGAACATCACTGCTAATAATCTGGTAAAGTTCGTCGAAAACAAAAGCAACCGTGAAGCTATCGAATTCATGTAATAACTATTCCGGGAATATAAGAGCCACCCTGTAACATGTCTCTTCTAACCCCTGCTTTTGCCTCCCTATGAAACGACAGCAAGGGAGTAAGTCTGTTTTGTTACTATCTTGATAACACTGTTGATTTAAAAATCACATAAAGCTGGTCACTACTCTGAACTACAGTAACTCCAGAAGATAATATTATCGCATCTCAAAACTGGAGTGGGTAGATTTACAGAGGTGCCACTGGTCTCGGAATTCACGTATCTTTTCACGCATGAATAACACTGGAGCTACAATTCCATGCGTGCAAAACTGTTTTTCGCGAGACACGCGGCTTCGGTTCTTTCGCAAAAAGTATCTCACAGCATCGTAAATCTTCATCCGCTCTAGTTTTGAGCTGCAACGCATAGGTGCACACATGACATGCTACAATACCAAGCGCTAATCCGAACTACAGTAACCTGGGAAACTGAAACTGAAAAGAAGCTCTCTGGAAAATGTTGTTTTGAAAAAAAAAACTTCCAAGGGTTGTTTATTACGGATGAATGTTTGTGTTTGCTGAAAAAACGCCTCTTTTGGTCTAATATAATCGGTTTTTTTTGCAAAGTTTCGGAGATACGCGGAAAAAGGTATGAAGAGGAAAGAGGGAACTTTGCGATTGACCAGAAGTGAATGGAATCAAAACTGCTTATTACAAAGTTTCATAAACTGAGCATTGGTTTCTTGTGAAAATCAAATCCTTCTGAGGAATTTGAAGAAAAAATATCAAAAACCTCCAAAAAACTTGAGTGAAACAAAAGTTTCTGTTTTACCGGTCGGTGGGGGAAACGGGTGCACAACTTAGAGTGTGTGTGCACCACAAATTCCCCCACCTTCCAAAATACAGAAAAAGAAGTAAAAAAGACAGTCAAATGGTCGAAAACCACATGCGACAAAGAGGAAAAAAGAACACCTGGCAGAGCCAGAGGCTGTTTGGATTTGTTTATCTGTGAAAATAGTTTGGAATTGATAAGGTATTCAAGTAAATGTGTATGATGACTTCTCTTCTACAACGCCCCCAATAGCATGATTCGATCCGGCTCCAGAATCATCCTCCTCGTCGTCGTCGTCTTCATGGAATCGCCAATGTTTCGCAGAAACTGAGTACTGAAAACCATATAATTTTCCCTTGATCACTATCAATTTTTCAAAAACTTACATATTCCTCATCATCATCGCTGATCTCCGACACCTTCCTCTTTCTAGTCTTCCTCGGTTTCATCTTCCTTGCCGCCGCCTTCGCCGCCTTCTTCTTTTCGTTCAACTCATCATTCATCTTCCTCAATGCTTTCTTGTCGACCACGACCCAATGCCTTCTTTCATCTATTTTCTGCTTGTATTGGAGAGCTGCAAGCATCGCTGATCCCTGTTCCTCGGTGAGTTGGGTGTTGGTGGCTGAAATCAGAAAACGTGTTGAATTGCCCTTGAAGTCAAAGTATACCTTCAAAAGTGATATCCTGGAGCTCGCGGAGCCCAAAAGGCTGGACTTTCTGTTTGACACCAGAGGTATTCGGATTGAAGAGATAGTCTCCGTGACGGCCATGGAACCATCCATACATCTCCGCCTTCTTCCGTGAAATTCTCAATGGCTTCCGCACGCCGATCCGAAATCGTTTTCTTCTGACCAACTTTTATGATTTGGCGGGCTGGAACTTGTGCTTCCTCCGGCTCTGAATCTTCCAGATTCGAGTCGACAGAATAGGTGGCAGAGGTCGATTGGCGATTGGTGACACTTCCACCCTTCAACAGGTTTGTTGAGAATCGGATCGTTAATCTGGGTCCGGGGTTCGACGACGTGCTGCCCGCAGACGATGGCCGTCTCGTGGATCCTTGACTCGCGGTGTCCGCTTGGGAGCCGTCTGAAAACATGGAAATATGCGGAATAAGGTGCTTACTATCGCGATGATACCTCCTGAAACTAAAATTTGAACTTTTGTGCAAGAACCGTACAACAAGTTGGTTACTTTTGGGACTACATTAACCCATAAAACTGAAACAATTTTCATTAATTTTTTTTAAATTTTGGTTTTTAGGGTAATTGGAACTAGAACAATTGAACTTCAATTTATTAGGTTGAGGAAAAAAGTTTCTCATTGATTTTTTTGAAAATAAGTCCAAAATGGCGAAAAAAAGATTTGAAAAATGTTAAATGTAAGATTCAAAATTTACCTTTTACAAAAATTTTCAAAAACATCGCAGGTACTTCAAAAAAATCGGAAAGGCTGGTTGCTTCCTTCTGGAAACACGAGTGGTTTCCTTACCCAAGTTTGAGCTTCCATAGCTGAAAAATGACTGGTTTTGTAAGGTGAGAGAATATGAGATGGAGAGAGAACGAGCGGCACTAATAAACTGACGAATCGATAGAAAATTGTCTCTTCTACAACTATGTAGCTGATCACTTTGTTGAGCAAAGCCTGGTTTAGAAGTTATGGAAAAGTTACGACAGAGAGGGACCCTATAAAAAGAACTGGGGTAAAAGGAAAACGAGAGCAGAAAAGATGCGACCATCCACGACGGTGAATGGAAAGGCAGAATGAGGACAGGGTTGACTGAGAAGACGTTAGGATCTCTATCGAGCGATCTAGAAAGAGATTCGAGAATCAGAAGGCGAGAGGACCCCCGATCGTGCGCAGCTGATCTGCAGGACGAGTGTAATTGGGATGAGAGCAGGGAGGAGATAGTGTGTAGCAGTGAGAGGACGTATCTGGGAAAGCAATGAGACTGTGTGGGGAGACATCGTCGGAAGAATCTGAAGACTTCTGGGAAAATAGGGGTTGGCAAGGACGCTATAACATGTCTCTTTTAACCCCTGTCTTCGCCTGCCTATGAAACGACTGTAAGGGAGTGAGTCTGTTTTGTTACTATCTTGATAACACTTTTGATTTCAAAATCACATGAAGCTGGTCATTACTCTGAACTACAGTAACTCCAGAAGATAATATTATCGCATCTCTAAACTGGAGTGGGTAAATTTACGGAGGTGCCACTGGTCTCGCATGGAATCCACGTATCTTTTTACGCATGAATAACACTGGAGCTACAATTCCGTGCATGCAAAACTGTTTTTTCGCGAGACACGCGGCTTCGGTTCTCTCTCCAAAAGTATCTCACAGCATCGTAAATCTTCATCCGCTCTAGTTTTGAGCTGCAACGCATAGGTGCACACATGACATGCTACAATACCGAGCGCTAATCCGAACTACAGTAACCTGGGAAACTAAAGCTGAAAACAAGTTCTCTGGGAAACGTTGTTTTTTAAAGAAACAGTTATGTTTGCCGGAAAAACGCCTCTTTTGGTCTAATGAAATCAGTTTTTTTTGCAAAGTTTCGGAGATACTCGGAAAAGGGTATGAAGAGGAAAGAAGGAACTTCGCGATTGACCAGAAGTGAATGGAATCAAAACTGCTTATTACAAAGTTTCATAAACTGAGCATTGGTTTCTTGTGAAAATCAAATCCTTCTGGGAAATCAAAAAAAGGATAATTGAACACCTCAAAAACACCTGAGTGAAGCAAAAGTTTCTGTTTTACCGGTCGGTGGGGAAAACGGGTGCACAACTTTGAGTTTGTGTGCACCACAAATTCCCCCACCTTCCAAAATACAGAAGAACAGGTAAGAAAGATATTCAAATGGTCAGAAACCACATGTGACAGAAAGGAAAAAAGAACACCTGGCAGAGCCAGGGGCTAATTAAATCTGTTTATTTTTTAAAAAAGTTCAACTAATCATATGTATCATTTTTTGTCTCATCACAGCTCTCGGCGTCCGTGTTCCGATCGGTCTTCTGGGTGACGGAAGTGGAGCTGGCGCAGGATACATCGGAACTGGTGGATCCAGCGTCCGGCTCGTCGTCGTCTCTCGGCTCATCGAATCGTCTCTTCTTCTGGGGACAGTACTGTAAGTTGAAGAATTAGTCTATTTATCTTGGAATTCTAAATCAACTCACGTGTGCGCCTTCTTCGTCGTATTGGAAGGTCTTTCTTGCGTTTCTCTTGCGAGTCATTTTGGACTTCTTGTTTCTCCGAGCCGCAGCGGGCGACAACTTCTTTGCTGGCGACTTCTTCTTCACGGGCAATGGCTTCTCCGCAGACGCATCTTCCTTAACGACAACCAGACGCAGCTCTCTCTGACGTTTCCGAACAATCTCGAAGCGTTCGAACCTGACGTTCGCCTCGTCGTCATCGATAGTCTCGCCGGCATCTAAAAGTTTTACGTGTTTATCGGAATGGCTCTAGACACAACTCACTCTTGGCGAAATCGCGGAAGGATTTGGCGGTGACCTCGAGATACGGACGGACTTGTTGTTGGAGACCTCCCAGGTTGATGTCGTAGAGGATTCCCGGCTCTCCTGAAATGAAACATTTCCCAACTGGTCGAAAGCTGTAGAAAAACTCACCGTAACAGTGTTCCATGGCGAGCAGCGTGTCGGGATTCTTGAGCACCGCATTCCTTCTGGCAACCATCTCCGCATGAGTTGAATGCTTGAAATTCGTTCTTGCACGCTTCTTCTTGATGTTCATGGACGGCGGCGGGTTGATGTCATCAATTTTTTTCGGAATTCTTGAAAACTATTTTCAAATTTCTGATTTCAATTTCAAATTCTCCTCAGTTTTCTGAATTCTCCCAATTTTTCTCTAGACCTCTGAACTAAAATTTGAACTTTTGTGCAAGAACCGCACGACAATTTGGTTACTTTTGGGACTACATTAACCCGGAAAACTGAAACAATTTTCATTGATTTTTTTAATTTTCAAGGTTTTTAGGGTAATTTGAACTAGAAAAATTGAACCTTAATTAAATAAAAATTAAACATAAACTTTGTTCGAAAATTTTTCCAATTTTTTTACAAAAATCAATATCTGATTTTTCTAGCTCAAAAAATCTTCGAATTCACAAAAGAAAGTCCTAAAAATACCTTTTTTTAAAAATTTCCAATAAAAAATTGTAGGAACATCAGAAAATCGAGAACACAAAATAAACGCTGAAAAAAACAATTTGTTTTTAAAAAATCAGAGGAATGACTCACTTAATAAAAATCAATTGGTAACCTAGTTCGCTTCAGAGAACTCGAGTAGCTCCATCACCCTTGAGCCTCCATACTAATGAAAGCTGAAAAATGACTGGTTTTGTGAGGGTAGAGAGTGCTAAACGGAGGAAAGACGAGCGGTTAGAGAGACAAGAACGGAGAATTTGAGAAAGGAGAAAAAACAATCGGCGCAGAACAACTTTTCGGATATGGAGGAATCAATGTTGGACGGAAAAATGCGTGTCAAAAAAGTGGGAGAATGAGGAGGAGCAGGAATTGTTGGAAATGAGAAAAAGGTGGGACACGTTTAGATGAGTCTAGTATTTTATGAATACTGACACCATATTGAAACTTAATTTCATGAAGAAGAAAAACAATACTGGTTCCGAACAAACAATTGAGAGGGAAGTCGTTCGGAATGTGAAATGCCTATTAATTCAAGACCCCAGGTGAAGTTATCACTAAAAAGTGAAATAATCAACTTCCGAATTTCAACACGACTGCTTGTGGTCTTTTTCCCGAAAAATTTCAAACTTTTTTGTTCGTTTCAAAAAATTTTGGGAAACTTTGGCAAGTCCTAAAAATTTTTCTTTAATATCCGAAACCTCTGAATAAAATGAGAAAAATTAATTCAGTTTGGTTTTTTGATATTCAGAATTCCAGATAACGTCCCTCATCTGAATCTTCATGAACCTTCTCCAAAAATTTTGTAAAATTTTTTAGTCTCCACGGGTACAACATGTCCAAAGCTGAGCTCAATCGGATAACTTTGAGCCGAGTCATTCGAGTTCTCATGATGATATAAGGCACTCTCTGTAAGACTCGACCAATGCGTGCCTTAGCAAAAGTTATTAATGGTAGTAGGTAGTAAGGGACTACTGTAGTCCATGTGCACCGACTTGGGTCACAGCTCCTTATCAGTCGGGCTCCGCGAGCCCTGATAGGTCCGAAAATCGAAATTCGTCAAAATGGTCGTAGCAAGCTCAAATAAATTTTTATTGATAGGTATGGTCAAAGTATGTTTTTGTGCGAAATATCAAGTTTTTAAAAAATTTCACTGCCAAGAAAAAATTCAGTTTTTGAAAATTAGCAACTTTTTCCGGATATTTGTCAAATTTTAGAGGCTTATCCAGAGGTTCTCACCACGGAGACTATTTTTACAATAAACCCTCACGTATATACTTTGTACCCAGCAACT
>LR539750.1:12045-27760 GCA_900536315.3 Caenorhabditis becei | reverse complement strand
CAAAAACTCAAAAACTAAAAGATGGGCCAGAGAAATATTTTATGTACGTTCATACTCGATAATTGTCTACTGTTTGCCCCTAGCCCCGTTCCAAAAAGTCCGTATCATCTAGGGTACATTCCATGTTAGTTTTTCCCGCCGATTTTTTGAGCAAGTTTCGAAGCTTTTTCCTTCTAGCTCAAGGCTAATTTTTTGAAAAATCTTATTAAAATGGGTAATTAAAATAGGAAAAAAATTCCGGCTGATTTTAACTAGTCGTTTGGAGTTCTCGGAAAGTATGGACTCATTTTTGATAGTAAAAAATAGAAAAAAATTTCGAAAGTTTTGTTGAAAAGCCGACATTCGGTGAAAAAAAATTTCGGGCGCCCTCACAACCTTCCCTTGTGAATGGAACCAAAATTGTTGATCAAATTCTCTTGAACTGAAAATTTGTTTCTTGGAAAAGTAAAATCCTTGAGGAATTCAAAGGAACAATAATTGAACACCTACAAAAATTGATGAAAACAAGAGTTTCTGTTTTCCCGGTCGGTGGGGGAAACGGGTGCACAACTTAGAGTGTGTGTGCACCACAAATTCCCCCACCTTCCAAAATTCAGAAAGAAATGTAGATTTGATTGAAGACTGGACCGGAATGAAGAATGTGTATTTTGCAGAAGGTATAAAGAATGTACAGCAAGGTATGAAAAGTGTTGAGAAACACATTAATCGAGTGAAAAATGAGACATTTAGACAGAGAATTTTTTTATATGAAAGGCAAAACGATGAATTACGTGACGTGGTGCAATTTGTTCGAGTCTAAATTTGATCTCATTTCTATCTTCATGCTCTATTCTATTGCCAGCTCACCTTTCATTCCATTTTCTCAGCTTCACTGCAGTCCGATGACCTCATCTTCCATTCGCGCTTGATCTCGGCGACCACTGAAATAACCAGCTCACCCATTTGCCAGTTCAAAGTACAACAAAAACTCACGACGGTCGTTATCGACTTTGCGAAGAGCTTCCAGCTTAATGTTCATTTCCTTGTTCTTCTCGCTCTTCTTCATAATGACTTGGAGCTTCGCGTCGTTATCTTCCTTCTCCTTCTTCAACTCGTTGATCTGCGCCTTTCGGTCTTCCTTCTCGTCCTCTAGATTTGCTATCGCTTCGTTGGCGGTCTTCAGGCTCTGGTTGAGGAGTTCAATCGTCTTCTTCGCCTCTGCCAGCTCAACTTCCAAACTCCTGACAGGTTCCTCGTACTTCTTGGATTCCTCCATAGTCCTTTTGAACCTCTCGACCTGCAATTTTTTGGATATGGAAAAAACAAATTTGAAGAGTATGAATCACGAAGAAGTCGAAGAATGAGGGGAAGCGAAAATGGGAAAATTGAAGAAAACGTTTTTTGGATTTTTTAAAAATATTGTTGGATCAAAACAACTGCTTATAATTTCTGAAATTCCTATTTTGACTGAAAGGTAATTTTATAAAGATCCGGAAGTCATTCAATTTTTTTGTGAATTTTCAAAAAAAAATTGAAAAAAAAAGTTTTTTCGGTTTCTTTTTCCATGTTGTTGGATCAAAACAACTGCTTATAATTTTTGAAATTCCTATTATCACTGAAAAGTAATTTTTGTGAATGTTCAAAAAAATTGAAAAAGAAGTTTTTTGATTTATTTTGAATGTTGTGAGATCAAAAAAACTTCTAATATTTGCTAAATTTCAAAATTTTACCAAATAGTAATTCTAGGAAGAACAAGAAGTCATTTGAAATTTTTTGTGAATTTTGGAAAAAAAAAACTGAATGAAAAGTTTTCTGATATTTTTTTTGATTTTTTTAAAGGATTTTTTGAGTGTTGCAATTTGCAATTGCTGCCAAGAATAGCTAAAATTCATAATTTCACAGGAAAATTCTTTCTGCGGGGCTTCCCAGGGAAATCAAAAAATTAGAGAGAAAACTGTCCGGTGAAACCGCAGTAAGTGCTGAATGAGGAGAGGAAAACGTGCCGACGAGAGATGATACGGAGAAACGACGCAGACATCGAGAGTAGTAAAGCATGACACATTTCCCTCTCCCCCTTCCGGCCCAACAGCGGCTGTGCAAAAACTAGCTGTGTGTGTGTTATTGATTTGAGAAACGCGACGGAGTAGACGCCCGTGAGGTCAGAACGGATAGGGGAAAGGAAACCATGCGGCCGAGAATGTAAAGTTGGCAGAAAGTGAAAAGAAGATAAATTATTTTTCAATGGTCAGGGAAAAACGGCAGATTGAATTGAAGACACAGATAACTTGACCAAACCGAAGAATCTGTATTCTACATATTTTCAAAAAAAGATTGGAAGGCTTATGGAAGAACGAGGAGCGTCGTGTGCCCTTTTGATATGCAAATGTGAGTCAACACAAAAAGAATTGAAGAGACGCGTCCGCCCGTCCCACACATAAAAAGGAAAAGCAGAACGGGGGAGCGAGGAGACGGAGAACAAACAAACAGTGCGGTGGAGCGCGTTTGCAATTCCCCGCTTTTCGGAAACGACAAGGAACACGTCGAAGAGGAGAGGAGAACGATGCGGCTGCTTTCACATACACACACGCAAAACAGAAAAACCACGTCACACATGCGGTGGAGCGCATTTGAAACTTCCCTTCTCTAGGCGACGACAAGAAATACGTTGGGTTTGACGGAGAGAAGGAAAACAGGAGAAACAGAATGATTCTCTCGCTGTTGAAAAGTTTTTTTTTTAAGTTCCGAGGGTTGTTTATTACCCACATGAATAGTTATGTTTGCGGAAAAACGCCTCTTTTGGTCCGATGAAATCAGTTTTTATTTGCAAAATTCGGAGATGCATCCAGTTTTCGACTGATTCTGAACGGTTGTGCACATTTACTTTTTCTCACTTGACGACGAGAAAGAACATGATGAAAATGGAGGAAGTTCTTTTGACTGATTCAACTGTGGAAAAACGGAAGGAAAAAGATTAGAGGAAGGAAAAGAGAACTTCGCGATTGACCAGACCTAACAAGGGAAGGTTGTGAGGTCGCAAACTGGAAAATTCTGACAAAATTCCCAAAAATCCGATGAATAGTAAATAGTCGCCGAATATTTTTTGTTTTTGCCGCCGATTTTTTTTGAGCAGGTTATGAAGCTTTTTCCTTCTGGCTCAGGGCTAATTTTTCGAAAAATCTACTTTAAAATTCGGGAAAAAAATTCCGGCTGATTTCAATCGGTTTTTTGGGGTTCTCGAAACTGTGTGCTCATTTTTGACAGTAAAAAAAATTGAAAAAATTTAGAAAGTTTTGTTGAAAAGCCGACATTTGGTGAAAAAAAAATTTCGAGCGACCTCTTAACCTTCTTTGTGAATTGAACCAAAAGTGTGTGTGCAATACAAATCCCCCACCTTCCAAAAAATAGGTGAGAAAAAAAAGAAATTATTGTTCTATGGTATGTGAAAGACGGAAGGGACAGGAAGACACGGATAAACTGACCGAACTAAAGAATCTGTATCTTGCAGAATTGTGGATCACAAAGTTTTTTGAACAGAGGATTGGTTTCTTGGTAAAGTAAAATCCTTGAGGAATTTAAAGGAAGAATAATTGAACACCTTCAAAAATTGAATAAATCAAAAGTTTCTGTTTTACCGGTCGGTGGGGGAAACGGGTGCACAACTTCAAGTGTGTGTGCACCACAAATTCCCCCACCTTCCAAAATACAGAAAAAAATAGAAGATTTGATTGAAAACTGGACCGAAATGAACAAAGTGTATCTTGTAGAAGAATGTACAGCAAGGTATGAAAAGTGTTGAAAGACACATGAATCGAGTGAAAAATGAGACATTTAGACAGAGAATTTGTTTATTGTTTATGTAAAAAAAAGCCAAAACTGTGAAATTAGTGATCACTTCTGCTCGACTTTGCGGAGAACTTCCAGCTCCACGCTCATCTCCATGTTCTTCTTGCGAAGACTTTGGAAATTGGCTTCGGTTGCCTTGATCAGCTCTTTCATTTGATCCTTGCGTTTGATGGAATCCAGGAGCTTCTTGTTCACCGTCGTGCTGTCCTCCAAGATGACTTGAAGCATCTTATCGTCGGCGTCCTTCTTCTTCTTAAACTCGTTGATCTCGGCATCCTTCTCCTCCTTCGCTTTGTTGGCGGTCTTCAGGCTCTCATTAAGGAGCTCGATCGTCTTTTTTGCTTCTGCCAGCTCGAGTTCCAAATTCTTGACATATTCCTCGTCTTTCTCCTTCTTCAACTCGCTGGTGGTCTCCGAGGTGGCATCTTTCTTCTCCTTCTCGTTCTCCAGACTCGCAATTACTTTGTTAGCAGCCAAACGGTGCTCCTCCATAGTCGTATTGATCCTCTTGACCTGCAATTCTTCGGTTATAGAGAAAACAATTTGGAAGGGGGAAATGAATCACAAAGAAGTGGGAGAATGAGGGGAAGCGCAAATTGTTGGATGAAGAGAAGAATTGACAAACTTTCAGATGCTTCTGTTTTTTTGGAAACCCTGACACCGTATGGAAACCGAACGTTTTGAAAAAGAAAACCATTCATAACCCGAAAAAGAAAAAAGGGATAAAGATAACTGTTTGGAAAAAAAGTTTTTTGATTTTTTTTCAATGTTGTTGGATCAAAACAACTGCTAACAATTGCTGAAAATCCTAATTTTATTGAAAATAAATTCTAGAAAGATCCGAAAATCATTCGAATTTTTTTGGATATGAAAAAAAAAGAAAAAAAAGTTTTTAGATTGTTTTTTGATTAATGTTGGATCACAACAACTTCTAATAATTGCTAAAAACTCTAATTTCACCGAAAATAATTCTAGAAAGATCCTAAGGACATTTGAAATTTTTAAAGAATTTCAATTTAAGAATTAAAAAAAAATAGAAAAAAAAAGTTTTTTCGAATTTTTCTGAACTTAAAAAAAAATTTTCGAGTATTGTGAGATAGCAACTACTGTCAAGAATAGCTAAAACTCATAACTTCACAGGAAAAATCTTTCTGCGGATTCTGATTCTGGGAATTTGTGATACTAGAATGCGGCCGTGTGGCAGAAAACAGGTCGGAGTACCAGTGTGCGGATGACGGAGCCCCAATGAGAGAGAACACCTTTTCACTTTTACTTTCCTAGCGCAGAGGAGAGAGAACGGGCAATAACTGGAGGGGCAGAGAAATTCATCAAGCAAGCGGGTCATGAGACAGATCGGTTGCTCGCCCCGGGTGGGCAGAGGACCAGTGTGCAGAGGATGGCCATGAGCCCAAGTGAGAGAGTACGTACTTTGTGGAGAGGCAGATAAATCGATTGGATCGTCTGGCTTGCGATGCGGTGGAGGCGACGGAGGAAGAACGAGGTCCAGTGGAAACAAGCGGTTCGAATTGAAAAATCGATCTATTAGTGACAGAATTCAGGCTGAGGTATCAAAAATAGTTCCACCAGTGATACCTTTTTTTTCGAAAAAAAAAACTGTTTTTTTTTATTCAAAAATATTATTTGATTTTCTGGGGGATTTTTCTATATTTTTATCTATCGTTTTCAATTGAGAAACCTAAAAATGTCCTAGTTTCGTCTATTTCCATCCTGTAACCAAACTGGGGATAAACTAACTGGGGTCCCTTTACTTGTGCCCAGTTATGTAGCTGATGTTGAAATCAGTGTTGATCCATTGATGTGAATAATAAAAGAAAAGGGCATTTCTAATAAGAACCCGGGCAAATGAAAAATTGGAGAGAAAACCGTCCGGTGAGAGCGTAAGAAGGCCCGAATGAGGAGAGGAAAACGTGCGAATGAGAGACAACTGTGGAGAAGCGACGCAGACTGCGAGAGTAGTAAAATCGGACACATTCCCCCTCCTCGCCCACCGGCAGCTGCGCAAAAACTAGCTGCGTGTGTTATTGATTTGAATAACGCGACGAAGGAGAAGCCTGGTGAGGTCAGAACGGATAGGGGAAAGGGAACTATAATAGAAGTCAAACGAAGTGGCACCTCGGAGAAGGGAGAATTGCATAACAGGTGTACGGGTCGTCCTCTACATATGTGTGGTGTGCCTATTGATTTGCAAATGTGAGTCAACACAAAAAAAGGCGACGCGTCCGCACGTCCCACACATAAAATGGAAAGCAGAATGAAGGAGAGAGGGCACGGAGAACAAACATAAACTTTCAGTGCGGTGGAGCGCGTTTGCAATGTCCCGTCTCTTGGAAACGACAAGAAACACGTTGAGTTTGGCGGAGTGAAGACAAACAGAAAAAGTGGAATAATTCTCTCGCTGTTGGGCTGCTTTAAAAAAATGTCCCAAGGGTTGTTTATTACCCACATGAATGGTTACGTTTGCGGAAAAACGCCTTTTTTGGTCCAATGAAATCAGTTTTTATTTGAAAAATTTGGAGATGCATCCAGTTTTCAATACAGATCAGCACCAAAAACTGAACGGTTGTGCACATTTACTTTTTCTCACTTGACGACGAGAAGGAACACATCGAAAATTGGAAACTTTGAAATCGCAAACTTGGAAAATTCGGAGAAACTTCTCGAAAATCCAATAAATAGTGAGTAGTTACCAAATATTTTTAGTTTTTCTTGCCGGTTTTTTTGAGCAAGTTATGAAGCTTTTTCCTTCTGGCTCAGTGCTAATTTTTTGAAAAATCTACTTCAAAATTCGGGAAAAAAGTTCCGGCTGATTCCAACCAGTTTTTTGGGGTTCTCGGAACTATGTGCTCATTTTTGACAGTAAAAAAATGGAAAAAAATTTCGAAAGTTTTGTTGAAAAGCCGACATTTGATGAAAAAAAAATTGGGAACGACCTCACATCCTTCCCTTGTGAATGGAATCAAAACTGTTGATCGCAAAGTTTCTTGAACTGAGGATTCGTTTCTTGGAAAAAACAAATATTTGAGGAATTCAAAAGAAGGATAACTGAAGACCTCCAAAAAATTTGAATAAACCAAAAATTTCTGTTTTACCGGTCGGTGGGGGAAACGGGTGCACGACTTAGAGTGTGTGTGCACCACAAATTCCCCCACCTTCCAAAATACAGAAAAAAACCCAAGGGTTCTAAATAAAACGTGTTGAAAACACATCAATCGAGTGAAAAATAAGACATTTGAATAGATTATTTTTTATTTTTTATTTATTTTTAAATTTTTATTTCCAACTCATTCTCCTTCTCTTCCAAGTCCTTCTTGGCTTTTCCAATTGTCGGCCCGGTCTTTTTCTGTATCGGCCACCGCCTAAAAACAAGTCTGTGAGTCTCCTACTGAAAAAACTCCCAAAAAACTCACCTTCTGTTCATCGACCTTTTTTCCAATGCGGCGATCTTCTCCTCAGCTTTCTTTTGCGTCTCCAGGTCCTTCATGAGTCTGACGGTTTTCTTCTCCTTCTCAGCCAATTTGAGCATCAGTTGCACTTGCATCCGCTTCGAGGATCTTCACACGGTCCTGAAAACACTGCGTTTCCTATTGTAGAACTCTCCAAAGACTCACATCTTCATCACCTCTCTCTGCATCTCCTTCAATTTCTTCTCGTGTTCCAAACTCTTCTGGGTCGCCTTCGCGAGTTCAGCTCCCAATTCTTGATGAGCTCGTCTTTCTCGTCGTCCTTCGTCTTTGCAGCTTCGATCACCGCCTGAAAGCATTCCGTCTCAATTTTTCCCAAATTTTTATAGGTTTCTTTGAAAATTCCAGAAACTGGAAAATCGAAAAAAAAAATTTTTTTTTCCAATTTTTCAATTTTTTTTTGGGTGTTTTCTTAGATATCGACTTCATCTATTCCTACCTCAAATTCCTGTACTGCAAGCGATGACGGGTCTTTTGATCCACAGCAATGTGCTGCATCGGCTCGTTGCTCGGGTACCAGTAGGTGCCCTTCAGGAAACAATACTTTTCGGCAAACTGTCCCCAATCAAACGAGTATGTCTGAGGGATCCAACATTCGATGTCATCAGATTTTGAGTAAACTAAAAAGAAAACTGAGATTTGAAAAAAAGATATGAATTTTACCTTTTTAAAAAATTTCAATAAAAAATCACAGGTACATCAGAAAAATCGGTAAGGCAATGTAGTTCTCTTCAGGGAACACGGGTGGTTCCCTTACCCAAATTTGAGCCTCCATAGCTGGAAAATGACTGGTTTTGTGAGGGGAGATAATGCTAAACGGAGAAAAAACGAGCGGTTGGAAAGAAAAAAGCGGAGAATTTGAGATAGGAGAAGTAAAAACTTCCACCGAGGAAGAACAACTTTTCGGAAATGGAGGAAAAAATTTCTGACGGGAGAATGAATCACAAAGAAGTGGGAGAATGAGCAGAAGCAAAAATTGTTGGGGAAGGAAAAAAAAGTGTGAAATTTTCAGATGAGTGTAGCGTTTGAGAAATACTGACATAATGTTGAAACCAAACGTTTTGGAAAAGGAAAACATTTCTCGCTCCGAAAAAGGGATAAAGATATTGTCGGAACTGCTTGGAAAAACGAAACAACACAACGCCGAACTGGGGGGCGGGACAGTGAAGAGACGACGAGTAGGTACCGATGAAGCAAATAAACTTGTACCCCACTTCGGTCGCGTTGCATTTGTCACCTAGTCGTTGAAAACGGAAGGAGAGCGGGAAAATGATGCTGGAGAGGCTGGAACTACTGACGTAACCTAGCGGGTGACAAGTTAGCGTGAGGAAACGTGAAAAAGGTCGTCGTCTGAAGTAAAACTGTTTAGAGGAGAGATGAACGCTTCGAAACAACGCAAACTAGGAGGTAGCAATAAAAATATAAAAACTGATGCTTCAAGGCGCCGCCGTCGCTTTGCCTTTGTCACCTAGCCGCTGAAACCCAAGAGCAGAACGGGAAAATTATGCTCGAAAAGTCGGAACTATTGACAGTAACCTGGCGACTAGTTAGCGTCAGATAAAGTAAGAACAGTTGAAAAGATTCTTCAAAACACCTAGAGAAGCCGAGATCATAGAATTGCGCTTAGTTAATGCTTGATGAGAGCAGGAGAAAATTGAATTCCGAACTATGCCGGAGTTTTGTACTAAACTACGATAAAATCGGCTCCGGGACATTTCACTAGTGTGACATTTCGAAACCAGACATTTCGCAACTGGAAGCTACACGTCGCCACCAAAACAGTGACAAAAAGCTGCCTTTTTCAGTAGACAAAACGGTTACGACGTATACCAGTAATGAAATGGGTGGTGTCAAAGGGTCACGGTTGCGAAACGTGAAAAAGTAGCAGATTGTCTAGTGTCGAAATGTCGCGGAGCCCTAAAACCAATCCACGCGCTTATCTCGGTAGGTGGGATAGGAAGAAAAATAGTAAAAAAATGATAAAAACGAAAAAATGATAAAAACGTGTGTTTGAATTGCTTGAGAGCAAACATCGCAATCCCTAGGAAATTATTTTTTTGCATTGTTCACTCCTTGAAGTGTCACTATTTTTATTTTTGTCACCGGTTACCTTGCCACCAGTCATTTCGCATTTTTGCTATTTTGCCACTGGTCTAGAAGCGCTCAAAACGAACTATTTTGTAGATTTTCACGCAAAATTGAAGAGAAACTTGAAGAGAATGGAATCTGATTGCAGATAGTGAGTACTTTCACAAAAATTAGCTGTTTTTGTCAAAGCAAAAACCATAATACTAATTCTTTGAGTGACTAGCGAGATGGCATAGTGGCGAAAAAAGCAGGCAGTTTTGAGATAGCATAAAATTGAAATGGGTTTTAGCGAGGCGGCAGGTAGCAAAAAGTAACGGATATCAGTTGGATTCTCAATTTCTACTTCTCAAAATTTTCAATTTTGCTGATTTTCTAAACGTTCTGAGTTTGATGGGTGTTTAGGAAAAATGTATTGTCATCTGAAAAATTCCACCATGCTAGTTGGACCATCAATTCAATATGTCTGTCTCTCCGCCTAGAATGCCCTCTCTCCAAGGCAATAACAGATTCTCTCTAGGCTCTAAACGGGCATTTTTCAAAATTTTAATGAACACTTTTCCAGCTTATTTTTGATCCAATCTTACAAACTTATCTTACAAACTTGTGGTTTTTTCGCAGGTAGTCGCTATGCTACTTGCGACATAAGTTGGGTTGATGGCGCGGCGCGGCGGCAGGTCCTGGTTTATGTATTCTAGTTGTGCGGCACGATTCATAGCGGGGATTGGTCAGTGAGCAGGTAGAATGCGGCCGTGTGGTCCAAAACAGCGGGGAGCCATCCGCATGGCCTCTGGTGCATTTGATGCAACGAAGTAACTCCCTCTTCGGCCTCGGGAAGGGAAATGCAACGGGGGGCATTCTTGCTTCGGGTCAACTTTTCATAGCGCACAGCAGAGAGAACAGGCGATAATTGGAGGGGCAGAGGAATTCATTGCGCAAGAGGGCCATGAGCCCTATCCACCGGTGAGAGAGTAAGTGATTGGCGGAGAATCAGACGGATCGGTTGCACACCCCGGTTGGGCAGAGGACCAGTGAGGTCACTCCTCGGCATTGGAGAGAACACCTTCTCACTTCGTGTCTAGTTTTCTAGCGCAGAAGTGAGAGAACGGGCAATAACTGGAGAGACAGAGAAAGTCATTGCGCAAGAGGGTCATGAGTCAGATCGGTTGCTCACCCCTGGTGGACAGAGGACCACTGTGCGCAGGACAGGACATGAGCCCTAGTGAGAGAGTACGTATTTTGTGAAGAGGCAGACAAATCGATTGGATCGTCTAATTCGCGATGCGGCGGAGGCGACGGAGGAAGACCGAGGCCCAGCGGAGACAAGACGCCTCGAATTGATAGTGGACCAATAAAAGTTTTACTCGTAAAAATGACTAAGTTTTGCGGAAAATAAAAGGGAAACTGGATGATTTAGACTTTGAAATAAATGCCAAAAATTATCGAATTTGACCCAAATCATCGAAAATGGTAGGCTGTTTTCAAAAAAGTTCACATTTCCTAGTTTTTCGAGATTTTTTACTATCGTTTTTATGTACCCTATGAAATTAAAAACCCTAATAATTTCTTATTTTTGTCTATTCACATCCTGTAACCAAACTGTGAATAAACTAACTGGGATCCCTTTACTTGTATCCATTTTTGATTGATTGATGCTCTTGTTGATGATGAAGCTGCTTTTGAGGCTGATGTTGATCCGTTGATTTGAATAAAGGAAAGCATAGGGAATTTCTCATAGAAACCCAGGGAAAACAAAACATTGGAGAGAACACCGTCTGGTGAGCGCACGATGAGTGCCGAATGAGGGGAGGAGACCCTGTGGACGAGAGACGATTATGCGGAACCGACGCCGACTGCGAGAGTAGTGAAATCTGATACCTTCCCCCTCCCGGCCCACAAGCGGCTGCGCAAAAACTAGCTGTGTTTGTTATTGATTTGACAAAGGCTACGCGGAAGCTTGGTGAGGTCAGAACGGATAGGGGAAAAGGAACTATGACGCGTTCGACCCAAGTTTTATTTCTCCCGATGAATTTTCGGGAAATTTGTGTTTGTGTTTCGGGAGCTTGTTGAAGAGAGAGAAGGATCATTTCTCGAAACCGACTAATAGAAAGAAAAAGAGAAAGACATGGATTGAAGATGAATAGAGACGACAGGAAAAGTAAAAGTAAAGTAGGAAACAGGGGGAGAAGAGACGAAAACCGTTCAATTGAGACTCCACACTGGTTCTAAACCCTCCCAACTTATCTCATCAGTGTTTCAGTGATGTTTCTGTTTTACCGGTCGGTGGGGGAAACGGGTGCACAACTTATAGTGTGTGTGCACCACAAATTCCCTCACCTTCCAAAATACAGAAAATAACCAAGGGTTCTAGTGTTACCGATAAAAAAGAAACAAAAGAAATACAGAGTGTTGAAAAACATTTCAATCGAGTGGGAAATGAGCCAATTGGACAGAGAATTGGTTTATCTGGAAAAAATATAGAGCTGGAATCTTGAAACATTAGAGAAAATTGGTAATAACACAACAGACTGTAAAAAACTGTGAATTTTGGCGGCCAGTGAAAATAGTTGGAACGTGAACAAGGCGAAAGTTAGACCCCCTGCCTTTTTGAACACGCCTATTACTGCACCGATATTAGAACTGACGATACAGCAAAAAATCAATTTTTAACAATTTTCAAGTGAAATTTCTGATCCGTGTTCGTCTCCTTGTCAATCACAAATTGTGTTCCGTTGGCCAGGTCCAGAGTGTACTTTTCTCTGAAAATTGGTGGGGGATTGTCATGAATTTTGAGGGCAACTCACTTTCCCACTTCTTCTTCGGTTCTGATCATTTGTGGATATTCGTGGAGCATTCTCTGGACCACCGGCTCAACAGATGAGTTCCTGGATGCTTTGTAGACCGAACCGACTTCCATGACTCCCGATGCGAATTTCTGAAGTTAGAATTTTTTATCAGTTGCTAGATGCGCTGATAATTACCTCAATAACCCAGTAGTCGTCATAATCCCTAGAAATTGTTACGGAAACATTCCAGTGAGTTGCACGACACTCTTGAAAGCAGGGCATGTTTCTGCGGTTGCCAACGAGCCAATCGACTTCGAGACGATGAGCATATTTGATCTGAAAATCACAAAATGATCAGATAACTATCTTATCACATACCGGGTCCAAACTCAACACAAGTCTATTTCCATAATCACAGTAAGCTTCGAAAACTTGAAGTCCTTTGAAGAACAGAGGGTTGTAACTATTCGAAAACATTCCGATGAACTTGAACTGTTTGACGTGAGGAAGTTCCAAAAACTGAGGCATTCTGCTGTACCAGCCACTACCACCACTTGGCTGAAAAAAGGAATGAAGACAATGAGCTGATGAAAGACACATACAATAACAATGAGCTCCAGAATCCGGTGTTCTTTTCTCATCACTTTCTCCTGAATGATCTTGAAATAGTCTTCGTCGGATTGACCTTCCGATTGCTGAAACTTCTGCCCGTCCACGTCACACGAAATCCGATTGCCGGTCTTCACAACAACACGTCCAACATTATTTTCGACTTCATTCGAGCAGGTAAATTCGACTTTTTGGAACAAGGGACATTTTTTTTGGTGTGTTTGCCGATACGATTTGATGCTTCTTGCCATTCGGATACTAAAAACTTTCACTAATCGGAACTATTTGAAGTGTTACATACCTTGTCTGCATATCAACAAACTTCAGAACAACGTCGAGAGAAAGATCGGTCAGCGGCTTTGAGGACATTTCAACTGGAAATAAGAAATCAATAGTGAGCTGCGGTAAGACGGAACAGTAGAATAAGAAACGGCTTGCCGAGAGGACGAACGAGAGAATGAATGACCTTGGATCGATAAGAAAAGGACACGGTCGTATGTGTGTGTGCAGTGGGAACTGCCAAACATTTGCGAGCAGAGCGCAACGTGTCGATCAATGGTTGTTGTGTTGTGTGTAAGATTTTAATTTTACCTTTTAAAAAATTCCAATAAAAAATCGTAGGTACATCAGAAAATTCGGGAAGTCTGGTAGTTCTCTTCGGGGAACTCGAGTAGTTCCATTACCCTTGAGCCTCCATACCAATAAAAGCTGAAAAATGACTGGTTTTGTAAAGGGAGAGAATGCTAAACGGAGAGAAAACGAGCGGTTGGAAAGAAAAAAGTGGAGAATTCGAGGTTAAACAAACTTTGGAAACAAAGGAAGCAATTTTGGAGGAAAAATGAATCACAAAAAAGTGAGAGAATGAAGAGAAGCAGAAATTATTGGAGAAGGAAAAAAGTGTGCAATTTTCATAAGGGTGAAATTTTTAGGAATTCTGATATCGTATGGGTACCGAAAAATTTCGAAAAAAAAACAATTCTGGTTCCGAAAAGTGAAAAAAAAGATAAAGAATCTGTAGGACCTGCTGGGAATAATGAAAAATTTCAGAAGGTTTTCAGTGGGAACCAGATGAGCGAAATGGGTGATGAAACTGTGAATAGGAGAGATGAATTCCGCGGAACAACGCAAGCTATTATCGTTGCATCTCAAAATCGGAGTGGGTAAATTTACGGAGTTGAGGCTCCCGCCACGAGCGAATGTTTTCGCGGCAAAAGTACGGTAGTCGCGCGAAAAACAATTTTGTCTTTTTCTACTAATTTTCCTAATTTTCATCGGTTTTTCAACCAATTTTCGCACTTTTTACGTCAAAAAAAGGCAAAGAGGGTATTTTCCGTGTGAAATGTGCGAAAATAAGTTGAAAATCCGATGAAAATGAGGAAAATTAGTGAAAAAGACAAAATTGTTTTTTGCGCGACTACCGTACATTTGCCACAAAAACATTCGCTCGTTGCGGGAGCCTCAACTTCGTAAATCAACCCACTCCGATTTTGAGATGCAACGATAATAGAAGGAATAGAGGGTATCGATGAAACTATGAAACCTGATGAAACCTCGCTTCGCGTTTGTCTCCTAGAAGTTGAAAAACTGAAGCAGAACGGGAAAATGATGCTCTAGAATTTGGACTAATGACTGTAACCTGGCGACTAGTCAGCGCGAGGTAAAGTGAGCAAAGAAGTTTTCAAAGAGCCTTGATTCCTAGATTAGCGCCTGGTTAATGCTAGGTAAGAGCAGGAGAACATTGGATTCCAAGTTATGCCAAAGTTTTGTGCTAAACTACGCTAAAACCGGGTCTGGGACATTTTGCTAGCGTGAAATTTCGAAATCAGACATTTCGCTACGGTCCACTAAAAAAGTGGCAAAAAGCTTTCAGCAAAAAAACGGTCGCGACATGTACTAGTAACTGTCAGCGAACTTTCTGGTTTCGAAATATCACGCTAGCGAATGTCGCGGAGCTCTAAAACCAATTCACGCGCTTATCTGGGAAGGTAGGATAGGAAGAATAACAGTGAAAACTTGATAAAAACAAAAAAAATGATAAAAACGTGTGTTAGAATTGCTTGAGAGCAAACATCGCAATCCGTAGGAAATTATTTTTGATTTTGAAAATTCATTGAAATTTCAGTGAAGCTTCTGGAATGTTCTCTCAATTTTCCTTCACAAGAAACAATACAGTCTGTTCCAAAATTATAAGACCCCCCTATATTTTGACAGTCTGGAACTTTCCAGGAGAGATAAAAAAAAATGTGTGAGTGCAGTTATTCATCACTTGTCCTGAAACTAACACACCCGAGTTTTCTCGGTGATCGGTCCTCTCCCGGCTCCAGGGCACACATTACCCGTTTTTACAGCTGTTCCAAAACTATAAGACCCCCCCTATTTTTGAAATTTTTTTATTTTTTTTTCGATTCCAAAAGTGGTTCAATTTGTTGCCCGGGTTGACTTTATAACGTTTATGTACAAATTAGCTCCAGACAATATTTTCAACCTCGAGTTTTAGCCCTCCAAAGTTGGAAAAAACGGCGTTTTTCGAGATTTTTTCGATTTTCTTGAAATTTTGAGCCAGATAAGTTTTGAATTCAGCCTGACTGTAACTGGGCAGTGTTTTCACACCCGTGTACATTAAACTTGATTGAGAAAACACACTAAAACACCGTTTATCTGACAAATCTAAAAAGTTTCCAAAACTTGAAACATTTTTGATTTTTTTTTGACACCGGAATAAGATAAAATTGTTGTTCCGGTGTGTTTCATAACGTATCTGTAAAAGTCAGTATCATGAAATTTTCTAATCGCTGGTTATAACGCGAAACAGAGCGAAAAACTCAACGATTTTCGGATTTGTGACGATTTTGTCAGATAAACGGTGTTTTAGTGTGTTTTCTCAATCAAGTTTGATGTACACGGGTGTGAAAACACTGCTCAGTTACAGGC